>CM076903.1:23884638-24065640 GCA_039519145.1 Kokia cookei | reverse complement strand
TATATTTTCTAAACTCAATGTTGCATGGCTTAAATTATTGTTTTTTTATCTCTTTTGTGCATTAATGTTACCATATACAGCATATGTATTACATTTGAAATTATCAGCACAGGGATCCATCTCAAAAAATCGATGCTAGAAAGAGTTCAAAGATGCAGCCACAAGTTTAGATTGGTATTGCAGCTAGAATTATCACCACATGGAAACATTTACTTTGTATAAGTGAATTCATGCTACAAGAACATCTGGAAGCACCAGCGTAGCAATTTCACATGATGTCGCCGCAATTAAAGATTGTAGATCGCGCCCAGAAATGCGGCGACAACCTGTAGATTAATGAAGATCACACCAGATCTGCGTTAGTGCATGGCTAGATTTCAACAAACTTTGACAGCTGCAAAAGAAGTTGAATTTGAGATGAGATGAGATCTACAATTCTCAAAGCTTATAAATAGAGGACAGAAGAAGGAGATGAATATCAACAAGTGAAAAAATTTAATTCTGCAAATTCTCTAAAGCTTCAAGCTTGATTCTGGAGTCCAGTGAGCTGATTGAGCAAGTGTGTGACAACTCCTGACGAGGAGTGCTTGGTGCGATACAAGAGGAGCAGTTAAGGGATAATCCTAGTAGCCTAGGAATAGTGTGCTTGAATTATCTGTTAATTCCTTTGTTAATGCTGATGAATCCTCATTGACACTTGATTGTATATGGAAATAAATTTCAATGTTAAATTACTTTGATTCTTATTCAATTCTTCTAATTTGTTTTTTCTTGGATTTAACTATTTATGACACGAAAGTACAATTGCAGTCTACCGACACTGGAAAGTACGGTGACAAGTTAGGTTAACAAGCAAGTTAGCGAATGTTACTTGAGACTAAGAGAAATTCTAGTCACTTGTTCTTGAGTGCAAGGCATTGCTAACAATTGGAAGGTGAGGTAATTATGAACGCTTGAGTCTTGGTTAAACAGTGAGATGTTATTGGTATGATTTCATTGGAACTTTATTGCTGTGACAATTCATCTCTAAAATACCTTGTCGACGCATCTAGCGTTGCTACTTAGTGAAGTCAGTGATCCACTCCATTCTTCGCACTTGATCACACTTTTACTTTTTCTACATTTAAATTCTCAAAATATCAACAAAAGTTTATTTTACTTTCAGTTGCTCTGACATTTAACTTGTAATTACGTTGACAACTGTGACTAACTTAGTGGTGCAAATCTGATTTAATTGTGCTAACATCTTTACTAGCATTTTCTCTAATTTTAACTTTAGTTGCTTCGACAATTGAACATCAAGAACTCTATCCTAGTGCGATTGATATCCGATAGAAAAAATCTATCAACTATACTTACATTGACGTGTGTTCGCTTGCACTTAAATGCTGTGACGTTTACAGGCCGATCAAGTTTTGGCATCGTTGTCGGGGATGGTGTTTGTTTGATGCACATTTTTGTAGTTGCAATTATTCTTTCTTACTTAACTTTTTGTTTTCACTAATCTGTTTAACTTGTTTTTGTTGATTTTCTCTTTATTCTTTAGGAGTTGCATGTCCACAAGGAGAAATCCTAATGATATTGTGAGCTTTGACCCAAAACTCGAATGAACTATTCGAAGGAGGAAGTAAGAGAAAAAGAAAATTTTTGGCAATAACAACAACAATAACCTATCACCATTGCTACCACAAGATGTAGTTCCTCTAATACATCCACAACGAATTAATAATGTACCACCACCGCTGCCACAAGAAGAGCAGGTTCAAAATAGGACATTCAGGGATTTTGTTGTTCTTGTACTAGACGATTGCAACTAGGGGTTATAAGGCCAGCTATACAAGCTAGAAATTTTGAATTGAAACGGACGATGTTCCAAATGCTCAATTCAAATGGGCAATATGCGGGCTTACCTCATGAAGATAGCATCTAAAATCATTTCTGTTTATTTGTGCATCTTTTAGCCAACATGGTGTTCCTGATGACACCTTAAAAATGCAATTGTTTCCTTATTCGTTGCAAGGAAGAGAAAGAACATGGTTTTTGGGTTTGCCGGTTGAATCCATTACATCATGGAATGCATTGGCAACGCAATTTGTGTTGCGTTTCAATCCGTCGATAATGAATGCAAGGTTGCATAATAATATCACAACTTACCATCAGTTAGATGACGAAAACCTACACATAATAGGGGAGTGTTATAAAACTCTGCTTAGACATTGCCCTATGCATGGAATTCAGCAAAAGACTTAGATCGAGATCTTTTACAACAGATTGAATGCCCCAACAAGAAATCTTGTCGATGCATCTGTAAATGCTCGCTTGTTGGATTGCACCTACACTGAAACTGTATGAATTCTAGAGAGAATTGCACAGAATGATTATCAATATCCTATCTCTCGTTCTGCTCAGTTAAAAACTAATCCTGGAGTCTTAGAATTAGATGCAATTTCAGCTTTGAGTGCACAAGTATCCTCTTTGGCCAACATTATAAAGAACATGAAGGGAACAAGTGGCGTAACCTCTATTCAAGTGGCACAACAGATGGATGTCCCGACATTTTCCTGTGAAAGTTGTGGCGACAACCATAGTTATGAGGACTATCCACAACATGCTAAGAACGCATTTTATGTCAACAACATTAGAGGAAATTCTTATGGTAACTCATACAATAATTGACATTCACAACCTTAGGGGAATTAGAATGCATCTATGTATTAATATGGAAATGTATATATTTTAGTCGTTGTTGACTATGTTTTAAAGTGGATAGAAGCAATAACTACTCCAAAGGACAATGCTCGGATAGTGTTAAAGTTTTTTCACACATACATCCTTACACGATTCGGAACACCTCGAGCATTAATAAGCGACCAAGACACTCACTTCCATTGTAATCAAGTGGCGACAGCTTTAAAACGATAAGGTGTGAAGCATCGCATGGCAACCACATATCATCCGCAAACAAATGGTCAAGCGAAAGTACCCAATCGACAAATCAAAGGTATTCTTGAGAAAGTGGTTAACCTATCTAGATGAGTTTGGTCTTCGTGGTTAAATAATGCATTGTGGGCGCTTCGTATCGCATACAAAACACAATTAGGGATGTCGCCATTTCAACTGGTTTTTGGTAAATCATGTCACTTACCTATTGAACTTGAACATAAGGCTATGTAGGCAATTAAGCAAGTGAACATGGACTATGATGCTGCTGGCCGGAAAAAATTGTTGGACATTTCAGAACTAGAGGAAATTTGAAGCGATGCTTACGAAAATGTTGCCATTTACAAGGAAAAAACTAAGAGATGACATGACAATATCATTTTGTTGCGACAATTTTCTGCTAGTCAGTTTGTGCTTTTATTTAACTCACGTTTAAAATTACATCCAGGAAAATTCACTCAAGATGGTCAGGCCCTTTTGAAGTTGTCGAAGCATTTCCACATGGTGTGGTGATAATCAAATATTTGAACGATGGGCACCAATTCAAAGTGAATGGTTAACAATTAAAGCACTGCCTAAGCCTAGACATCAATGAACAAAATGAGACCATTAACCTAGTCACATTTTCTTAAAATGTCATTGCAATTTTTCTGTTTAATTTTTGTCTTTTATTTTATTTTAATTAATTTCTTTAGTTTTCTATAGGAATAAAAGATCTTTTTTTTGTCGACGCACATGAAAGCACAACTTGTTGACGCATCAAACTGCTGACTCATTGAACGTTTCGAGAATGAATCACATCGATTGATTCACCCTAATCCTCAACTGTTAGATCGATCCAAAAAAGTATGATCCGTGTCTTGGCATTTATTGACTGCAAGCACAATGTACTCTCACGGCAGCAGTAATCATTACGCCTCTTCACCTCCATCTTTTCTTCACACTCACATTCATCATTGTTGCTGTAATATTCCTTTTCTTCAACCTTTAGTTTTTTCTGCAAAATATTCTCACTTCCTTTATCTCAGTTACTTATGGCAAGAACTCGAGGTGCTAAACCCCATCCAAATCAATTACTGAATCGTCGGTAGCAATGATCCGAAATGCTGACCAGCCACCACCCAAGGAGCCTGTCCTGTTTTTAACGAAAGCGACAAAGGATTGTTTCCATGAGGTGATGCTAAAAAGAAATCGCCATCCCGAGCAGGGATTTTAGTTGTCCCCACTACTAGCATTGGGGAAACAAGTCGCAAAAATGATTCACGTTTGGGCTGGGAGTAATTCTGTGATCATCTAGAAGGGTACTCCCAATCCATGGTAAGAGAGTTTTATGCTAACTTAATTGACCCAGAGCTGGAGTTCATCTTTGTCCGTGAAGCTCTGGTGCCATGGAGCACTGACCACATCAATGCCCTTCTCCACATTACCGAGGGAGAAGACAAGCATGTCGAGTTCTTGGAGAACTTGATAGAGGAAGGTGCTGATATATTGCTACATAACCTATGCGTCGACGGCGCTATTTGGATTGGAAATAATCAGAGAAACTATACGATGCACTGTCGTTACCTTACCATCTAGAGTAAAGTATGGTTTCACTTCATCAACTACCGTCTCTTGCCATCCACCCACAGCACTATCGTTACGTTGGATAAAATGTGCCGATACATTCTATTATCAAGGCCGTCGGGTTGATGTCGACGTAATCCTTCATCAGGAAATTACCGAATCTGTCTCCAAACAAATAAGTATTCTGCCTTTCCCTTCCCTTAGTATGCAGTTATGTAAACAAAGAGGCATTGTGCCTCGAGAAGGGGAAGAGTTTTTGGTGAACAAAGGTCTGATAAATGATGTTTCAGTGGAAAGAATGACGAGGGGGCAGGAAACCCTTATTGTGAAGGATGTGCCATCGAAGAAGGAGAAGGGAAAGAGGAAGAAGAAGGACACACAAACATTTATATCCATAGATCCTAAACTCTGGAGGAAGCTGACTGAAATTGAGCAAATTGTTGACAATGAGCACCCAAAAAATCAAACTTGTTGGTGCAATGGATGAGATGGAGCATAGATAGAACTTATTCTATGCTTATACCAGGGCATGAAATACTACTATTGTCAGCACATTAAGCAGCTTGACCAAGAATCCCATGCCAAAATTCTCTATGTTCCCTTCTATTATCAGGGAGGCCACACCATCAATAGAGTAGGTTGCTTCTGAAGGAAAAACTTAGTCTGTCCAGTCCCCGCATAGAATCCACATCTTTGACAATGAGAATCAGGAGGTGCACTCCAAGGATATGGAAGATTACTTTCACAACATCGCCAGCCTCTTTGAGGACAAGTTTTCAAACAGTTTAAGGGCAACTATGGTGAAAAAGAGATGGCCTCTGTGGGTGTTGAAGAAGATGCAGAAGAAGAGAAGGAAGAAGAAGAAAAAGAGGAAGACATTGTAGCGATAAATTTGTCTGATAAATTTGTCGTCGCACCTGCTAGTGTGGGTGCATCTATTGAAAACCTGGCACCATCTGGGGCGAGCCAGCCCGAGGTTGTCACATCCAGCAATGAGGATTCTAATCCTCTAGCTATTGTGACATATGTGGCACCACTCATTGAGATTTATCCATCGGATGTGACTGTCGATGAAGCCAACATCCAACCGACCATGAAGGAGTAATCCATCGCACCGATTGACCCCAAAGAGAAAAAGCGCAAACACAAGGAAAAGAAAAAGCGAAAAAGGAGCACCTTAAAAAGAAAAAGAAGTCCAAAGCAGACACATCCTCGGCTGCAACACACTGAGTTAGTTTTATTTTTTAGTATTTAGTTTAGTTACTTTTCATTTAGTTGTCATTTCATTTTAATTATCTCTGCATTTTACTTATTATCACATTTGCATAGTAGTTGCATTTCCATTAATATTTGTATAGTATTGTCAGTGCATTGGGGACAATGCAGACACTAAGTTTGGGAAGTATGAAATGGAAATGCAATTACACCCACAAGTTTAAGAATATATTTGTCTTTTTAGTTGAATGAAAGTATGCAAAGTTAAGAAAAATGTAACCATAATTTTTTTCATTTGATGCTTAAATCTTGAATTATTTGAGATGCTAATGCGTGAATTGGATGAATGTGATTGAATGTTGAATCCATCTATTTTTGGATGAATGATTTAAATTGCATTAGTAATAAATGAATAGTATCATTATTTGTATCTTGAATTAATTTACCATTTTGCAGTTATATATATAATTAAATCTATTAGTGAAAGACACTTCAATATGGGTGCATTGTGACTCCACAAGGGAGAACACTCCACTACAAGTGTTAGAAAAATTATCTAGCCAAAGGCTGTCACTACAAGAGTGTGTGTCGGCGCAATTACATGCTCCTTGGGGGTTTGTTGTACCCCATCGTTACTACCCAGGAACAAGAGTATAGTAATGCAATGGCATCCCTCAGTCGCATATATAATATATATATTATTATACAATAAATGTTGTATTGGTTAAGAAGAGTTAAGATTCAAAGCATGATACTAGCATTAGTGAAGTTGCAGTCTTGATTATTCATGCCTATAAATTGTCGGCACAGTATTCTATCATATGAATGCAATTTATACATTAGGATTCCAAAGAATTTAAGTTGCCAGAATGATGATTGTAGTGATAAGAATTTGGATATGACTTTGCTAGCTTTTATTTACTTGAGGGCAAGTAAAAACTCAAGTTTGGGGGTGTGATAGCATTAGAAATGACACTTAATTCTCCCTAATTAGTGTATAATTTATTCTTTTTGTATCATATTTAGCATACATTTTTAGCAATTCATACTTAGTATTTGCATTTTCTAAATCAGTGTTGTATGGTCTTACTTTCTTTAATTTTATCCCTTTTTGTGCTACTAATGTCGTTGTATTCAGTATCAGTTTTGCGTCTAAAGTTGTCAGCGCAGAGATCCACTTTAGAAGATCAGAGTAGGAAAGCATTCAAAGTTGCAACCACTAGTTTGATCTAGAATTGCAGCCAAAATTTTCACCACATGAATACTTCTACATTTTACCAGAGAGTTTACGTTGCTAACATATCCAAAAGCACTAGTGCAGGAGAATGTCAAGTTGTCACAGTGAATAAAAATCATAATTTTCATCCAGAGATGTCGCGACAATCTACAACTACCTAATGCACAAACCAGATCTACGTGAGTGCACAGCTGGCAATAATAAACTTGTACAGTTGCAAAAGGGAGTTAGAACGAGAAGGGGGTAGACCTGTACTTTCTAGTGGTTATAAATAAAAGGGAAGTGAGAGAAGATCATCATCAAGCTGTGAAGAAATTAAATCCACAATTCTCTAAATCTTTCTTAAGTGAGCTGCCATGGAAGTTTAACTTCTGAGGAGTGTGATAAGGTGCGACGAGAAGGCAACTATTTCTAATGAGGAGTGCCTAACTACGACGCAAGAGGAGCAATTATGGAAGGATTCTAGTAGACTACGAATAGCATGCTTCAATTTCTTCTTTAATTCCTCTTGAATTTTGATAAATTCTGTTAACTATTAATTGTGTATGGAAGTACCTATTAATGTTAGATCTATTTTGATTTCTACTCAATTCTTATTATTTGTTTATATTTGGTTTTAATTATTTTGACCATGGAAGTGCGATTGTAGCCATAGTCACTAGAAGGTGCAGTGAAAAAGTTAGATTAACAAGCAAGACAACGGAAGTTGCTTGAGGCAAGAAGGAATTTTGGCCACTTGTTCTCAAGTGCAAAGCATTACTTCACTGGAAGGTGTGGTAATTGTAAGTGCTTGAGTCTTTGTTAAACAGAGAAGCTGATAGCAGTAAAATTTCATTAGAACTTAATTGTGGCGACAATTTATCTATCAGTTACGTTGTAGTCACATTTAGCTTTGCCAACTTATGAAGTTAGGGATCCCCCCATTTCTTTACACTTTATCTACTTTTGTTAATTTTTTGAATTTACATTTACAAACATCAAACAATTCATTTTCTATTAATTTGCTTTGACATTTTATGTTATATTTGCATTGACATATTGAGTCTTTTATTTGTGCAGTCTTAACTAAATTGCATTGACATTACTATTAACAATTCTTTTCAATTAAACTCTAATTGCTTCGACAAGTTTAAGCAACAAGAAAACCATCCTCGTGAGATCGATATCCGACAGACTCACATCTTTACTATACTTGCATCGATAATGTTCCCTTGCTTATAATTAAACTTGGACTATGTTCATATACTTAAAGTTCAGGTGTGTTTATATTTAGTTTTATCACTTCTAAAAAAACATAAAGAAAAACTAAGTTCTAAAACAATTGGTGAAATTAATAGATAGAAATATATCTCTAAGCGCAAGCGGAATCCTACATTGCCTTTATGTCCAGAGTTCACTTATTCTACCTTTCAAGTGCTTATGCTTCGTCTGGATCAGTCACCTGGCCACTACACATCGTGTGATTTAACTATTTGCAATGTTTAAAAAAGAGCTCTTGCGATCTCAATGAATATACAAAAAAGAAAAATCACAGAGCAAGCACGAAACAAAAGTCAAACAAAAGCATTGGCAAGGTCACTAAACTACGAACTGGGTTCACAATACTTATGCGAAGCCTGGTTCACAGATACTCACTATTGGTTAGCTTAAAACAGTAAAGCATAATATTTTGGAAAATACAATGTTATTCGTATGTTTGTTTTTGTTACATAAGTGAATCTCCTTATAACTCATCACTTTGACCTAAGGAGTCTTAACATGTCCCACAAGTATAGCATAAAGCTAAGCACTCTCCAAACATACTGACATATCCTATTAAACGAAGCTTAGCTCGACATTCCCTTAATCTTCCTAACATATCCCAAGGCCTCTCTCCCAAAACACAAAACACAAAGGTGAGTACTCAGAATCCTATAGCATGCCATTATATTAAATGGTTTTAGAAGATTAAAGTGTCCAAATATTTACTTAAACTTAGAGCTTGTACGTTATGAGGAGCTCGCAAAACATTGTTCATAATTAGCTCGCAATATAGAGCATGCATATCATTGCTCATAAAAACACATATATAATCACAAAACAAGAATGTAGAGAAGACTTACTCTTAGAACTTAGGATAAAACCCTGAGCTCTTGATTAACACTATGGTTTGCACATACATGTGGCGATCCCTGAACACTCACCAATTTTTTGAAAGCTTTAAACCAGTTTTGTTTTCCCTTTTGTTTGCTTGTAGACAGTTTTGTCATGTTCTCAATTTCACAAACATACACAAGTCACTAATTGCACATTAAAACTCATACATAGACACGAGTGAACCTAGGTTCACCCATACTAGTCTTTTGGCGAACCTAGTTTCCTTTGTTGCAAACTTTTCTTAATTACTTCTAAGCACCAACACAATAGCGAAATAGAGTCTTACCTTAAATCCTAGGAGCTAAGTTTTGGGTTCTTATTTCCGTAGAAACTTGAAAATAAGAGAAATAAGTAATCAACAAAGAGATTTGAGAGAGTTTTTTTGTTTAGCAGAATATGAAATTTTAATGGAAAGAGATTATTTTATAGGCACTAAGTGTTTTGATGTTCTTAGGATGCCCTAGTCGCAATAGAAGTATGAAAGAGTTACGTGCATGAATGGTGTTGTGAAGAGGAAAATAAGTTGACTTCGTAAGCTAATCCTAATTCTAACTGTTGACCCTATCTCGTCTGTCCCTCTAGCAACCCCATTTCACTAGGCCCACTAGTGACCTCAGCTCGTCAAGCCTAAAACTCCTAGGCCCTATTCACGAATGCTACTACTCTCCCTCTCTTAAGGAATGTTTTCCTCGAAATTACCTGTGTCATAACAGATAAGGATATTGATGTCTCATCACTTCTTCTATCTCTTAAGTGGCTTTCTTGGTTTTTTGGTTTCGCCACAACACTTTGAATAAAGGAATTCTCTTATTTCGCAAGACTTTTTCCGTTGCACCCTCTAACCCGTATTTAAGTTAAACCATAATCAAGTAATGTTGCAAAACAATCTCACTCATGAACATACAATAATATCACTTAACTATTTCACATACATTCATTCACGTATAAACATTCGCATAATCACATCAAATGTTATATTAATGTCATTAAAATGAAACTAGAAATTCAAAAGAATCAAGACTAAACAAGATTTCATCCCTCAAACACAAATGAAAAGTGTCATATAAACATAGCACACACCCGTGTACCAAACCGTGTTTAATCGAACAACTACCCTGCATCAATTAAATAGCACACGACTGTGTGTCTCCTTATGGCACAAACCGTATGACCCAAATGCAACTTCTTACACCAAATGCAATTTGAACTCAATGTAAACCACAAATCACCACAATCAAATATGCAAGTTTCATACATCTTATACTATTCATTAACAAAAGATTACCATAAAGGCAACATTCTTTACATACAACCATCAAAGTTAATATTCACATATGCATTCAACAAAACTAGATCCTTATCAAGAGAAATCACAAATAGCCTATATACATGCCACTTTTAAACCAAAATAAGTTGTTCAAAATAAATCTACCAAGGAAGAAGATGATAGTGTGCACTCTTGATTCGATCCAATCTATGCTTAGATTCTTTAAGATATACAATCATACAAATTAAACAAGTAAGTCATTTAAGACTTAGTAAGTTCATAACACAATTGATAATATAATAAAAGTAACTATCAACCATTATTCAATAGTTAATACTCGTTCATGTATATCTTGCACAAAGCCTATTACACCGACACAAAGCCTGATACACCGATACAAAGCCTGAATCCCCGGTATAAAGCTTGATACTCCGGTACAAAGCCTGAATCACCGACATAAAGCCTGAATCACTGGCATAAAGGCTGATTTACCGGCATAAAGCCTGAACACTTAGGTATAATTGTACCAATCCACATAAACTAGTATATGTCAACCAACAACCATTTCATATACAAAGATCTATAATTAAATTCAGAACGATAATAAATAAATTTATAAATTTCACATAATAACGAAATGAAGTTACTTATATAGTGACAACGATATTTAGCGTAGATTAGTTGACCACTTTCCCCTTCCCTTGATCATTCACTGGAGTATCCGTAGTTTGATCTAATTTAATAAGCACTCAAGAAATTAATTTAAATCTATTACCCTTAATCATTTAATCATAAAACAATTATAAGAATTTTACAACTCCTAAACCCTTGTTCTTCACTACCCGTATGTCCAAAATTACTTCAGCCACCAATTGAGCTATATGTATTTTATAACTCTATTTCAATCGTATGAAAAATAGAGCAAGTAAAACATTCAAATTTCCTTTGTTCTAACAATGTTACACTTGTCTAATTAGCTAATAGAACCCTAACTATCACATGCATTAACAATAAAATCCTTTGTCTACTAACTAACCTCCCACATGCTATGAAACTCCTCCAAATTAAAACTCCATTCGTACCTCATTCAAAAACAGCAGCTAACGAACACCAAACATGGCAATTTCACAACTTACATTATTTTCTAAAATAAACTAATTACTATATTACATGCACCAAATTTCAAGGATCAAAATATACAAAAAAAATTAACGAGAGGATTCGATTATGGCTTACATGCAGGAGTTTAAAGAACTAAACTTCAAGCTTCTCTTCCCATGGAAATTTTGGTGGAAGAACCAAGATGAAAGCAAGAAAGAGAAAAAGATAATGCTTAATTTTTCTCTTATTTCCTTCTTTTCTTTCTTTTCTAAATTACCACATTAACCTTATTATATAATTAAATATTGTTTTTAGTTTAGTCAAACCTCTCCACTAACTTAATATTTGTCCATTTACTCTTTAAGTCCCTTATCAAATTATCTTCTATGAATAACTAACAATTGTTATTTTAACAACTACCAAATATGACACCAAATTTACTACTTTCCCAACTTAGTACATAATACTAATGCACCACCTATCATATAAATCTATATACAAAATACTTCATACCAATTTATACACATAATATAATTAATAAAATTCATTAACTTAAAATAATTTGGTTTCAAAATTAATATTCTTAGCACCACTAAAAATAGGCTATTACATTTTCCTTGTGAGCTATAATTTCAACTGGTTCCTCACCATATGTTTGATAAAGTTGCACCTTAGTTTCATGTATTGTTACTATATGGGATTGGTCCACACAATATTTCTTTAGCATGAACACATGGAAAACCACTTAATTTTCTCTTTCATCCAAACCTCAAAACTTGTTTCCAAGAAAAGAGCTTTAATAACACTTGCTCCCTACTTGGTATGCAATATCTTATCATGTCAAATTAACGTAGGATTTTTTATTGTCCAAAGCACCCTTCAATCGTTTGCGTATCATCTTCACCTTATCTGTTTCACGAACTAACTCTGATACATCTATCAAAATTTCATCTATTTCTACCCAACACAAGGGGGTTTTACATTTCTTCCATGCAATGCTTCGAACAGTGCCATTTGGATGCTTACTTGATAACTATTATTATATGCAAACTCTACTAAAGGTAGATAACATTCCCAACTTCAAGCGAAGAAAACACACAACTTCGCAGCATGTCTTCTAATACTTGTATCACCCTCTCCGATTGGCCATCTATTTGTGGATGATAAGCATTACTGAAGTTATGTTTTTAACCCAAAGCTTGCTTCAAACTTTTCTTGTAACAACCATAGTTGGTGGATCCTAAGTCTTGTCGAATCGAGTGAGAGTAATTTGTGAGGCGCAATCTATCCGCCTAACTGTTTTTGGCATGTAAGTCGGGTGCATAGTAGACATTAGAATATTATTCAAGGATCATTCTCAGAATGTATTTAGATGAGAAGATGAGGGGATTGGTAAGAGTATTTGGAACCATGTATGTTGGGGTTATCACTAAAGGTATTGTACTCCCAGTTCATGAGTTATTGTGCTAGGTACGTTGTAAATGATTTGGTTAGAAACTAATTGAACAGTTGAACCATAAAACTATATAATAATGGATTTTCATAGTTGTAAACCATCTATAAAAGTGGTTCTAATGGTTCGAGACGCGTGTTAGGTTCCAATAAGGACATATGCTAAATAGATGTTCATGCTAAAAAAAGGAAAAGTTTTTATTCTTCCTTCTTCAAGAAGTATTATTATTTGAATCTTAAAGAACCTTCAATATGTTTTCCTTTTTTGAAGCTAGAGTTGTAGATCTGGATTTTTACTAGTGATTACTCCATGTCAACGTAAGATTTATAGCTTGACCCGTTATGTTATGAAAGATTGAGTTCGTAAGAGTGCATCAATGGTAAAATAAGGAAGGGCTTTGAATAGGTGGTATCTAGTTTGATATTATGGTAAAGGTAATACGAATGAGTTTAATGGTGTTCCTATGTGTTACGTCAAGCTATTACAGTTCATTGTTGGATGTTAGATATGGAGTTCCAATTGCTATCAGTAGATGTCAAGTGAGTTTCTAAACTGACTCTTGTGTTGTTACTATTCATACTATGATGTCTGTGGAAACTAATTGAAATGTTATGTGAAGATTAGGTAAGGTATAAAATGCAATGTAAGTGGTTATATGAGTAATTCCTAAAGGATATCTATTATTGATTGAGTGTTGTTGAGGTAGTATATTTATATTTAGTATAGAGTCAATTGTGTTTAAGCCTATATTGATTGATGTATCAGTAATGTGAATTGAAACAAGGTTGCATCTGAAAGACTAGAATGAATGTTAAAAGGTGTGTGTTATGTTGGTAGTTATTAGTAGATTAAAGGATAGTGCTTAGATTTATTTGATGCAAGAAGTGTCCGAAAATTTTTCTATCTTGAAACAAGCTTTAGCATTTGTTGCAGACTCAAAAATACATGTGACATAGATTAAGCCTGGATTGGTACTCTATTGTTGTTTTGTAACACCCAAAACTCGACACCGTCACCGACTAGGGTCCCGAGGGTTCCAAACCATTCACAGAAGATAATAGATAATAATTTATCCTTTATTTCAATTAAATTACACTCAACAACACACATTTCAATACAATTGTGGATCTCATACATTTACAACGATCCAAAATTTATCAGGGACTCGATTGAATCATAACTCAAACATCCCACAGAATTATCAAAATTTCCAAACAGGGGTCAAATGGCCATGTGTCTCAAACACATGCCCATGTGCCTTATTGTACACGCCCGTGTCATAGGCCGTGGGTGCACTAGAACCACTATCACATAGTCATGTCACAAACCGTGTGCCAGGCCATGTGAGCATGCAAATTTACCCTACACAATCGTGTGTGAGACCGTGTACTGGATCGTGTATCCATGCAAAATAGGGCTACATGGCTGTGTCCCAGACGTGTGTAGCCCATGTGAAATCGGTGCCCTAATTATCCTAGGGCATACACCCGTGTGGTGGCCCATATTCCAGGCTATGTGTACCTATGAAATGCCTAATTTAACATGCAAAATTTCATGCATCTAACTCAATATGTACTTAACTTACCATAATTCAATTGCTTATAAATATTCATCATAATTCAAGCAAACCATATTCATGTAATTGCCATACCATTCACATTAATCAATTTATCTGAATAAACTTACTACCATATCAAAATATTCAAGTCACAACAAGTATTCAACATCATCATAATCCACTCTTCTAAACTATCATAATCCACTCTAGTACATGCCATATAACCAAGTGATTCAAAAACTATCGAACGAGCTCCTGAGATAGTGTGATTATTCTTGAAGATCTGATCTTCAACAACAAAACAAATCTACAAAACAACAAATAGATACACAAATAAGCTTACAAAGCTTAGTTAGTTCGTAGAACAATTAACTTACAGAATAACATATTCGGTTACAGAAAGAGTAAATAACATCTTCGTTATCCGGTGACATTAGCTTCTAGTTAATCTCTTCGAGTCTTCCAAAATTTAGCTATATGAGTCCAGACAGAGTTTAGCTCTTATGAGCCCGAAATCAAAATTTTGACTGATTTACGATGCTGCTTGCATAAGTTGATGAGAATCCACAACATATGTGAGACCTCAGCTATCGCTACGGTCTATATCACCCGCTCACGATGCTGCTCACACAAGCTGATGAGAATCCACAACATATTTGAGACCTCAACCATCTCTACGTTTTATATCACTCGCTTACGATGCTGCTCACACAAGCTAATGAGAATCTGCAACGTATGCAAAATCTCAGCTATCATAGGGTCCATATAATCAGAATCTAGTATCCATTTAGAATTCATTGATGGTCAGTGTTTTTACGACAAAACAATTGTACAAGCGTACACACGTCGATGCAAGTACAGTTGATAGATAAATCTATCGGATATCGATCCCACAAGGAATGGGTTTTTGATGTCTAATGTCGGAGCAGTCAATACTGAATTTAAATGTAATGTCAGTGCAATACGTTAATTCTGCACACTAAAATAATCAGTTTTGTCAATGCAATCAAGGTTAATTGTTAGAGCAACTTAAAGTAAATCAAAGTGTTGTTGAAGTGTTGAGTATTTAAATGCATAAAAGTAAAGGTTTGATCAAGTGTGAAGAATTGGAGTGGATCACTAACTTCACTAAGTAGCAACACTGAATGCACCGACAAGGTAAATTATAGATGAAATGTCGATGTAATGAAGTCCCTTCAAGTTCTTACCCATAATAGCTCCCTACTTAATCCCGTCTCAAATACACTACTCCACCTCTTGGTGCGAGCAATGATGTGTATCCAAGAATAAGTAATTGGAGTCTGTTCCAGTCCTGAGCAGCTCTCACCTAACCCACTTATTAATCTAACCTGTCATCACATCTCTCGATGTCGGTGTACTGTAATTTCACTTTTGTGTTTAGAGCGATTAAATCCAAGAATAAATAGATAAGCAATGTAAAGTAAGAATCAAAATGATATAACATTAAAAGATACTCTCGTATTCATTTAACATCATTAGAATTCATCATCGTTTAAGAAGAATTAACGAGTACAATGAAGTTTACTATCTCTAGACTACTAGGCTTACTCCCTAATTGTTCCTCTTGCCCAGCACCAAGCACTCCTCGTCAAAAGTTGCTACATACTTGTTCCATCAACTCACCCTCCTTCGACGTCAAACTTCCATGGTAGCTTGCTTGAAGATTTGAAAGATTTTTGGATTTAAATTCTTCACTCCTTAATATTTATCTCCTTCTTCTTTCCTCTATTTATAAGCTCAAGAAATTGCAGATTTTCTCTATTCTCAGATCCAACAACTTTGTACAGCAGTAAAAGTTTGTTATTGATAGCTATGCAGATCTGATTTGTTTACTAGACTGTTGAAGAATTTTGACGCATTTTTGGACATCTCTTCTCAGATCCAGTTCTAATTATAGCTATTATAGTTGGTTAGAGTATAGTTGTGCACTCACGTAGATATAGTGTGTTTTTCAGAGATCTTCAGGTTGTCGATGCATTACTTGGTCGCAATATGAGATTGTAATTGCAGCGACACCTGTGATATTCCTGTGCTGGTGCTTCTAGATGTGAATTCAGCTTGAGTCTACTCATTTGAGGTTCAAATTAAATGTGGCAACATTTCTTGGTCGAAATTCCAAGCTAATCTTGTGGCTGCATTTTGCCAATATTGATCTTCTAGGCTAAGCTCCTGCGCTGACAATTCTAAAACGCAATATATCGGCTGCTCGCGTCGACATTAGTACAAAAATAGATAAAAATAACAAGAATTTAAACTAACTGGCAATGAATTAGAAAATATGAAAACTGAGTATAAAATGCTTGTGATGCATGCTAAATGAGATATAAAAGAGACAATTAAAACACTAAATTAGGGAGAAAATATATGTCATTTGTAATACCATCACACCCCTAAACTGGAGTTTTTACTTATCCTCAAGTAAACAAAAATGAGCAAAGTCACAAGCAAACATGTCACCGTAATCATTATTCTCACAACTTTTAATTTCCTAAAATCCTAATACACAAATTGTATTCATATGATAGAATAATGCGCCGACAATTCATAGACATGAATCATTAAAACTGCAAGTTATTAATGTTAGTATTATGTATTGAATCTTAATCTTCCCTGAACCAATACAACATTTATAGCAAACATTTTTTTCTTCTTTTCTTTTCTCTTTTCTTTTTCTTTCTTTTTCTCATTTTCCTTTTTCAAGTGATTGAGAGATGTCATTATATTACTCTACCTTTATTCCTGGGTAGTAACGATGGGGTACAACAAACCCCTAGGAGGTATGTAATTGCACTGACACATACTCTTGCAATGACAGCCTTTGGCTAGATGATTTTTCTAAACCTACAGCGGAGTGTTCTCCCTTGAAAAGTCGCAATGCACTCACATTTGAGTGTCTTTTATTTGTACAATGTTGCTACAACTGGTCAGGTAGTTCAAGATTCAAACATTCACACTATCCATTCATTATTGAAGTCCAATCATTCATTAAAAAATAGAAGACTCATTATCCATTCAAAAATTCATCCAATTTATACATCAGCATTCCAAGTAAATCAAGATTTATGCATAAAAATTGTGGTCACATTTTTGTTGAAATTCTGCATATTTTCATTTACTAAAGAAACATGTAAAATTCAAAGATGTGGGTGCAATTGCATTTCCATTTCACACATATTTCCCCCAAACTTAAAGTGTGCATTGTCCCCAATGCGTTAACATTAATAAATATATATTGAAATGTAATGACAATGTAGATGCAGCGATAATAAAATGCAATGACATTAATAAAGTAGGGACAATTATACTACAACTACATGATATGCATGAAAACTAAACTAAGTGCTAAAAAATAAAAAATAAAAAAATAAAAACTTAGTGTGCTGCAACCAAAGATGTGGCTGCATTGGTCTTTTTCTTGTTGCTCTTTCATTCCTCCTTGTGCCTCATTTTATTTTCTTTATGCTTCCTCTTTCTGTCCTTTGTACTAGTAAGATCAGTGGATTGCTGCTCTTCATTTGGTTGGGTGGCAATCTTATCGATAGTTACATTTGATGGGTGGACTTCTCAACCTGGCTCGCTTCAGGTGGAGCCATGTTTGCATTGGATGCCCTCACATTTACGGGTGCTTCGATAATATCCTCAACAATATCTGTCGTGGCATTGTCTTGCTTTTCCTCTTGCTTCTCTACAAGGTCCTTCTTCTCAAATTCTTCCTCTTTATCCTTCTCCTTCTCTTGGCCTTCTTCTTATTCTACTTCTCCTTCTTCAGGCTATTCTTGCTCAATGTTGTCTTTATCGACGCCTTCCTATGCATCCACACCCATGGATATAATTGGAGTATGCACCTCCTCAACCATAGTTGCCCGCTCTACCATATTAGTCCTAAGGCTGTTCGACAACTCTTCTTCAAACAAGCTGGCTATAGCTCTGTAGTAATCCTCCATAGAATTAGAATGGCCCTCGTGCTTCTCGACATCTGAAATGTGGATTATTATTGGAGAGGGAACATGTTGTGGCCTACCATCAAGAGTAGGTTGGTCGGAGGATGAGGTAGCTTCCTTAATAATAGGTGGGAAAACAGGGAACTCTGGTAGGGGATTTGGACTCATTCTTCTCAATGCATCGACAATAGATTTGTTCCATATTCTGGTGTACTCATAAAATAGATATTGTCTGTAGTCCATGTCCTCCAATGCGTCGACAATATGAATCTAGGGCATGTCGATACGATCAATGTTCTTTTCCATTACAGCCAACCTCTTTCCTAACTGGGCATTTGTAGGCGCATTCTCCTGTTTGTCCTTCTTCTTTCCCTTTTCCTTCTTCTTGGTTGCTTCTTTCACTATCAATGTCTTTTGCCCTCTCGTCATTCTCTCTATTGAGATGTCGTTGATGGGGCTCTTATTCTCTAGCACCTCTTCACCACCTCTAGGCATAATACCTCATTGTTTACATAGCAACATGATTAAAGAAGGAAATGCTAATATACTTGTCTGCTTAGAAGCAGCTTCAGCAATCTGGTCATGGAGAATTGCGCCGACATTGATGTGGTGACTTTTGAGGATTGAATGCAGGAGGCACATGCGATCTAATGTCACTGCAGTGCTATGTGTAGAAGGTAAAAAGACAACTACAAAAAAACATTTTGCTTGATCCAACGGATGGGGATAGAAGAAAATCAACCGACGTGATTCTTGCTAAAAAATCTTTGTTGAGTCATTATATAATGCGCGGACAAGTTGTGCTTGGATGCATCGACAAAAAGATGATTTTTTATTCCTACATAAAATTGAAAAGGTAACAAGTAAAAGTGAAAAGGTAAAAGGAAATGTAAAATGCGTTGACAATGGAACCATAATGCGTCGATAATGGTGTTTATTTATTAGTTAAGTGCTTCGTACTCTTTTATTCATCACACCATCCAAAAAAAAATCTCCATTCTTTCTTGCATTTTTTCCAATTGCATAACTTCTTAATTATGGATATAGGCATCAAAATTATGCTTTAATTGAAATCACAAAATGCCTTTCCAATATACCGATCACCAATGGAGTAGGGTATTGAGAAGCTCTTGGGATCCTTAAATTCTTGGAGCAATTTAATTGTCATGATAGTGCACCCTTCAATAAGCGCGATTGCTTCGACATCTACCAATCTTCTCTTCTTTGACAATGTGTCTTCAAATTTCTGAGGTTCTTTTACTGTAGTAGTTGTGGTGACAAAGTGATCTGATTCTGTTGCCGCAATATTTTGTTTAACCTCTTCAGCTGTAGTTTGCTTTTCAGATTGCCCTGGCATCTTTTCATTGTTGAGATTTGAATTATCTTCTTTTGCTGTAGCATCTCTAACAACTTCATTTAGTTGAGTTTCACTTCTGGGAATGATTTTCTTATCATGCTCTTGCCCTTGTGATATCGAATTTTCAATATCATCCTACAAAGTTTCTTGTGGTCGCAAATTCATTGCACCCACAATCTAGCCAAATTGATATCCTAGAGCTCGTATGGATTCAGCTTGATTCTAAAGCACAACATCAGTCATTACAATATATTGTTGTAGCAAATTTTTAATTGATGAAAACTCTGATGCTTCGTTTTGTTGGATATTTTGCCTTGACAAATGTTGATCATAATTGGGCAATGCCCACTCGGATCTAACATCATTGTCTATACTTACATGGTCTTGATTATTCCAACAAAAATTTGGATGTTGCTCCCACTCTGGCGTGTAGGTGTTGGAATATGGATTTTCATTTCGACCAAAATTCCCAATGTTGTACACAATTGCTTAATTTGATGGGTATTATTCAAACTCATGGTTGCCCCCACAGTAATTACAAATTGTCACTACAAATTTCCATCCTGCAATTGTTGTAGCATTCTGCATTGAATTACTCATATTAGTCAAAGAAGATACCTCGGTGTTTATGGAATTGAGATCCATTTCTATAGCATTACTCATCCAACATCTTGAGGTTCTGTATACATCGTTCCTAGCCATATTTCACTAAAAGAAAGATTGTAAAAGTAAACAACAAAAAGAAAACAAGTTAGTGATAAATAAAATTTAGATAATAAAAAGTAAATGCAACGATAAAAATAAACATCAAACAAATGCCATTCCCCGATAACGGCACCAAAACTTGGTCGGTCTTTTTACAACACAATGATTGTGCAAGCGTACACACGTCGATACAAGTATAGTTGATAGATAAATCTATATAATATCGATCCCATGAGGAATGGGTTTTTGATGTCTAAATGTCGGAGAAATCAATACTGAAATTAAATGTAATGTGAGTACTAATGCCAATGCAATACGTTAATTCTGCACACTAAAATAATCAGTTTTGTCAATGCAATCAAGGTTAATTGTTAGAGCAACTGAAAGTAAATCAAAGTGTTGTTGAAGTGTTGAGTATTTAAACGCATAAAAGTAAAGGTTTGATCAAGTGTGAAGAATTGGAGTGGATCACTAACTTCACTAAGTAGCAACGCTGAATGCACCGACAAGGTAAATTATAGATGAAATGTCGATGTAATGAAGTCCCTTCAAGTTCTTACCCACAATAGCTCCCTACTTAATCTCGACATAAATACACTACTCCACCTCTCGGTACGAGCAATGATGTATATCCAAGAACAGGTAACTGGAGTCTATCCCAATCCCGAGCAGCTCTCGCCTAACCCACTTGTTAATCTAACCTGCCACCGCATCTCTCGCTGTCAGTGTACTGCAATTTCACTTTTGTGTTTAGAGCAGTTAAACCCAAGAATAAACGGATAAGCAATGTAAAGTAAGAATCAAAATGATATAACATTAAAAGATACTCTCGTATTCATTTAACATCATTAGAATTCATCATCGTTTAAGAAGAATTAACGAGTACAATGAAGTTTACTATCTCTAGACTACTAGGCTTACTCCCTAATTGCTCCTCTTGCCCATCACCAAGCACTTCTCGTCAGAAGTTGCTGCACACTTGCTCCATCAGCTCAACCTCCTCCGACGTTAAGCTTCCATTGTAGCTTGCTTGAAGATTTGAAAGACTTTTGGATTTAAATTCTTCACTCCTTGATATTTATCTTCTTCTTCTTTCCTTTATTTATAAGCTCAAGAAATTGCAGATTTTCTCCATTCTCAGATCCAACAATTTTGTACAGCTGTAAAAGTTTGTTATTGACAGCTATGCAGATCTGATTTGTCTACTGGACTGTTGCAGAATGTCGACGCATTTCTGGACATCTCTTCTAAGATCTAGGTCTAATTACAGCTGTCACAGTTGGTTAGAGTATAACTGTGCACTTACGCAGATCTAATGTGTTCTTCAGAGATCTGCAGGTTGTCACTACATTACTTGGTCGCAATCTGAGATTGTAATTGCGGTGACACTTGTGATATTCCTATGCTGGTGCTTCCAGATGTAAGTTCACCTTGATTCTACTCATTTAAGGTTCAAATTCAATGCGGCGACATTTCTTGGTCGCAATTCCAAGCTGATCTTGTGGCTACATTCTACCAATATTGATCTTCTGGGCTGAGCTCCTACGCTGACAATTCTAAAATTCAATATATCGATTGCTTGCGTCGACATTAGTACAAAAATAGATAATAAAAAAAACAAAAATTTAAACTAACTAGCAGTGAATTAGAAAATATGAAAACTGAGTATAAAATGCTTATGATGCATGCTAAATGAGATATAAAAGAGACAATTAAAACACTAAATTAGGGAGAAAATATATGTCATATGTAATACCATCAATCGACTCATGATGTTGCTCACACAAGTTGTCGAGAATCTACAACATATGCAAGATTAATTATTAAACATACTTTAATTTGTTACAATAACAAGGAATGTATAAAAAAAAATAATTACAATGTAGAAATTATAGTATGAACTTACAGGATTAATTAGTAGTAATGGCTCAAGTACAAGGACTACCCGTCAGTAAGACGTCCAAGACTAGCTCCCGAAACTATATAGCCCCTAATGACATGTCATTTGTGTCCCAATTATTCAAGAAGTTCATATGTGTCATATACCATGTCCATTTCAATTAACTTTCATCACATTATACCATTTCGAGCACACATCCATATAATTCTTATTTATTAGACATAGTATCGAATTAACTATCAATGTCATTTAGTTCAATTTACTAATTGTCATATATCAACCAAATTAATTCATTCATATCATGAATAATAACTAACACAACATATAATCATTTAAGCGTTTCGTTGTCATCTGAATTCAACTATATCATGACGTCACTTCCAATCATGTCCCTCGATACAATTTCATTTCAATTTGATTCAATTCGACAGATTTAATATTTACTAAGCACAGAAATTTGAATACAACATACTTAAATTATTTCAATAATTCACAAACTGAATCTAAATCAATTACTTTACTGTATGAACTTACCAAACTAAGTTGTAGCTACGACTTAACACTAAGGACAATTTTGAAATTTTCCCTTTTCGCGATCTACAACATGTTCTTGATCTATTACAATAATTCATTCAATTATTTAAATCTACATGAATTTTTAATCATTTTATGCAAATAAGCCTTTTTGGTATTTTTACAAAATTTCCCTTAACTTTTCACTTTTATTCAATTTAGTCCCTAAGCCCTAAACATGCAAATTAACCATTTTTATTTAAAAATAAGTTCAGCCTAATTGTTTTGGGTCTCTCCATAGCTCATATTTTCTGTTATTTAACATCAAGTCCTTGTATTTTTATTTTTTTCTCATTTTAGTCCTTAAACATTAAAATCATCAAAAACTACTTTTTTACAAAATTTTCCTATTTAACAACCAAAATTAATAATCCATCATAAAATTCCAAGAATATAAAGAAAATGATCAATGGAAAAATTCATAACATTTGACAAATTCACAAATTAGTCCCTAGTCTAGCTAGATTAAGCTAATACAAACTCAAAAACATAAAAAACACTAAAAACGGGTCAAATTTCACCTACTTAGAATGAACTCAAAGCTTGGACAAATGTATTCTATTCTTATCTAGGGTTTCAGTTCTAAAACTTAGTGAAGAAAATGACTTCCATTTATTTTATCATGTTTTATTTGTTTATAATGCCATTTTACTTATTTAGATTTTTGTCCTTTATTAATTCATCCAAATTTCAACCAATTTCAAGGCTTAGACCATCCACTTACTTCCCTAATGGTATAATTATCCTTTAAGGAATTTATTAGATTTTTAATTTACCAATTAACACATTTAATCATTTATATCAATAGTTTTCAGCCTTTACAATTTAGTTCTTTTTGCTTAATTAACGATCCAAACAATAAAATTTCATAACCAAATTTTCATACATTACTAATGACCTCATAAATATTAAATAATTAATATTTATGGTCTGACACTTTGAAGTTGTGGCCTTTAAACCACCAATTTCGATCATACTAAAAAATAGACTAATTTGTAAAGCTTTATTAAATTAGGATTGAATTGCAATTTACCACAATCTAAAGAATTTCACATTGTTTCTATTATTAGGCTATTTAAGGAGGGTCCATGATCACGCTATGAACGTTACAACAATAATGTGCAAGCGTACACTACCAATGCAAATATAATAAATAGCTATAAATCTATTGGATATCGATCCCATAAGGATGGTTGTTTATGTTTATAATTGTCGATGCAAAGAAAGTTAAAAATTGAAGAGATTGTGATGAATAATTTCAGAGCAATAAAATGAGAAAATGCAATAAAATTATAAGAATAATTTGTCAAAGCAATTTAAAAAAATTTAAGAAGTAAAATACTGATAACAAAAGGGCATTCCCTGACTTGAAAAGTTGGTAGAAAGCTAAATGTGATCACAAGGTTAATAACAGATAAATTGTTGCCATAATTAAGCACTATGAAATCTTACCAACCTTGACTTCCCTATTTATCAAAGACTCAAATACTCACACTAACCACACGTTCCAATGTTGGCAATGCTATATATTCAAGAACATGTGGATTGAATTCCTTTAATCCTCAAGCAACTTCCATTGACTTGCTTGTTAACTTAATTTGTCGCTGCACTTTCCAGTGACAGTGACTGCAATCACACTTCCGTGGTCAAACAATTAAATCCAAAGAAACAATGAAGGAAAGATTGAAATAGATATCATTCAGATCTGAATTTAAATCATACTTTCATACAACTCAAATTATCAAAACTTATCAGCATTTAAGAAAGAAAAATAAAGAACAAATGGAGTACTCTATTCCCAGTTTACTCGAAATTCTCCCTTACTCTCCCTCTTGTGTCGCACTTAGTATGCTCTGGTCACGAGTGATACACTACCTTCCTCCTCTTGTTAGGTAGCCCTTAGAAGCTTAAGCTACCATGGAAGCAAGCTCAAGAATGCTCTTTTTTTTAAAAAAATTTATCCATCGAAAAATTAAGAAGATGATACCCCTCAAATATTTTCTCCTCAGTATTTAATATTCACTGCCAAGTACAAGTGCCCTCCCTTTAGTTGTACAAGTTGGTTTTACCAGTAGTACACTCACACAGATCTGGTGTGTTCATCAGACAATTGTCGGTTGTAGTGACATTTCTGGGTGCAAATTTGGACTCTATTTTGGTACGACAATCCTGGATACCTTCATTCATTTGATCTTTCAAGACAGATTCCTACACTGATATCTTTGGATGCAATACTGAATAACTAATTGTGGCGACATTAGTAGCAAAAACATGGTAAAATTAAAGAAAATTAGGTCAAGCGTCCCTAAGTTAGAAAATGCAATAACTAAGTTAAAAAGACTAAAAATGCATGCTAAAGATGATCAAATGGGAACAAGTTATACCATAAGTAAGGAAAAATCAATGGTTTTTTCTAATGCTATCACACCCTCAAACTTGAGTTTTTACTTGTCCTCAAGTAAACAAAAGGTAGCAAAGTTATAACAAAGATTTTCGTCAAGCAATAGTCATTTTAGCAACTTGAATCTTCTGAAATCCTAATGTGTGAATTACATTCACATGACAGTATATTGCACCGACAATTTATAGGTATGAATAACTAAAACTGCAATTTTATCAATGCTAGCATCATGTTTTAAATCTTAAATTTATTCTACTAAAATAGCATTTATTGTATAATAATATACATATATATTGTTTTTTCTTTTTTTTTATGTGAATGAGGTATGTCATTGCATTAGTATACTCTTGTTCCTAGGATGTAACAATGGGGTGCAACAAACCCCCAGGGAGTATGTAATTGCACCGACACACACTATTGTAGTGACAGCCTTTAGCTAGATTACTTTTTCTAACACTTGCATTGGAGTATTCCCCCTTGATAGTTCACGATACACCCACAATTAAGTGTCTTTTATTTATAACTATACTTATATACAAGTAGCTGTAAATGGTAAATTTATTCAAGATTCAAATAATGACACTATTCATTCATTACTAATGCAATTTAAATTATTCATCCAAAATTGAAGATTTAACATTCAATCATATTCATCCAACTCATTCATTAGCATTTCACATGACTCAAGAATTACGCATCAAATGAAAAAAATTTTAAAGCATGTTTCCAATAACATTGCATGCTTTCATTAAATTCAAAATGACAAATTTTAAAAATATGGGTTCATTTGCATTTCCAGCCCGTATACATTCCCCCCAAACTTAAAGTCTGCATTGTCCCTAATGCACTAACAGTAATTTACAAATATACATGAAAATGCAATGACATTATAGATGCAGTAACAATAAAAATGCAAAAACAAAAGATGCAGTAATAAACTACAACTACATGATATGCATGACAATTAAAACTAAAAATTGAAAAACTCACTCAATTTTCAACAACTGAGGATGTGGCTGCATTGGTTTTCTATTTCTTACGCTTCCTTTCTACACTGTGGTACTTTTTATCTCTCATGTGCTTGCGTTTCTTCTTCTTGGGCTTCGCCTTGTCTTCGAATTACTCCATAACAGTAGACCAAACCCCGGCTTCATCAACTGTTATGTCAGAAGGATGGATCTCCGCCAGTGGCTCAGTGTAGATTATGATGGCCAATGGATTTGGATCCTCAGTTGGTGTTGTCACAGCTTCTGCCTGACTCGTAGCAGATGGTGCCATTTCTTCACTTAGGGTTAAATTCCTCTGATGAATTTGCTCTAGCTTCTTCCTCTTTTGTTTCTTCTTCCTTCTCCTCTTTTCTCATTTCTTCAACGGTGTGGTTTCTCCCTTAGTAGGAGTTTCTTCTTTAGCTGACAATGTTCCTCAAGCAATCCTCTACCTCCTTTGATTTCACCTCTCTTTCTTTATCCGAAATATGCACTATTGGTGGAGAAGCTATGGAGTGTTCCTTCTCTCTAGAATCGGCTTCATCAGCTAAAGGTTCAACTTCCCTGATGATCAGAGGCAAGATCGAAAATTCTGGCAAAGGTGTTATGCTCATTTTCCTCATGATGGTTAGCATGGCACTATTCCATGCCCTGGTGTAGGCATAGAATAGATTCTATGAATGTTCCATTTCTTCAACTGTAGTGACAAGTTTTATTTGTCTGATGTTAATAGCATCGACCATTTGCTCCAGCTCTATTACTTTACGCTATAATGCTGGGTTTGCAGTCATATGCGTACTGCTGTTGCCACTTTTTTCCTTACTCTTCTTCATCTTCCTGGTATCTACTTCCTTTATTATAGGAGTCTCCTTACCATGAGCCATCCTCTCAATTGACGCGTCATTGATCGGACCCTTGTTTTCTAAAATCTCTTCTCCTTCGCAAGGCACTATACCCCGCTGCTGACATAATCGTGTTATCAAAGAGGGAAATACAAAGATACCTGTCTTCTTTGCTATGCATTCCACAATTTCCTGATGCACTATTGCACCAACATCTATCTTTCTCCCTTTATGATCGAATGTATCAGACACATTCGATCGAGGGTGACTGTTGTATTGTGTGTAAAGGCATTAAACGACTGTTAATGAAATGAAACCACACCTTACTTTGCAGTGATAGAAATCTCCTGTGCATGGCGTAGTTGCTCAGATTTGAAACTGTCCACATAGCACCTTCGACACACAGGTCTCTTATCAACATCTTGATCCTTTGTTCAATTAATTCTTCAATGAACCTACATGCTCATCCTCATCAACGGTAGTATTGTATATTGCATTGATGGTAGTGACGTCCCATGGTATTAACCCTTCAAGAAAAAATATAAATTTAGACTCCTGGTAAGTAAGGTTGGCGTAAAATTTGCGCACCATAGATGGGGAATAGGCCCCAGGATCGTCGCAGATTGTGTCCTAGCCCATTCTCGCGATGGTGCAAGTTACTTACTTTCCAAGGTCCCTTTGCTTCGACAAGTTGAAACCTTTCTCTAGATGAAAATTTCTCTTCAGTATATTATCTTGGAAGCATTCCTTGGCTGCCTTAGTTATGAACATCACTGGTTCGTTGGAGGGTTACTGCTCTGTTTCAAGAGTCGTTGTAGTAGAGGATGATTCAAGAATGAATTTTGTTGGTGTCTTTGCTCCTCTTGTTTTGGCCATATCTGGTGGTCGTAAAAGTAGATTAAGAAGGATGAGAAATCGAAGCAAATTTCTAAGTATAGGAATGGAGGTTTGTGAGTGAAACAGTCGGCGCAAAAAAATTGCTTTATAGAGAGAGAAAGCATGTTTCTATGTACTTTAGAAAAGGGTTAGCAGGTTTGCACTCAATTAATGCATCCAATCAGATTGCCCTTTTTTAAACTAATATAATTAGGTTTGAAAGGATGAATCATCATGATTTCTCTCTTGATATGTTTTGATCCTCTGGTGAGTCAGCAGACGAAATGCAGTGACAATAATATATTTATGCACCGACAAAAGATTTATCTTAGACTTTAGAGAAGTATGCGATGGTTGCAATTCCATAGTAAGAGCTTTCACGATAAATGATCTCAAGGCTAGGTTCTTTCTATTAATCAACGTAAGAGGTTACATTGACCAATTTGGCTTAATCTCAATCTTATTTGCTCCAACCTTGTTGTCACAGTTTAGTAGAACATCTTTATATGACATCGCCATAAATTGTTCAATAAATCTTGTGCTATGCTCCTTGAATTCTCCCTTAAATGATTTATCCAGCACATCAATGTGGTGACATTCTTCCTTGTCGCAACAGAGAGTGACTTTGAAGACACTGAAAGTGACATGTTCCCCATTATGATGCATTGTTAATTCTTCCTTGTACACATTGATGAGAGTATGTCCCGTAGCTAAGAATGGACGTCCCAAGATTATGGGTACCTCTTTATCGGCTTCACAATCAAGTATAATGAAATTAGCAAACTTATCTACGCGAACAAGGATGTCCTTAATCTGTCCTTCAGGCTGCACCAATGACTTATCTGCCATTCGCAATGTCACTACACTGCATTCCCCATTATGATGCAATTGTTTCAATAGTAGTTAGCTTCTTCTTCTTAGATAGTAGCTCCTTCATGAATTTCTCATAGCTTAGGATCTACACCAATGCATCCATAAGAGGGATGTTGACATGGAGTTGGTGTAATGTATTAAGAAACTGCTGGTATTGTCTATCATGCACTTGTTCCTTAAATTGCTGTGGCAATAGCAAGGGTGTAGGGTCATCTATTTGCATCGACATAGTAGGTTGTGTCGACATTGGCAATTGTGTCGATAACTTTGTCGGTCTGATCGTAGGCATGGGAGTAATAACTAGTGGAGATGCTTTGACTGGTTCTTCTATAGCTTCTTCAGGTGCACTATCCTCACCCTGGTCCAGATCATTAATGATGTCAAGTGCTGCCTTAGAATTAGTGCTTGGCTCGACAGTTTGCTGTCCACTTCGAAGAGTGATAGCCTTACAATACTCCTTCCCTCTTGACCTTGGATTCTCCATGTCGCTCAGTAAAGTACTTGGTAGTCTTGTGTTCATATTCGAAGCTAGTTATCCTATTGTGCTTCCAATGTTCGTATGGAAGAGAAATTTCCTTGCACAATAGCTTTTGCTCTCGTGATATGTTCACGCATTAAGGCTTCAAGGGCTACTAATGGATCAGCTCGTGGTTGGGAATACTGCTGTTGCTATTGTTACCCTTGCATATGCAAATTTGGCATTGAAGATTGTTGTGACTGCACACGAATGTGTGGCTGCAACTGATCTTAATGTACATGCATCTGAGGACTTTGGTTAAAATTTTGCTGTTGCTGATAATAATTCCCTTGTCGATAACCGCCTTGGTTATATGAATTTCAATTTCTAAAAGTCGTAGCATTTTGATTTCCTTAAGGTTGTTGGTTTCTTGTAGAGTTATTGTAGGAGTTTCCATTTGAGTGTCCACAGATGTTATTGACATAAAAAGCATTCCCCGCATGCTGTGGACAATCCTTATAATAGTGGTTGTCGTCATAAAATTTTCAAGAAAATGTAGGGACATCAATTTGTTAGGCAATTTGAATAGGTGCGATTTCACTAGTCCCCTTCATGTTCTTTATCAAGTTAGCGAGCGAAGAAACTTGTGCACTTAGAGCAGATATAGCATCCAACTCAGTAACTCCAAGATTTTCCTTCACTTGAGTAGCTCTAGAGATCGGATATTGATAATCGTTTTGAGCGATTCTCTCTAGAATTCAGATAGCTTCATTGTAAGTACAATCCAATAAAGGACCATTAGCAGATGCATCAATAAGATTTATTGTCTGTACATTCAGCCTATTGTAAAAAATTTCGATCTACGTCTCTTGTTGAATTCTATGCATGGGACATCAACTAAGAAGATATTTGTAGCGCTCCCATGTTGTATCCAGATTCTCGCCATCAAGCTGATGGTATGCTATGATATCATGTCTGAGCTTAGCATTCATTGTCGGTGGATTGAAATGTAAAACAAACTGAGTTGCAAGTGTATTCCATGACGTAATTGGTCCAATAAGTAATCTAAGGAACTAGGTTCGAGCCCGTCCTTACAATGAATAAGGAAACAGTTGCATTCACAAGACATCCTCAAGAACACCCTGCTGACTGAAAGAAGCACAAATCAGTAGAAAAGATTTAATATGCTCTCTCACATATTCATGTGGCAATCCAGCATTCTGCCCATTAGAATTTAACATCTAGAACATGACCAGTTTTAGATCAAAATTTCTAGCTTGAATTGCTGGTCGAACAACATCGGGCTGCAAATCATCCAAAATTGGAACAATGAAATCTCAGATGGTTCAATTTTGCATTTGATTTTCTTGTGGCAATAGTGGATTATTGATAACTTGTGGCTTTATTGGAAGATTTTGTGGCTGCAGCGGTGGTATTTCAGCATTAATTCCTAACAAAGCCATGTTTCTTTGTTCTTGTCTCCTCTTTCTAATGGTTCGATCAATCTCCGGATCTATGTCAACAATATTTTCAGAATTTCTCCTGGTCATAAACACCTAAAATAAAAGCAAGTGAAAAACAGTAACAATAGAAAACAAATCAGTAACAAATAAAGATTAAGAAATAACAAATAAATGCAGAGACAAGTATAAACATTAAACTGACGCCATCCTTGGTAACGGCGTCAAAACTTGATCGCACTATGAACGTCACAACAATAATTTGCAAGCGTGCACTGTCGATGCAAGTATAATAGATAGAAGTAAATCTATCGAATATCGATCCCACAAGGATGGCTGCTTATGTTTATAATTGTCGATGCAAAGAAAGTTAAAACTGAAGAGATTGTGATGAATAATGTCGGAGCAATAAAATAAGAAAATGCAATAAAAGTATGAGAATAATTTGTCAAGGCAATTTAAGAAAATTTAAGAAGTAAAATACTGATAATAAAAGGGGGTTCCCTAACTTGAAAAGTTGGCAAAAAGCTAAATGTGATCACAATGTTAATAACAGATAAATTGTCGCCACTATTAAGCACTGTGAAATCTTACCAACCTTGACTTCCCTGTTTATCAAAGACTTAAATACTCACACTAACCACACCTTCGAATGTTGGCAAAGCTATATATTCAAGAACAAGTGGATTGAATTCCTTTAATCCTCAAGCAACTTTCGTTGACTTGCTTGTTAACTTAATTTGCCGCTGCACTTTCTAGTGAGAGTGATTGCAATCACACTTCCTTGGTCAAAAAATTAAATCCAAAGATAAACAACAAAGGAAAGGTTGAAATAGATATCATTCAAACCTGAATTTAAATCATACTTCCATACAACTCAAATTATCAAAACTTATCAGCGTTTAAGAAAGAAAAATAAAGAACAAATGGAGTACTATATTCCTAGTTTACTCAAAATACTCCCTTACTCTCCCTCTTGTGTCGCACTTAGGATGCTCTAGTCACGAGCAATACGCTGCCTTCCTCCTCTTGTCAGGTAGCCCTTAGAAGCTTAAGCTACCATGGAAACAAGATCAAGAATGCTATTTTTTAAAAGAATTTTTTATCCACCAAAAAATTAAGAAGATGATGCCCCACAAATCTTTTTTCCTCAATATTTAATATTCACTATCAACTACAGGTGTCCTCCCTTTCAGAACCAACTTCCTCTAGTTATACAAGTTGGTTATACCAACTATACACTCACGTAGATCTGATGTGTTCATCAGACAATTGTCGGATTGTAGCGACATTTTTGGGCACAAATTTGGATCTATTTTGCAGCGACAATCCTGGATACCTTCATGTGTTTGATCTTTCAAGACAGATTCCTACACTGTCATCTTTGGATGCAATACTAAACAACTAATTGTGGCGACATTAGTAACAAAAACATGATAAAATTAAAGAAAATTAGGCCAAGCATCCCTAAGTTAGAAAATGCAATAACTAAGTTAAAAAGACTAAAATTGCATGGTAAAGATGATCAAATGGGAACAAATTATACCATACGTAAGGAAAAATCAATGGTCTTTCCTAATGCTATCAAGAATCCTTAGTAATAATTCTAATGCACTGCAAAAATCACTCAGTATGCATAATAACCCTTTACATGACCTCTCTAGAGTAGTCGTGGCATCATCCCTCCTGGTACAAACCGTAATAATTTGCCTAAAACATAACACACATACATAAGTTTATAGGAAAACACCAACTACCTGAGTCATATTGCATATTATAGCTGATAACTTATGTAGACTATCTCATTGTCCTTAACCTTCAACTTACTCACTGGCGAATACTTCCTCAGTTCAATTCCTTTACACTCGCTCATTACTTTACCTTATTCAAGGGCTATTTCCTTTCCTTGACGAACATACTTTCATACGTCTCTTACATCTTTCAATCTTTGAGTCATCACTTCATCATGATTCAAGTAGCCACATACACAAATAGCGAGCACTTCCTTTGGACATACAAGTTTATGTCATAAATAAGAATGCAGTTTTAATACTATCCCATTACATCTTCTTACCTTTTCCATCCATTATTTTCGACTAAGTCTTATTCTTATGTAATACTTTATCACATAGTTCATAGATACAGTTTGCCCTTATTGACTTCATTGGTTACATTTAAAAGCCATACAAAACTCGTCACTAATGAAATCTGTTAGAATATGCCACAAAGAGCCTTCTTTAGAGTTCTTTGTTGAGAGTCTCACTAAGACACGCCACCAAGGTAGTCCATCTAGAATATGCCACAAAGGTTATCCTTGTGATGTTCACCACTAAGGCTATCCTTTCATAGTTCGCCATGAAGACCATTCTTTGTTTGCCACAAAGGCCAATCACTGGTTGCCACAAAGGCCATTCATTGTTGCCACAAATGCCATTCATTGTTTGCCACCAAGACCATTAATTCCTATCATGTTTAAGATATGGATTTGTCCAAACTAACATTGCGTCAAGTTTGCCCATCATCGTCTTGGGACACTCAGATAACCCTATTGGGTAATCACTTTCCTTTAGTTCCTATTTAGATAATGCTATACATGTAAGGTTTCAGTCCAAGATAAACCTTTAAAACAACAACATACAACAAGTTCAGGCTAAATCTGCATCACATGTATTTGTACCCCAAAAGATAATTTGGGGTTGGCTCGAATTTGGTACCAAATGGCTTGTAATTTAGATGTCGCGCCAAACGAAAATAAGGCGACATCATTAGAATCGATCAAAGGGGTTGGTTCATATACATCGATAGAGGAACAAACATCGAATCAAAGTGTCAAGAACAAGCTGAAAGCTCTTTTATGGTGGCGACACGGATCGTCTCGATTTTTTAAAGAACTTTTATGTCCCACTTTAATTTTTGTTTTTTTATTTTATTATTTTTATTCTATTCGTCTATTTTATTTTGATTCATCTTAGCCGTGTTTTGTTTTTTTTCTCACAGCAGGTGTAGTACCATAAAGTGACAAAACCAAGAAAAAAATCAAAGAAGCCAGGAACTAGGCTCGATGTCACTACATGATACCCTTATGTTATGACACTATATTCAAACATAACCAAGTACAATTGAAAACCCAAGTTCATATGAATATTTTAAGACATTTTATTCTCCATTATTAATGCTTTTTATTTCCTTTATATTATATTGTATATTTCTTCTCTCTCCCCCCTCTATTTATGTTCACTGGCAAATACATGTGTCCTCCTTTTCTTAGATCTAACTTCCTTGTACCTGTACAAGTTAGTTACTCCAGTTGGACACTCACGCAGATCTAGTTTATGTATTAGGAAGTTGCAGGCTGTCGCGACATTACTGGACACAAATTTATATTTTTATTCGCTACGACAACTTGACATTTTCATGTGCTGGTGCTTTTGGATATGTTACCAGCTTAAAGTCCTTGTTGCAATATGAAAGTGTTCATGCGATGATATATTTGGGCGCAGTTCTATATCGAACTTGTGGCTACATCTCTGAATGCTTTCCTGCTTCGATCTTCTACGATGGATTCCTGCATTGACATATTTAGATGCAAAAACTGATACTAAATGCAACAACATTAGTAGCACAAATGGGATAAAATGAAAGAAAATAAGACCATACAACATTGACTTAGAAAATGTACTTACTAAGTATAAAATGCTGAAAATGTATGCCAAATATGATACAAAGGGAACAAATTATACTCTAATTAGGGAGAATTTAATGGTCTTTTCTAATGTTATTAGACTTCAACATTTGTGCCCATGTGCAACCAATAGTAGTGCTCGTCAATCAGTTCCAACATTCGGTTCATCTTCGAATGTCCTGCCCACTTGGAATCGTGACATTCCCTCATGAGCCCTTTGCACAATTCTCCTAACTTAGGCACATAGAGACAGTATCCTCGAGCATACAACAAGTCCTCTTTGAGTCAAAACTTTCTAGTTTTCCCTTCCTTGGCGTAGTCGATGAGCATTTTGGTTGTTGGGTTATGTGACAACCCCTTTTTGATGCACTTTAACAATTATCCCAGTGGCAAGCTAACGAAATCCATGTTATACCTTCGACTTAGGGCATCGACAATAGAATTCACCTTTCCAAGTTTATACTTCATGGAAAAATCGAACTCTTCAAGGAATTCTTGCCAACGAGCCTACTTTGGAGACAACTTCTTTTGGGTCAGAAAATAACTATTAGCAACATTATCAGTGTATACCACGAACCTGAACCTAAGTACATAATGTCGCCAAGTGCGTAAGTAGTGCACCATTGCGGTTAGTTTTTTCTCATGGACTGTATATCTATTCTCGATCTCATTAAGCTTCCGACTTTCAAAGGCAACTGGATGTCCTTCTTGGATAAGAACCCCACCAATGGCAACATCGGACGCATCGGTGTAGATCTTGAAAGGCTTGGTGTAATCTGGCAACACTAACACTAGTTCACCTACCATGGCCTTCTTCAATTCTTCGAAGGCTCTTTGACAATCGATGCTCCAATCCCACTTCTTGTCCTTCTTTAGTAACTTGATTAAGGGTACGACTATTTTGGAGTAGCCTTTGATGAACCTTCTGTAATAGTTGGCTAGCCCCAGAAAGGATCCCAACTCGGTTACCTTGGTTGATGGCTCCCAATCTTCAATCGCCTGAACTTTGGCCCCATCCATTTGGATCTTGCCACCTCCAACAATGTGGCGTAGGAAAGGGACCTTCTTTTGGACAAACAAGCAGTTCTCCTTTTTGACGTAGAGCTCATTTTCTCGCAAGACTTTGAACACCTTCTGCAAGTGTCCTAAATATTCCTTGAGTGTCTTGCTATATATCACAATGTCGTCAAGGTAATCAATAACGAACTGATAAAGAAAGGGTTGTAATACCTTATTCATGAGTATGCAAAAAGTGGCGGGAGCATTCGTGAGGCCGAAGGGCATCACAAGGATCTCGTAGCGTGTCACACAAGCAGTCGTTGGTTCATCTGCTTCAGTAATTCTCACTTGGTAATATCCGAGCCTTAAATCCAACTTGGTAAACCACCTTGCACCACCAAGTTGATTGAAAAAGTCAACAATGAGTGGGATCGAGTACTTGTTCTTCGTGGTGAGCTTGTTCAAAGCTCGATAATCGATGCACATTCGAAGCGTACCATCATGCTTTTTTTGAAAGAGCACTAATGCACCATAGGGTGCCTTGAACGGTCGGATATACCTCGCATCTAGGAGTTCCTTCAATTGTCTACGCAACGCCTCTAACTAGGGTGGAGCCATTCGGTAAGGGGTTCTAGTGGGCAGCTCTGCATTTGGCACAAGTTCTATCTTATGATCCACCTCCCTCTTTGATGGTAAACTCTTAGGCAACTCGGTAGACATCACATCTCGAAATTCTTCCAATACTTGTCTTACCTCCTTTGGGACTTCTATGGACATCGTAGGCTCATCATAAACCAATGCAACTAAATAGGTTGGTTTCTCCTTACACAACCCTTTGCTAAGCTAGATGTTTGATAGCATCTTGGCTCCAACTCCTACCTCTCGGTTTACTGAAACAATACATTGGTGTTTTGGATCAAGAATGCATAAACAATTGGCAAATGGAATAGGTAATGCATTAATCCAGTCAAGGAAACTAAGCCCAAACACAAAATCTAAGCTATCAAGTAGGATTACCTAGATGTTTTCATTACCGGTCCAGCCTCCAATGTCCAACATGACTCCTTTTGCCACCCCCACAATCAGAGCCTCCTTGGAATTGATGGTTTTAATAAACCCACTTGCCTTCTCAACACGAAGGTCAATTATTTTGCCAGCCCATTTGGACACGAGCAATTCTGAGGCACCAGTGTCTACTAGCACGCTCATCTTCTGGCCTACCACGATGATGTCCATGAATATCAGCCCCTACTTCTTATGACCCTTCTTAACCTTCATGGAGCTAATGATGGAGTTAAGCTTAAGAGTCTCCTTCTCTTCGGTATCCTTCCCTTGGATGGCTACAACTTTCTCATTTTTGGGATAGTTCCTCGCCAAGTGCTTGCCTCCAAAAGTGTAGCACTTGAAAGGCTCGTTTTTCTTCTCTCATAGCTTACAAAACTTAATATTTCCACCTGTCAACTTCTCAAATCCCTTCTTGGATGGTGTCTCCTTGTCTCCCCCACCATTGGCTTTAGATTTTGGCTTTGGATTGGTAGACTCAGTCCTCTTGATCTCAAATTTGACAATGAACTCGATTGCGGACAAGGCTTTGGAAACTCTTGGACTGCCATCTACTTTAACTCCATGTTGGCCCATCGTTGGAGTCCATCCATGAAAGAAAATAATCTTCTTCCTAGCCTAACCTCGGGATTTGAAGCTTGAGCTCGGTGAACTGCTTGACATAATCTTGGATTGAGTTGTCATGCTTGAGTTTTTGCAGCTTTTCTCGGGCCTCTAGTTGAACATTTTCGGATAGAATTACTCCTTGAACTCAAACTGGAACTCACTCCATATCGCAATGGGAATTTCCCCGCTCTCCTCATCGAAGCACCCACGTCGCCACCATAAAAGAGTGACATCATCTAGATAGGCAGAAGTAGTATTAATCTTTATGGCTTTGTCCTTGATATCCATGACTCAAAAGTGGTACTCCATTGCCTAAATGAAATTCTCAACATTTTGGGTCGATCGTGTCCTCGTGAACACCTTCGGCTTTGGGACATCGATCCTAGGTGTGGGTACCGCCGCTTGTGCCATCATGTCATTCTTCACAACTCTCTTGTATATAGCTAGCTCAATTTGGAGTTCCTTAATCTCCTCCACCAACTCGTCCTTGAAAGCCTCATTGCAGCTTCAAGGGAATTTTCTCGTTAGTCTAGCTTATCGTACATATCATCAAGAAGTCCTTGAATCACAAGTATGATCTCTTCCTTAAGAGAATCTACCTTCTCGAGGTAGGTTTTGCCTCCTTGACTTCATGGAATATTCAAGTCTAGTGACCTTCCTTTCCAAGGTTGCAATGATGTCCCTAGAACTCTCTCTCTTCATCCCAATAGCAGCACGAGTCTCTCGTTCGGTTGTTGAGACCTAGCTTGGGTTTTTTGGTGCCATCTCTCTCACTCAAATAGGCTTTGATACCACTTGTCACATCCGTAGAAACTCAGTACCTGGAGCGTGTGGCCTTAAACACCTCTCGATCAATGCAACACCTAAGTAAGCTTGAAGCTGATCGAAGCTAGAGTGCTTAGATCCTTGCGGAAGGGAAAGAACAATGAAAGAAAAAGGCAAACAAAAGACAAGCAAAGGAATTTAGTGAATGCTCTGTGTATTACTCAAATCAGAAGTGAGGAAATGAGGTGGGGGTAAGCCTCTATTTATAGTTGAAGTCCCCTACATCCAACGGCTAAGAATAAATAGATCGACGATGGAGATACAATGCTATCTATCATATCTCCTAATCTACAGAAATCAAGTCAAACATTCCCTAGATAGAATATTACAATGAATATGGAAAGGAATCAAAGAGAATATGTCTGACTCAATGTGCTACTTACCATATCGAATTTGCAGGGCTCTTCAACCCCAAGGAATGGGCCAACTCGAATGGATGGTGATAGGCCCAAGATGCTGTGGAGTGCTTCCTCGGTAGTCTGGTGTGCGCTGGTCTCGGGTCTTGATGTGCGGTCCGTGACATAAGGTTATGGCAAGGGATCATGTACCCCTAACTATTGTAAGTTTGAGCATCAAATGGAGGAAACAAAATCCTCATCATTATGGTGCAAGGGTGGATGGCAAGCACATTAAACAAGAGGAAAAGTTGTCAAAAAAAAAAAATGCAAGAGTGTAAACAATGAGGTCTAAACCTTAAACCATAATGATAGTTAATTAGTTCTTAACCACTTAACTATTAATTTTTTTAATGTTTATTCTTGCACATTTAATTTAAAACATAGGAGATGACAATTTCACTTTTGCTTAATTAATCAAAAAGTGAGATTTGACAGTTCCGATAACCTTAAAGAACATACATTATATTTTTCGAAGCATGAAAGTTCAAGGAGAACGCGTACATCCTCAAGAGTGAAGGTTAACTCTTCCCAAGTAGTAACGACAGTGTGCGAAGTGATACTCCATCTAGCCATAGTGGCGTGCCACACCACTGAAATAAATTATAGATTGTGAAATCATGTTTATTTATTTTTATCTCATATAGATTGTGAAACAAATTATAGAAATAATATTTAAAATGTTTTTCAGGTTCGATCTCTATGTAACTTTTTTCAACTCAATCTAGATGTTAGACTCAATTTCAAGAGACTACATCAGCCACTGAAATAACCTAACGAGATTATTGAAGTTTTATAAAAAAATCATGTTAAAACATTTTAATAGGAAAACATAATTCCAATGTCATTTAATTAACCCTTAACGTTTTAATTATTACCTAGCAATGAAAAATATGATATTTTAAGTATTTAATAAAAACTAGGGTTTATGTATACTAACTAATAATCAAAGCATAATATCTTAAGAATTAAAATAAAATGTCATGCAAAATAAAGATAACCCGAGTCCTAAATCCCACGCCACAAATTGAATAAAACATTACAACTCTTGAATAATAAAATAGATCGAAAGTATAAGCATTAATAAATTGGAGATAAAATAGATAGTGTCGAGACCCTTCGGATGTTACGCCTACGTCCTAACTTGGTGGATTATTTGTAGAGATGATAATTTAAGGTTGGATGATCTTTGACGCTCAGTGTGAGGCCATTTATAATAAAATCAATGCAACAATTATTGAGGCATATTAATTAAGATTGCATAAAATAATCATAGATAGCAATTCAGTTCAAAGTATCGGTATTTCAAGAGCAACCATCAATATTATATCAGAACTCATAATAACATTTTTCACAATAATTGAATTCTCATATTTGCCCATAATAATCAAATTCAAGCCCATATATACATATATACATATATATTCATGTATTTGTATCATAACATAATTTTCCATATTCATATGCATATGATTTAATTGATGTCACAAAATTCGGGTATAAACAGATTAAATTCTACCCCACCACTACACTCCATAATGGTAGTTCCCTAGAAATCCTTTCTCCTATACTCCGGAATGTGGATATACCACTACTAGTTGAAGATAATAACTGTCATTTGATTGTGGACACACAACAAGTCCTTGCAATTGGAATTTGCCTCTGGTTGTGGGTTCATAGTAGAAGTCCTGCAGATGAAACCTACTTTTTGGCTATAGATTTTATAGCATAAACTCATCGTTGGAATCTACCTTTGGCTGTGGGTTCACAGCAGTTCCTTGGGTTGGAATCCGCCTCTGGCTATGGATACACAACGATTTGCAAATATGAACCGACGCATGGCTATGCTCTTCACTTGCCATTTTCTTTGTAGATATACTACTTGATCTTCCTCCATTCATATCATCTTAACCTATGCAATGCATTACGACATATTAAATGAAAACAATATTTGGTAATAATTAATACATGGAAAATTAGTAGCAAAATCAAGGTTTTCATGTGTTTCATTTGATAATAATATAGGGCATGTCATTCATACAATCACAAGTATATAGATACGAAGGTAACATATACTATTCATAATTCATTTAAATATTCATAATTATAAAAAAATATCGTATTAGTTTGATCAATCACATATTCTAGCATATCTCATACCATTACAGACCTAGTTGCATAATTTAATTCACTAAAAATAGTTTGAAACCTATTTAGGGACTAAACTAATCAAAATATAAAGATTTAGGTCAAAAATATAAATTTTGAGTTACAAGGGGCACGATTGTATGACTAGACTGTGTGGGAAGCCCTGGGCCATGAGGAAGGGGTAGACACCATGTGGCTAGACCGTGTTAGAGACAGTGGCTGTGTGACATTCGAAACTACATGATTGAAATATTCGTATCCAATTTGAAAGAATGTCAAGAGTGATGTTATTCCAAAATTTTATGGTTCTATATGATTGAAAACAAGAATACTTACCATTTTTAATGAAAATTTGAAGGTTAATGATGGTAGACTTGATAATTGATGATGAAATAGGTTCAAACGCGAATTGATCTTGATTCAGGTTTTCAAGAAATCAATTTTAAGCAAAAAAATGTAGAATTTTTATGAAAAGGAAAAAGGGAAAAGTAAAAGAAGATGAAGGTTTTAAAGGGGGAGAAAAAGAGTTAAATTTAAGGTTAAAAAGGAATTGAAATCAATGTATTTTAAGAAAATTATATGTATCTGAGATTGTACGATTGTACGAGGTACCAGTATTTATCATTTCCAACAAGGATCCACGTTTTGCTTCGAGATTTTGGGGTAAGCTGCATAAAGCTTTGGGAACCAGGTTAAAATTCAGCACTACATATCATTTGCAGACAGATGATCAATCAAAGAGTGTAATACAAATTCTAGAGGATATGTTGTGATGTTGTATACTCAAGTCCGAGGGTAGCTGGGAGAAATACCTACCATTGTTGGAGTTTGCTTATAATAACAGCTATCAGACTAGTATTAAAGTGGCACCGTTTGAGGTACTATATGGTAAGAAATGCATAACACCTTTGTATTGTCTGAGTTAAGCGAGCCTAAGTTAATTGGGACCGATTTGATACACGAGATGAAAGATAAGGTTCGAGTAATCTGTGATTGTTTAAAAGCAGCGTTTGATCGACAAAAGTCTTACATAGATCTAAAAAGGAAGGATATAAAGTTTATTGTTGGAGATCGGGTTTTTCTAAGAGTTTCACCTTGGAAGAAGGTGTTATGGTTTGGTAGAAAAGGAAAGTTAAGTTTGCGGTTCGTTGGGCCGTATGAGATCCTCGAGAGGGTTGGACCTGTAGCCTATAAGCTAGCTTTACCTCCGAAAAGTGAGAAGATTCATAATGTATTTCATGTTTCAATGCTGAGATGGTACAGATCGAATCCTTCACATTTGATTACACCCTGTAAGGTTGAGATACAATCAAATCTGTCATATTCAGGAACCAGTAAGAATTGTGGTTTGTAAGGTAAAAGAGTTGCGAAACAAATGAGTACCTTTAGTAAAGGTTTTGTGGAATAGTCATGGGTTAGAAGAAGCAACTTGGCAAACAGAGGAATCAATGAGATCACAGTATTCCAACCTATTTACTGGTAAGAAATTTCGTGACGAAATTTCCCTAAGTGGGGGAGAGTTGTAATAGCCCGATTTTTAATAGTGTCAAAAACAATGATTTTGGGATCACAACTTCGATGATTTGAGTCATAAATTTATTTATTTTTAATTTGTACGATGTCAATAGCATCGTATTAAACTTTGGTTGGGAAATTTTAACATTTAGATAGTTAATTGAGTAGAAAGGATTAAATCGTAAAAGGTACAAAAGTTGAGTTGATTAACTAGAAGGACCAATTAACCAAAATTATGTTAGTGGGTGACTTATCATGAGATGAATTGAATATAAATAGGTTTAATTAAGCTTAATGATGAAAGTTAAAGAAATTACAAAATTGCAATTTAGTGTATATAAGAAATTAAAGAAGAAAAAGATGAAATTTTCATCTTCTTCATGGAAACAAGGGGAAGAAACCTAAGGTTTACCTTGTTGACCTTTGAGCTTTGATTTGGTATGTAAATCTTATCCATTTTTAGTAATTTTTATGTTTTTGAGTCCATATCAGCTTAATCCAACGAATCTAAGGACTAATTTGTGAATCTGTCAAATCTTATAAATCTTGTCATCGTTGAATAAGTTTTTTCTTGAAATTTTATTGAATTATTGTGAGCTTGGTTGTTAGATTTGATGATTTTGTGAAGTGATTTTTGAGGAAATTAAGGTTTGAGGACTAGATTGTGAAAATGGTGAAAATACAAGTCCTTGTTATGAAATAATTGCATGTAATTTTTGACTGAACACCCATGGATATTTGGATGATATTAGTTTGAATGAAAAAGGATTATTTTGCATGTTTTGTCCTTAAGGACTAAATTGAATAAGAATATAAAGGATAGGGGTAATTTCGTAAATTTTCTAAAAAGGACTTATATGTGTAAATTAATCAAGTTACATGATTTAATGAGAGAATTGATTTATTTATTGTATTAGATCAAGATTGAGCAATCAATCGTGGAAAGGGGAAATTGCAAAATAATCCCTGAAGTTTCACGTAAACTACAATTTCGTTTGGTAAGTTCGTTTGTTAGATTTCATATTTGAACTGCTAATTATTGTTTGACGTGGAAGTTCTTGAATCACTTGATATATACATGGAAGACTCATGTCTCAGGATGAGCATGAGATTATGTTTAAAAGGAAGACTCGTGACTCGGGATGAGCATGAGATTATGTTTAAAGGAAGAATTATGACTCGGTTGTTATATGTCGTTGCAAGGCTTAATATTGTACTGTGATACAATGATTGCGAACTTACTAAGCTTAGAAATCTTACCTGTGTATTGTTGTTGTTTTGTAGATTTCGTTTTGTTGGTTGAAGATCGGATTACCTTGGAGACATCACACTATCCCGAGAGCTCGTTCAGTAGTTTTTACATCACTATGTTATATGGCATGTACTAGGATGATGTTTATCTTTTGTAAAACTTGTTTTTGTTTTGGTGAACCTATTTTGTGTACTTGCTTAATAATGAAAGTAGGCGTTATGCACTAAAATGTAATGGTTTGTGTGTTCATGGATCAATTGAGATACGTATCTTTGTACTTTATGCCTATACAAGGAAATTGGTTAAGAACTTGTGTGAAAAATTGAACTCTACATACTTGTTTCAGTAGAACTCTTGCTTGTATCGGTAGTAGTACAGGGTAGTAGAAAGGTTGGCTACTGACTTGCGTTGTATCTGTAGTATAAAATGAAGTATCGATAGTTCTGCACTTAGTAGTATCGGTAGTCTGAGTACTTGTTTTGGTAGAAGTGGTAGAGTAAAACTTCTTAGCTCTCTAGAGTTTTTAGTATCGGTAGAAGCATGCCTTGTTTTGGTAGAAGTAACTCATGTATCGGTAGAACCATCTCAACTATCGATAGAAATCTACAACTGTTTCTGAATTGCTTATTGACTTGACTTCTACCGATACTTGTCCAACAGGTACCAGTAGAAGTCTCCCAAAACTGTGGAAATGTCATTTTTTCCCTTATCGAGTTGTATTTGATATTTAATTTTGATTTATGTCATGTATGATCTATTAATTTATTAAAATATTATAAAGTGACATAATATTGAGAGTTACTCCACGATAGATGATCGGAAGGATCCCGGGACCCTAACCGACGACAATACCGATTTTGGGTGTTACATAACTTAATAACAACAAACATTGTGTTAATTAATAATACTGCAACAGAAATAACTTAAACACAAAGATGAGAATGCATGATTTCTAAATATCAAAGGAAAGGTTCACATGTTAAATAGTAAAAAGACTTAAGAGATTGAAAGCATGAGTTGTCTCGATAGCATATGAGTTCACAAATCAATATACTGAGAATTAAACAGAAAAGGATATCTTAAAATTTAAATAACATTGTCTCTATCACGAAATAAAAAATATAATAAGTCTAAAACCCATATAGCACAGTAAATCCCATTGCCTTCCTCCCAGGTTCGCTAATATCTACTTAGGAGTGAACCTCACCAAGTCATCGACCTTAGCATTGCTATCCGCAACCTAATTACTTGAGAAGTAAGAGAGGAGTGAGTGAGTTGATTGTGAACTAAATGAAATATGCTTAAAAATAGGGTTTTAAAATAGAAAGGAGACTTAATATTGGAATCATTTCGCGTATTAGGTTTGCGGGTGAGGTTGTGAGACCCAGTTCACAAATTTTGTGAGAAAACATAAGTTTGGGAAAAATGGTCCACTTATTAACCATTTCTCAAAATTGTCTTAGCAGTGCACACCTTAAGTCATGAGGTATGTTTCCTTTTGAGAAAAGGATTTAAAAACTTATGTGTGGGTCTGCCTTAGGTTGTAAAGCCAACTCGTACATTCTTTTTAGAAAACACGAACAAGGTCTGCCTTAGGTCACAAGAACAGTTCACACAAACTTATCAAAAACCACAATTAGGTTCTACCTTAGGTCGCAAGACCTATTCAAACAAACTTATTAGAAAACATGAATGAAGTCTACCTTAGGTCGCAAGACCGATTTTGTTACCATAATCTTGTCTCATTGGATATGTGAATCTCCTTATAATGCCTCAAAATGAATCAAAGAGTCTAAAAACATGTCCTAAAGTGTAGCGCGAAGCAATGTACTCTCTTATAAGGTAAACATATCCCAATGATTGGAGCACAACCTGACATTCCCTTATCACTTCATATGTCCCAAGGCATCAACACCCAAAATCACAAAAAAGCTTAACTTCGAATCTTATGGGTGAATACTCACAATCATTTGGTATACTAATATATCCAACATGGCTTACAAAGGAGCATGCATAGAGACTTATTACAAAAAGCTCACATCTAGGCTCTCTAAAGAGTAAAATCTTCTCACAAAGAACTCGCATAGGGAGCTTCGTTGAAAAACACATTTTATAAAATTATTCTTTAAAAACTTCCATAAAACATCGACTCACTAAGAAGCTAATACAAACTGAGCTAACAATCATATCTTCAAATTCGTATTGTGAAAATAGAGTCTCGTAGCTTAAATCAGAGTTTTGTAGAAAACTTACCTTTGAATCTTTGTTACAAAAATAGAGTTCTTTAGAAAGCATTTACAGTTAACTTGCTTAAAAGCACGACAATTGGCATATTTGATGTATCTCAGATCACTTATCCAAAAACGAAGAAACTTTAACAAGTTTGGCTTTTCCTTTATCCTTGTTGGTAGATGGTCCAGTTGGTTCGCAATAAACACACAATTTACTTAACAGAACATAACATACAAAATTCAGACATGCAAGTGAACTTGGACAATCACACCTAGCAAGATAGAGGCTTACCCTGATTGCTACGAACTGAACTAAGAATAGAGACTTTGATTGTAACACCCCAAACCTAACTGATAAGCTCTGACCTAAATCAAACGTGCCACATTATCCACTTAAGTGACTCTCTATTAACTACTAACCAAATCTCCAACACACCACTTAAACATAGCACGCGAACATAACGTTAATCTTTAACAATGAATCAAAAAACACGCTTACACAAAACACAAGGATTTGCATGCATAAAACATCAGAGTATTTAATAATGCAAATTAGTACTTCTAAACTCCTAGAAATATCAATAGGATCGCACTACACATAAACACGTCATAAAACATTCAAACATAGCTCGCATTCCTTTAACAACATAAGAGGTCGCAAATTAGCGAGCAAAAAACCACATATTAGCATAGGCTCGCAAAAAAACAAGAGATCGTATGAGAACATAAGTTCACATGATCTAACAGCTCACATGCAAAGAAATACATGTTAAAATACTAACATCACTATTCGCTTAGCACTTAATTTACACATACGTCCTAGTTTTACTGAGTAATAGGCTTTGTAAACAAAAAAATGCTTGTATAAGATTATGACACAAAAATAGGGTTCACACACATGTACGGGTTCACAAATCTAAGGGTACGCATCTAAATAAACTAGCACTACAAGGGTGCTCAATTAATTTATAGGTCTAAATCGTAAAACAATAAAATAAATGTAAATGAATAACATTGATTTATTAATAAAGAAATAGAACATATAAAATTTAAGACATGGTCGTAGGTTTGAAATTAACTTAAAAATAAAACATACTAAACTCATCCTCAAACAAATTGTTCATGTAATCAAATCAATGATATAACTATTGCTCAAAACATCATCCTATCGCCCAACATTATGGTTCTCTCATATCAGTCAGGTGCCCCACCAAATCATCGACCTCGACAATGATATTGATCTGCCACAAATTTTACAGTTATTTACATCCTTTTTTTACACATAACTTACATGTTTAGTAGTTAAATCAAAGCAATTTAGTATATATTTAGGGTTCTATACTTAAAGTACTAATTTATGCTTTCTAGTAGTTTTTATTACATTTTATATATCTAAATAAGGTTACATGGTCTTGTAGGAGCTAAAGATGCTTATTCGAGCCAAAACTGATTCCTATGTCGTGACACCAAGACACCAATGTCATAACATCGAAGACAAAATAAAAAATGAAGCCCTAGAGCAAATCTAATGTCTATGTCACTACAAAGATCTCTTGTGTTGTGACATACCCCCTACAAAGCCCAAAATTCCTACACGTGTTAACTACGTTTTAGAGGGAAATTAGGTGTATTTATCCTATTCAAACTTTAAGGAATTCAAGATTAATTTAGGCACTGTAATATTCCAAGTTGAGCCTATATAAAGGCCACTGTAATCAGGTTTAAAACATAATTTTTAGGGTTTGTTTCTTAAGTTTTTATTTCATTCCTAGTTTTCACTTAGGTTATTTTATGTTCTTGTAATCAGAAGATCCTATTCTAAAGTGAGACTCTCACGATGGGAGATTGTTCCGAAGCCACACTTTCATTGATAAATCCATGAGCATCTCTTTTCCTTTATTCTATTCTTTATATCTCTTTCTTTAACATTGTTTAATTGAATGTTTATGTAAAGATTAGAATAAATCTATGCTTTATATATATATATATCTTGCAATGTTTAAATTGTTCTAATCTTACTAATTAACTGAATGATAGAGTTTCTTAGTGAATTAGTTATTTGGGAGAGGAAGAACTTAAACCTTAAGCTTGACGACCCTAAGAAGTCATTTAGGTTAGAATTAATCCAAAATTGGTATGGTCTATCCGTGAACACCTTAACCTTGAACCTGTGTAGATTGTGAGGTCGAAAGATAAGTAATTCTTATCGACTCGTTATTCTAGTGGAAGATTGGAAGATCATGCTAGGGTATCAACTAGTTGATTTATTAGAACCATACATCAATAATTAAATAGGTAAAACAATTGGATCTAGGCTATAAGGAACTCGCATCGTCAAAACAAGGAATAGGAAAAGTCGATACATAAACCTAGGAGTAGAATTAGGTTTAGTTAAATTTATTTAGTTTATTATTATTATCACCTTTTCGCTTGATTAACACTACTAATTCGTGATTGATATCATTAGAAATGACACTGATTTTCTCACTAAAATTGTGTATTAATTGTCTCTTTTGTAGCATATTTAGTATGCATAATAGACATTTCATACTTAGTTTTTATGTTTTCTAACTCATTGTTGTTCGATTTAAATTCTTGTTATTTTATCTCTTTTTGTGCACTAATGTCACCACATATAGCATGTATCTATTATGTCTAAAAATTATCAACAGAAGGACGCATCTCAGTAGATCAAAGCTAAAAAGAATCCAGAATGTAGCCACAAGTATAGCTTGGAAATACGGCCAAAGATGTCGACGCATAGAAATCTTTACTTTGTTTTAGTGAATTCAAGCCATAAGCACATCTGCAAGCACCAGTGCTGGAATTTCACATGTTGTCGCCGTAATTAAAGATTTCAGATCGCGACCAAAAATGCGATGACAATCTGAAGATTTATAAAGATCACACCAGATCTGCGTGAGTACACAGTTGGAATTTAACTAACTTTGACAGTTGAATTAGATCTGGATCTGAGAAAATATGAGATCAATCATTCTTGAAGCCATTCAGAGTTGCGGCCACAAGTTGGTCCAGAAATGCATTAAATTGTCGCTGCAAATTGTAATTTGCGTCGACATTCTGCAATAGTCCAGTAAACAAATCAGATTTTCGTAACTGTCAATAACAAACTTTTACAGCTGTACAAAGTAGTTGGATCTGAGAATGGAGGAAATCTGTAATTTCTTGAAGGTTATAAATAGAGGAAAGAAGAGAAGAAAGATATCAAGAGGTAGAGGATTAAATACTGCAATTTCTATGTGATTTGGAGACTTTAGCTGGAACAGTGAAATGATGGAGCAATGGAGCAACCACTTATGACGAGAGGTGCTTGATGCAAAGCAAGATGAACGATTAAGGAATAATTCTAGTAGTCTAGAGATTGTAAGCTTTGATTGTATTCTTTAATCCTTCTTTTACGCTGGTGGATTCTAATGACAATTGAATGAATACGAGAGTATATTTCATCTTTAGATTACTATAACTCTTATTTAATGCTTTTTATAAGTTTATTCTTGGATCTAATCGCATCAAACACGAGAGTGGCTTTACAGTCTACCGACATCGAGAGATACGGTGATAGGTTAGGTTAACAAGTAAGACAACAAGAATTACTTAGAACTAGAAGAGATTCTAGTTACTTGTTCTTGATTGCACAACATTGCTCGCACCGAGAGGTGGAGTGATTGAGGGTACTTAAGTCTCGAGTAAATGGAAGATTGTTATTGGTAAGAGTTCATTGGTGCGTTATTGTTGTGACATTTCATCTATACAATACCTCGTCGGTGCATCTAGTGTTGCGACTTAGTGAAATTAGTGATCCACTCCAATCCTTTTCACTTGATCATATTTACATTTCGTGCATTTAAATATTCAGCACTCAACACTCAACACATTTGATTTACTTTCAGTACATTAACATTTAACCTTTGACATTTAACTCTGATTGCATTGACAATATGACTATTTTAGTGTGCAGATCTGACGTAATTACACTGACATCATTACTCACATTTGACTTAATTTTATTATTAGTTGCTTCGACATTTAAACATCAAGAACCCATTTCCTCGTGGATCGATATCCAATAGAATTTTCTATCAACAATACTTGCATCGATGTGTGTTCGCTTGCACAATCGCTGTGACGTTTCAATCATGATCAAGTTTTGGCACCATTGCCAAGGAATGACGTTTGTTTTGTTGTTTATTTTTGACGTTGCATTTATTCTTTATTATCTAAATTTTATTTGTCACTAATTTGTTTCCTTTTTGTTGTTTACTTTTACATTTTTTAGTGAAATATGGCTAAGAATGAGGTATATAAAACCTCAAGATTTTGGACTGACATGAGTGATGTTGTAGAAATGGAGCTTGATGGCATAACAGCCCAGGTATCTTCTTTGACTAATATGCAGAACGCTACAGCAATTGCAGAAAGGAAATTTGCAGTGACAATTTGTAATTACTATGGGGGCAACCATGAGTTTGAAGAATGACCATCAAATCCAGCAAATGTGTACCACATGGGAAATTTCTATCGAAATGAAAATCCATATTCCAACACTTACATGTCAGGGTGGGAGCAACATCCAAATTTTTGTTGGAACAATCAAGACCCTGGAAGTATAGACAATGATGTTAGATTTGAGTGGACACTGCCCAATTATGATCAACTATTGTCAAAGCAAAATACCCAGCAATATGAAGCATCAGAGTTTTCATCAATTAAAAATTTGCTGAGATAATATATTTCCAAGAATGAATTTGTGCTTCAAAGTAAAACTAAATCCATACGAGCTCTATAATATCAATTTGGCCAGATTGTGGGCGCAATAAATTTGCGACCACAAGAAACTTTATCGATTGATATTGAGAATTCGATATCACAAAGGCAAGAACATTGTGAGGAAATCATTCCTAGAAGTGAAACTCAAAATGAAGATAATTCAAATCTCAACAATGCAAAGATGTTAGCGTAATCTGAAAAGCAAACTACAGCTGAAGAGATTAAATAAAATATTGCAGTGACAAAATCAGATAACTTTATCGCCACAAATGTTACAGCAAAACAGCCTCAGAAACTTGAAGACACATTGTCAAAGAAGAGAAGATTAGGAGATGTCGAAGCAATCACACTTACTGAAGGGTGCACTGTCATGACAATTAAATTGTTCCAATAATTTAAGGATCCCAAGAGCTTCTCAATACCCTATTCCATTGATGATTGGTACATTGGAAAGACATTATGTGATTTCAATGAAAACATAATTTTGATGCCTATATCTATAGTTAAGAAGTTACGGAATTGGAAAAAAACGAAGAAAGAGTGGAGATTTTTTGGACAGTGTGATGAATAAAAGAGTATGAAGCACTTGAGCAATAAGTAAACACCAGTGTTGACGCATTAGGATTCCATTGTCAACGCAATTTTGTATAGTTGTACTGCACCTATTGACTTAATGCTGAAAATGGACGAAGTTCATGTGGAAGAAGAAAAAGATTAAAAATTTCGAGGCAAATTTAGCTGAGAAATTTGTCCCTGCACCTGACGTTGTGGGTGCAATAACTGAAGGCTTGGCATAAGATGGAGCGAGTTAGGCAGAAGCTATTGATGAAAACTTTTGGGCGATAATGGTCTATACTAGTTCAATAAATAAAGCAGCTGATGATGCCATAGCAGAGATAGAAACTGAGGAGCAGTCCACAAATCATGCGAAGCTTAAACAAAAGTAAAAGAAGAAAGAAAAGAAGGATCTAATATCATGAAAAATTCGACTGTGGAATTTGTCACCACACCTGAACTTGTGGATGCATCATCTGATGATTTTGTGCCACCTAAAGCGAGTCAAGCGGAGGCTGTGATGCCTACTGTTGAGGAGCAATCCAAAGGTCCGGCCAAGCCAAAGAAACGAAGGAGGAAGTGCACCAAAGACAAGAAGCAATGCAAGGAGGAATGAAACTGCAAGAAGAAGAAGACCAATGTAGCCACATCTTCGACTGCAGCACAATGAGTTTGTTTTTATTTTTTAACACTTAGTTTAGTTTTCATGCATATCATGTAGCTCTAGTATAATTATTCCTGCATTATTAATGTCATTGCATTTTTATTGTCACTTCATCTACATTGTCATTGCATTTCCATATATATATTTATTAATGTCAGTGCATTGGGGACAATGCACACTTTAAGTTTGGGGGGAATTTGTGTGAAATGGAAATGCAATTGCACCCACATTCATTTTTGAGAATTTATTGGTTTCTTTAGTTCAATGAAAGTATGCAAAGTTACAAGAAAAAATGTGACCACAATTTTTTTATTTTATGCTTAAATCTTGAATTGTTTGGAATGATGATGCATGAATTGGATGAATGTGAATGAATATTGAGTCCTTCTATTTTTGGATGAATGATGGGATTGCATTAGTAATGAATGGGTAGTATCAATCTTTGAATCTTGAATTAACTTTCCAATTGCAGTGACATATATTAATAAAAAGACACTCCAATGTGAGTGCATTGTGACTTATCAAGGGAGAACACTCCTCTGCATGTGTTTGAAAAATAATCTAGCCAAAGGCTATCACTGCAAGAGTGTGTGTCGGTGCAATTACATACCTCTTGGGGGTTTATTGCAGCCCATCGTTACTGCCCAGGAACAAGGGTATAGTAATGCAATGACATCTCTCAGTCACATAAAAAGAAATAAAAAGAAAAAGAAGAAAAAAATTATGATAAATGATGTACTGGTTCAAGGAAGATTAAGATTCAATGCATGAAACTAACATTTATGAAGTTGTAGTTTTAATTGTTCATGCCTATAAATTGTCGGCGCATTATTCTATCATGTAAATACAATTTGTGCACTAGGATTTCAGAAAATTCAAGTTAGAATAATAATTACGGTGACATGTTTTGATTATGCCTTTGTTAACTTTTGTTTACTTGAGGACAAGTAAAAACACAAGTTTAGGGGTATGATAGCATTAGAAATGACATTGATTTTCTTCCTAAATTTGTGTATTAATTGTCTCTTTTGTAGCATATTTAGCATGCATAATAAACATTACATACTTAGTTCTTATGTTTTCTAACTCATTATTATTTGGTTTAAATTCTTGTTATTTTATCTCTTTTTTGTGCACAAATGTCACCACACACACACACACACACACATATGTATATATATATATATATATATATCTATAATTTTCAGCGCAAGGATGCATCTCAGTAGATCAAGGCTAAAAAGAATTCAAAATGCAGCCACGAGTATAGCTTAGAAATGCGGCTAGAGATGTTGATGCATAGAAATCTTTAATTTGTTTGAGTGAATTCAAGCCACAAGCACATCTAGAGTGCAAGAATTTCACATGTTGTCACTGCAATTAAAGATTTCAGATCGCGACTAGAGATGCGACGACAATCTGCAGATTTATAAAGATCACACCAGATCTGTGTGAGTGCATTAGCTGGAATTTAACTAACTTTGACAATTGTAATTAGATCTGGATCTAAGAAAAGATAAGATCTGTCACTCTTGAAGCCATTCAGAGTTACGGCCACAAGTTGGTCCAGAAATACGATAATTTGTTGCCGCAAATTATAATTTGTGTCGACATTATGCAACAGTCCAGTAAACAAATCAAATCTGCGTAGCTGTCAATAACAAACTTTTATAGCTGTACAGAGTAGTTGGATCTAAGAATGGAGGAAATCTGCAATTTCTTGAAGACTATAAATAGAGGAAAGAAGAGGAGAAATATATCAAGAGGTAGAGGATTAAGTTCTACAATTTTTGTGTGATTTGGAGACTTTAGTTGGAACGGTGAACTGATGGAGCAAGGGAGCAACCACTTTTGACAAGCGGTGCTTGATGCAAAGCAAGAGGAACGATTAAGGAATAGTTCTATTAGTCTAGAGATAGTAAGCTTCGATTGTATTCTTTAATCCTTTTTTACGCTGGTGGATTCTAATGACAATTGAATGAATATTTATCTTTCATTGTTAGATTACTTTAATTATTATTTAATGCTTTTTGTCTGTTTATTCTTGGATCTAATCGCATCAAACATGAGAGTGGCTTTACAGTCTGCCGACATTGAGAGATACGATGAGAGGTTAGGTTAGCAAGTAAGACAACGAGAATTGCTTGGGACTAGAAGAGATTCTAGTTACTTGTTCTTAATTGCACAATGTTGCTCACACCGAGAGGTAGAGTGATTGTGGATACTTAAGTCTCGAGTAAATGGAAGATTATTATCGGTAAGAGTTCATTGGTGCGTTATTGTTGTGACATTTCATCTATACAATACCTTGTTGGCGCATCCAGCGTTGCAACTTAGCAAAATCAGTGATCCACTCCAATCCTTTTCACTTGATCATATTTACATTTTGTGCATTTAAATATTCAGCACTCAACACTTAACACATTTGATTTACTTTCAATACATTGACATTTAGCCTATGATATTTAACTCTGATTGCGTTGACAATATTGAGTATTTTAGTATGCAGATCTGACGTAATTACACTGACATCATTACTCACATTTTACTTAATTTCAGTATTAGTTGCTCCAACGTTTTCACATCAATAACCCATTTCCTCATGGGATCGATATCTGATAGAATTTTCTATCAACTATACTTGCATCGAAGTGTGTTCGCTTGCAAAATCGCTGTGACGTTTCAAGCATGATCGTGACTCAAGTAGATTAATAGTTATTTGCAGTAATTGGTTTGTTAACAGTTTTCCCAAAACTGCAATCCCTTGGGTACGATCCTCGGAATACTTACCAAGTGTTTTGTTGTAAAAAAACTATACTACAACCTAAACCGTATACTGGTGGAGACCACCTCAATTCCATATCTTCAGTTGCGTTATTCACACTTTGGACATTAGTATGTCTGGAGACTTGCCGAGGATTACGACGGTGATAATTGTTATTGAATCGGTAACTTGTAAATAATATTAGTCGAAAGACGAACGAGCTAGATAGTGTACTAATTTTTATATTCATTAATTTTGTTACTCTCATATTTTTTATTTTCCTTGTTTATTAAACGATTTAATTATGGAAATTTTTGAGAATAGGTGATGAAAGGACCTTCTGGGATGACGAATGAAACTACTTAAAAGGTTTGTCAAATGGAGCCATAACGAACCAATGGATCGATGATAATGGGTGTGAGAAAAATTAGTACTCATACGAACCTCTTTATGAGTCATACGACAAAGACAATGGTATACCGAAAACTTAAATAAATCTCTTTATGATCTACATAAGATTCCTTCACGTGAAACTATTGAGCTATCTAATCGCGCTATAACGTCATAGCATTAATGTACAAGCGGACACTGTCGATGCAAGTATAATAGACAGATGTGAGTCTGTCGGATATCGATCCCACGAGGATAATGTTCTTATTGCTTAAATTTGTCGAAGCAAAAGTAGCTAAAATAAGAAGAATTGTCAGGAGTAATGTCAGTGCAATTAAGTCAAGATTGCATAAATAAAAGAGTTAAAACTATCAACGCAATTATTGTAAGACTGTAATACAGATTGTCAAAGCATTTTAATGGAAGATAAAATGAATGTGAAGATGTTTTGTGAATGTAAATTAAGAAAATTAAAGAAGTAAAACAATTATAAAGGAATGGGGGGATCCCTGATTTGGCAAGTTGACAAACACTAAATGTGACTACAAGGTAACTGGTAGATAAATTATCGTCGCAATTAAGTTCTTTGAGATCTCACTACTTTCGACTTCTCTGTTTAGCAAAGACCCAAACACTCACATTAGCCACACCTTCCAGTGCTGACAATGCTTTGCAATTGAGAACAAGTGGCCAGAATTCTTTCTTGCCTCAAGCAACTTCCTTTGTCTTACTTGTTAATCTAACTTTGTTGTTGCAGACTGTGACTGCAATAGCACTTTTGTGGTCAAAACAGTTAAATCCAAAGATAAACAACTAAGAAGAATTGAGCAGAAATCAGAGTAGATTTAACATTAATAGGTACTTCATACACAATTAAAGTCAACAGAATTTATCAACATTCAAGAGGAATTAAAGAAGAAATTGAAGCATTCTATTCCTAGCCTACTAGAATCCTTCTGTAATTGCTCCTCTTGCATCGTACTTAGACACTTCTCATCACAAGTAGTTGCCTTCTTGTTATATCAGATCACCCTCATCGAAAGTTAAGCTTCCCTGGTAGCTTACTTAAGAAAGAATTTGAAAAATATGGAATTAATTTCTTCACGAGCTTGATTATGATCTTCTCTCTCCCTTCTATTTATCTTCATTCACCAGTACATGTATCCTCCTTTTCTCTGATCTAACTTCCTTGCAGCTGTAGAAGTTAGTTACTCCAGCTGTACACTTACGCAAATCTAGTTTATGTATTAGTCAGTTGCATGTATTAGTCAGTTGCAGGTTGTTGCGACATTATTGGATGCAAATTTATATTTTTATTCGCTGCGACAACTTGACATTTCCATTCACCGGTGCTTTTGGATATGTTAGCAGCGTAAAGTCCCTGTTGCAATATGGAAGTATTCATGCAGTGACATATTTAGGCACAATTCTATATCGAACTTGTGGCTATAGCTCCAAATACTTTCTTGCTTCGATATTCTAAAATAGATTCTTGCACTGACATCTTTAGACGCAAAAACTGATACTAAATGTAGCGACATTAGTAGCAGAAATGGGATAAATTGAAAGAAAATAAGACCATACAACACTGACTTAGAAAATGTAATTACTAAGTATAAAATGTTGAAAATGTATGCCAAATATGATACAAAGGGAACAAATTATACTCTAATTAAGGAGAATTTAATGGTCATTTCTAATGCTACCACACCCCCAAACTTGACTTTTTACTTGTCCTCAAGTAAATAAAAGCTAGCAAAGTCATATCAAAATTCTTGTAACCGAAATAATCATTCTAGCAACTTAAATTCTCTAGGATCCTAATGTATAAATTACACTCATATGATAGAATATTGCACCGACAATTTATAAGTATGAATAGTCAAAATTGCAACTTCACTAGTGCTAGCATCATGCTTTAAATCTTAGATCCTATTAACCAATACAACATTTATTATTCTATACATACATATATATATATTTTTTCTTTTTATCAATTTTTTTCTTTCTTTCTCTTTTTTTTAAGTGACTGAGAGATGTCATTGTATTACTATACCCTTGTTCCTGGGCAGTAATAATGGGGTGCAACAAACCCCCAAGAGTAGGTAATTGTGCCGACATACACTCTTACAGTAACAGCCTTAGGCTATATGATTTTTCTAACACTTGCATTAGAGTGTTCCCCCTTGATAAGTCACAATGCACTCACATTGGAGTGCCTTTTATTAGCAGATATAATTATATACATAGCTGCAAATGGTCAGTTAATTCAAGATTCAAATAATGATACTACTCATTTATTACTAATGCAATTTCAACCATTCATCTAAAAATAGAAAGATACAACATTCAATTACATTCATCCAATTCACACATTATCATTTCAAATAATTCAAGAATTAAGCATCAAATGAAAAAAATTGTAGTCACATTTTTCATAACTTTGCATACTTTCATTCAAATAAAAAGACAAATAAATTATTAAACTTGTGGGTGCAATTGCATTTCCCTACCAGACATATTTCCCCCCCAAACTTAAAGTCTGCATTGTTCGCAATGCAGTGACAATGTTATACAAATATTAATGGAAATGCAACAACAATGCAAATGCACTATCAAATAAAATGCAGAGACAATTAAAATGTAATGACAACTATATGAAATGTATGCAACTAAACTAAGTACTAAAAAGTAAAAACTAACTCAGTGTGTCGCAGCCGAGGATGTGGTTGCTTTGGAGTTTTTCTTCTTTTTGGGGCGCTCCTCTTTACGCTTCCTTTTATCTTAGCATTTGCACTTTGTCTCCAATGGTTCAACCGGGGCGGTGAATTTCTTCTCCAGGTTCGATTAGATACTGGCTTCATTTACAGTAACATCCGAAGGATGAATTTCAGCAAGCGGTGCCACATAAGGCATAATAGCAAGAGGATTAAGATCCTCATTGCTGGATGTTACGACCTCGGCCTGACTCGCACCAAATGGCGCCAGTTCTTCAATAGATGCACCCACATATGCAGGTGCGACAACAAATTTCTCAGATAAATTTATCGCTACAAATTCTTCTACTTTTTCTTTTTCTCTTGCTTCTTCTTTCTTCTCTTCTTCCTCCTCTTCCACAGCACCCACAGAAGCCATGGTTGTGTGCTCCTCTTCTGCAGTAACAACTTCTTTCTTTGCCATATTCGCCCCCAAACTGTTTGAAAACTCATCCTCAAAGAGGACAGCGATATTGTGGAGACAGTCCTCCACATCCCTAGAATGCACTTCCTGGTCCTCATCGTCAGAAATGTGGACCATGTAGGGAGAGTGGACAAATTGAGTTTTCCCTTATGAAGCAGCCGATGTGGCCTCCCTAATTATAAGGGGAAACACTAGAAATTCCGGCAAGGGTTGTTTCCTCATGCTACATAATGCGTTGGCAATGGTAGTATTCCATGCCCTGTTGTAGGCATAAAATAAGTTCAATGAGTACTCCATCTCTTCCACTACACCAACAAGTTTGATTTATCGCACGCTCATTCGGTCAGCGAGCTGCTCAATTTCAGTAATCTTCCTCCAAAGTTGAGGATCTGTGGGCGCATGGGATTCCTTGTCTTTCTTCTTCACCTTGCCTTTCACTTTCTTCGATGGCGCTTCCTTTACAACAGGGGTTTCCTATTCCCACATCATTCTCTCCACCGGGACATCATTTATAAGCCTTTATTTTCCAAAAACTCTTCTCCTTCACGAGGCACAATGCCTCTCTATTGACAAAACAGCATGATTAGAGAAGGGAATGGTAAGATACCTGTTTGTTTCGCAGCAGACTCTACATTTTCTTGATGAAGGATTGCCCTATCCGACGGCCCTTTATGATGGAATGTATCAGACACATTCTATCCAGTGTTATTGTAGTGCTATGAGTGGAAGGCATGAGGCGACAGTTGATGAAGTGAAACCAGACTTTGCTCTAGACTGTGAGGAAATGGTGGTTCAATGTATAATTGTTTGGATTGTTTCTGGTCCAAACAACACCATCGATGCATAAATCATTCAGTAGCAAATCAGCACCTTCCTCTGTCAAGTTCTCTAGAAACTTGACATGCTCATCCTCCCCCTCGGTAATGTTATAGAGGGCATTTATATTGTCAGCGCCCCATGGCACCAATCCCTCACAAACAAAGACAAACTCCTGCCCCTGATCAACTAAGTTAGCTCTCTTACCAGGGATGAAGAATATCCCTCTGGATGGTTGCAGAACTTCTCCCAACCCAAGCGCAAAATGGCTCTGACCACTTGCTTCCCCCGCGTTAGTAATGGGGACCGCTAGAATCCCTGCTCGGGGTGGCAATTTTGTTTCAACATAACTTCATGGAAATGATCTTTAGCAGCTTTGGTTAAGAACAGGACTGGCTCTTTGGGTGTTGGTTGGTCAACATTACGAACCATCATTGTAGAAGATTCAGCGACTATTTTTGAAGGGGTTTTGGAACATTAAGTTCTGGCCATAGCTAAATGAAAGAAGATAGTAAAAAAATTGCAGAAAATATGTAAGTTGAAGAATAGGAAAGATTACAGCAACAATAACAGATGTTAGTGTGAAGAACACAATCAGCACAATAGGGTATTTTATAGAGGATGAAATAGAAAAGGCATGATGAATTCCACTGCTATACGAGGACATTGTGTTTGTAACCAATAAATGCGATGACATAGATTGTCCTTTTTTTTAATCGATCTAATAGTTGAGGAAAAAGGTGAATCAATCGACGTGATTCTTTCTTGAAACGCTTCAATGAGTCAGCAATTAAATGCATCGACAAGTTGAGTTTCTGTGCATCGAAAAAAAGGATAACTTTTATTCCTACAGAAAACTAAAGAAGAGAATTAAAAGAAAATAAAATACAAAATTAAATAGAAAAATTGTAATGACATTCTAAGAAAATGTGACCAGGTTAATGGTCTCATTTTTTTCGTTGGTATCTAGACTGAGGTAGTTCTTTAATCGTTGGCCATTCACTTTGAATTGGTGCCCATCGTGTAAATCTTTGATTATCACTGCACCATATGGAAGTGCTTCGACAACTTCGAAAGGACTTGGCCATCTGGAGCATAATTTACCTGGATGCAGGTTTAAACGTGAATTAAATAAAAGCACTAACTAACCAGTAAAAAATTGTCGTCGCAAAATGATGTTGTCATGCCATCTCTTAGTTTTTTCCTTGTAAATGGCAGCATTTTCGTAAGAGTTGCATCGAATTTCCTCTAGTTTCGAAATGTCCAACAATCTCTTCTACCTAGCAGCATCATAAACCATGATCACTTGCTTAATTGCCCACATGACCTTATGTTCAAGTTCTACAGACAAGTGATAGGATTTACCAAAAACCAGTTGATACAGCGACATCCCTAATGGTGATTTGTAAGCTATGCGAAGCACCCACAATGCATCAGTTAGTCAAGAAGACCAATTACGTCTAGATGGATTAACCACCTTTTTAAGAATACTTTCGATTTGTCAATTGGATACTTTAGTTTAGCCATTTGTCTGCGGATGTTATGTGGTTGCGATGCAATGCTTTATACCATATAGTTTTAAAGTTGTCGCCACTTGATTACAATGGAAGTGAGTTTTATCACATTGTTGAATGAAATTATGGGCATCCCGAAACAATGTAGGCTAGTAAAATCTAGACTGAAGGACTTTTGTAGCAGTCCTAACACAACCAAAATGTCCTCCATAAGGAGCATCATGGCAATGTGTCAAGATAGAAAGCATCACTTCTTTAGGAATGCAGCGATGAATAATATTGTCAGCGCATACCCTGAATAGGTATGGCTCATTCCAATGGTATTTCACAGCATCTCGAAGAAATCTAACCTTCCGGTGACTAGTTGTACTCAGCGGTAGCTTTCCCTAGACCAAATAATTGACGACATCTGCATACCATGGAGATACATTGACAAAGAATAGCTTCTTGTTTGGAAATGCATCGATAATTTGCGATGTATTTCCATTTCCACTTCTAGATTCTAGACAAGATAGGTGGTCAGCTACCTAGTTCTTCGATACTTTTCTATCTTTAATATCAATATCAAACTCTTGTAATAATAGGATCCATTTAATCATCCTAGGTTTGGTATTTTTTGGAAAAGACGTATCTCAAGGCAGAATGATCAGTATAAACTGCAATTTTTGTGTCGATAAGATACAAACAAAACTTGTCAAATGCAAAAACTACTGCCAGCAACTCTTTCTATATAGTTTTGTAATTTACCTACGCTTCAGTTAGAGTTTTACTAGCATAATATATTGTATGAAATACCTTGTTCTTGCATTGTCCAAGTATAGCACCAACAGCATAGTCATTCACATCACACATTACTTCGAATGGTTGGGACCAATCTGATACGACAACAATAGGTGCCTGCACTAACTGCTACTTAATTTTAACAAATGTTTCTAAACAAGCATCATCGAACAAAAACTTTTTATTCTTCCCCAACAAAGAGCAAAGAGGTTTTGCTATTTTGGAGAAATCTCAAATGAAACATCGATAAAATCTAGCATGGCCGAGAAAACTCCTTATTCCCTTGACGTTGGTAGGTGGGGGTAGTTTTTCAATAATCTCTATCATTGTTTTATCAACTTCAATGCCCTGACAAGAGATACGATGGCCAAGGACAATGCCTTCAGTTGCCATGAAGTGGCATTTTTCCCAATTTAGCACTAGATTGGTGTCCTCGCATCGTTTCAATACTTTCACTAAATTGTCAACACATATCAAAATTATGACCATAAAGAGAGAAATCATCCATAAATACCTCCAATGAATCCTTGATCATATCAGAAGAAATGCACCTCTGGAATATGGCTAGTGCTTTACATAAACCAAATGGCATTCGACGGAAAGCAAAGGTTCCAAATGGAAAAGTAGATGTTGTCTTTACTTGATCCTGCGGTGCGATTGCTATCTGGTTATAGCTAGAGTATCCATCAAGAAAACAGTAATAAGCCTTACCAGCGAGCCTATCCAGCTTCTGATCAATAAATGGAAGTGAAAAGTGATCTTTCTTTGTGGAAACATTTAAACGATGATAATCCATGCACACTCGCCAACCTGCAGCAATGCAATTAGGGATTAGTTCACTTTTATCATTGCTTACCACCGTTATGTCACTTTTCTTTGGCACACATTGGATCGAGCTCACCCATGTACTATCTGAGATTACGTAGATTATTCTTACGTCCATCCATTTGATGATTTCTTTCTTCACAACTTCTTTCATTTTCTCATTTAATCTACGTTGTTGTTCAATTGACTGTTTTCCCTCATCTTCCAGCCTAATTTTATGCATGCAAAAAGAGGGACTAATGTCTCTGATATCTGCGATGCTCCAGGCGATGGCTCTCTTATGTTGCATTAATATTTAACTTCTCTTCTTGGCTTATGTCGAGACTTGTGCTGACAAATACTGACAATGTATCATTGTTATCAAGGAAAACATATTACAAATGCACTGGCAATGGTTTCAACTCCTATGTTAGAGCTTCTTCCATCGATGGCTTGGAAACGGGGATCGTCCTATGGGTTAGATCCAAAGATTCCATTTGCTAACCATGTCTGAGCTCACAAACATTAGCCTTAACTTTGTGATCACATTCAAGTGGAAAATTATCTTTAGATGTCACTACATATTCTTCTGGCACTGCTGAACTACTTTCATTAAATTCCTCTGTAATTAACTCGTCCAAAACATCAATGTGGTGACATTGGTCTTTACTCCTAAAGGGTGATGCTTCAAAAACACTGAAAGTAACGTGTTCATCGTTATGTCGTATGATCAACTGGCCTTCGAAAACATCTATAAGTGTGCGCCTCGTTGCAAGAAATGGTCGTCCCAAAATTATGGGCACCTCCTAGATTCGTAATCAAGTATGATGAAATCTGTTGGGAGCACAAACTTATCAACTTGGATGAGAACATCTTTTATTTGCCCTTCAGGTTGTGCTAAAGATATATCCACAAGCTGCAATGTCACCGCAATGGGTCTCATATGACCAATTCCTAATTTCCTAAATGTTAACAAAGGCATAAGATTGATGCTAGCTCCTACATCACATAGTGCTTTTCCTAAATAATGGTTTCCAATGGAGCATGAAATTGTGAAACTGTCAGGATCTTTCATTTTTGTGGTAGTTTATTTGTCAGTACAACACTGCACCCTTCTTTGAGCGTAATTGTCTTGATATCGAATAATTTCTTCTTCTTTGATAAGCTTCTTCATAAATTCCCCATAGCTGGGAATCTGCGCAAGTGCATCAACAAGAGGTATATTAATATGTAATTATTTCAAGGTAAGCACAAACTTTTGATAGTCTCTGTCGTGTTCTTTTTCCTTGAATCACTATGGAAATAGAAAAGGTATGTTAACATTGGGTTGCTATGATACACTCGGTTACGTCAACATTAGCAATTATGTCGAGAACTTTGTAGGTCGAATGGTAGGCATAGGTGTAATCACTAGTGATTCCTCCTCAATTATGTTGACCGCTTCTTCCTCAAACTCATCTTTTTCCTGTTGCTTTGTTTCATTTGCGATGATAGGTGCTGGATTGGAGCTGTTATTTTGTTCGACAGTTTACTTTCCACTCCGTAAAGTATTAGCCTTACAATGCTCTTTCCCCTTCTGATTCAGATTTTCAGTGTCATTGGGCAAAGCACCTGGTAGTCTTGTGCTCATATTAGAAGCTAGTTATCCTAATTGTGCTTCCAACGCACGAATGGAAGAAGAATTTCCCTTTACGATAGCTTCTGTTCTCGTAATATGCTCACGCATCAAAGCTTCAAGAGTAACCAATAGATCTGATCTTGGTTGAGAGTACTGTTGTTGCTGTTATTGATGTTGTCCTTGCATATTTAGCATTGTAGTCTGTTGTGGCTGCATTCGAGCATGTGGTTGTATCTGATTATGTGACTGCTTCTGATCAGTATGTGAATGTACCTGAGGATTGTGATTATAATTCTGCTGCTGGTGGTTGTAACTCCCTTTTTGAAAGTTCCCTTGATTTGAGGAATTTCCATATCTAAATGTGGACGTATTCTAATTCCCCAAGGTTGTTGAGTCCTAGTTGCACTATTCTACGAGTTATCATATGAGTTCCCTCTAATGTTAGTGACATAGATCGCATTCTCAACATGCTGTGGACAGTCCTCATAGCTATGGTTGTTGTTGCAAATTTCACAACAAAATGTGGGGACATCCATTTGCTGGGCTACTTGAATAGGGACAATATCACTCGTCCCCTTCATGTTCTTGATCATGTTTGCCAGTGAGGATACTTGTGCACTTAGAGCTGATATGGAATCTAGCTCAATAACTCCAAGATTTGCTTTCACTTGAGCAGATCGAGAAATCGGGTACTGATAATCATTTTGTGCAATTCTCTCTAAGATTCGCATGACTTCATCGTAAGTGCAATCTAACAAAGGACCATTTGCAAATGCATCGACAAGATTTCTTGTCTTTGCATTTAATCCATTGTAGAAGATTTCGATATGTGTTTTCTGTTGGATTTCGTGCATGAGACAATTTTGAAGTAGAGTTTTGTAATGCTCCCAAGTAGTATGCAGGTTTTCATCATACAACTGATGGTAAACAGTAATATCATTTTGCAGTCTAGCATTCATTATGGGTGGATTAAATCGCAAAACAAAATTAAGTTGCTAACGCATTCCACGGCATAATAGATCCAGCCAGTAAACCAATGAACCATGTACGTGCCCTTCCTTGCAAAGAATAAGGAAACAACTGCATCTTCAAGGTGTTATCAAGAGCACCATGTTGACTGAAAGAAACACATATTAACAAAAAAGATTTGAGATGCTCCCTCACATCTTCATGAGGCAAACCAGAATATTGTCCATTTGAATTTAACATCTGAAACATCACTAGTTTTAATTCAAAATTCCCAGCTTGCATTGCTGGTCTAACAACCCCTGGTTGCAGATCATCAAGCACAGGAACAACAAAGTCTTTAATTGTCCTGTTTTAAATTTGCTCTTCTTGTTGTAGCTCTCTATTGTTGACATATTGTGGCTGCAATAGAGGAACAAGGTTTTGTGGTGGAAACTGTGGTACATTGTTATTATTTCCAGCAATTTAATTAATTAATTTGAGAGTGCCGATTGATATTTGTTCACTAAATCATCTAAAAAGAATTAAGAAAAATAGAGCAGATAAGTAACAAATAAAAGTTAGAAAATAAAGAATAATTACAACTACAAAAATAAACATCAAACAAACTCCATCCCCTACAACGGAGCCAAAACTTGATCGCGCTATAAACGTCACAACAATAATGTGCAAGCGGACACTGTCGATGCAAGTATAATAGAAAGATGTGAGTTTGTCGGATATCGATCTCACAAGGATAGTGTTCTTGTTGCTTAAATTTGTCGATGCAAAAGTAGCTAAAATAAGAAGAATTGTAAGGAGTAATGTCAGTGCAATTAAGTCAAGACTGCACAAATAAAAGAGTTAAAATTGTCAATGCAATTATTGTAAGACTGTAATACAAATTGTTAGAGCATTTTAATGGAAGATAAAATGAATGTGAAGATGTTTTGTGAATGTAAATTAAGAAAATGAAAGAAGTAAAACAATTATAAAAGAATAGGGGGATCCTTGATTTGGCAAGTTGCAAACACTAAATGTGACTACAAGGCAACTGGTAGATAAATTGTCGCGGCAATTAAGTTCTATGAGATCTCACTACTTTCGACTTCTCTATTTAGCAAAGACCCAACTCACATTAGCCACACCTTTCAGTACTGGCAATGCTTTGCATTTGAGAACAAGTGGCCAAAATTCCTTCTTGCCTCAAGCAACTTCCGTTGTCTTGCTTGTTAATCTAACTTTGTCACTGCACGTTCCAGTGACTGTGACTGCAATCGCACTTTTGTGGTCAAAACAGTTAAATCCAAATATAAACAAATAAGAAGAATTGAGTAGAAATCAGAGTAGATCAAACATTAATATGCACTTTCATACACAATTAAAGTCAATAGAATTTATCAACATTCAAGAGGAATTAAAGAAGAAATTGAAGCATTCTATTTCTAGCCTACTAGAATCCTTTCATAATTGCTCCTCTTACATCGTACTTTGACACTTCTCGTTAAAAGTAGTTGCCTTCTCGTCGCATCAGATCACCCTCCTCGGAAGTAAAGCTTCCATGGTAGCTTACTTAAGAAAGAATCAGAAAAATATGAAATTAATTTCTTCACGAGCTTGATTATGATCTTCTCTCTCTATCTTCTATTTATCTTCATTCACCAGTACAGGTGTCCTCCTTTTCTCAAATCTAACTTCCTTGTAGTTGTACAAGTTAGTTACTCCAGCTGTACAGTCACGCAGATATGGTTTATGCATTATAACGTTGCAGGTTGTCGCAACATTACTGGATTTATATTTTTCTTTGCTGCGACAACTTGACATTTTCATGTGCTGGTGCTTCTGGATATGTTAGCAGCGTAAAGTCCCTGTTAAAATCTAGAAGTATTCATGCAGTGACATATTTAGGTGCAGTTCTATATTGAACTTGTGGCTACAGCTCTGAACACTTTCCTGCTTCGATCTTCTACAAGGGATTCCTGTGTTGACATCTTTAGACACAAAAACTGATACTAAATGCTGTGACATTAGTAGCACAAATGGGATAAAATGAAAGTAAATAAGACCACACAACACTGACTTAGAAAATGTAATTACTAAGAATAAAATGCTGAAAATGTATGCCAAATATGATACGAAGGGAAAAAATTATACTCTAATTAGGGAGAATTTAATGGTCTTTTCTAAGGCACTACCTCCTAGGGAAAAGGTCAAGCAAGATGTTCCCAAACTTTTTGCTCAATGCCTCAACTACCATATTGGCCTTTCTTGGTTTATATTCTATCACACAATCATAATCTTTCAGCAGCTCGATCCACCTCCTTTTTCGAAACTTTAATTCTTTCTTGGTTAGAAAATACTTGAGACTTTTATGATTTGATCGTGCTAGGAACGTCACAGCAATTTGTGCAAGCGAACACTATCGATGCAAGTATAATACATAGATTTAAGTCTATCAGATATCAATCCCACAGGGATGGTTGTTTGTGTTTATAGTTGTCAATGCAATGAAAATTTAAAATAAGAGAGATTGTGATGTTAAGTGTCAAAGTAATAAAATAAGAAATGCAGTAAAGAATGAGATTAATTTGTCGAAACAATATTGAAAAAATTAAGAAGTAAAGTAATGATAATAAAATGGGGTTTCCTGAGTTGAAGAGTTGGCATAAAGCTAAATGTGATCACAAGGTTAATAATAGATAAATTGTCGTCGCAAATAAGCATAATGAAATCTTACCCACCATAACTTCCTTGTTTATCAAAGACTCAAATAATCACACTAACCACACCTTCCCGTGTTGGCAGTGCAATAAACTCAAGAACAAGTGGATTGAATTCCTTCGATTCTTAAGCAACTTTCATTGTCTTGCTTGTTAACTTAATTTATCGCTACACTTTCCAGTGACAGTGATTGCAATCACACTTATATGGTCAAACAATTAAATCCAAAGATAAACAGCAAAGGAGAGATTAAAATAGATATCATTTAGATTTGAAATGAAATTTTACTTCCATACAACTCAAATTATCAAAACTTATTAGCGTTAAGTAAGAGAAATAACATAATAGATTGAAGTATCCTATTCCTAGTTTACTTAGATCAGTCTCTTACACTCCTCTTGGATCACACTTAGGATGCTCCTCGTCAGGAGCAAGACTTCCCTATCGTCAACATTAGGTTGCCTTCAGGAATTTAAGCTGTAATGGATGCAAGCTTGAAAAAATGTTCAAGAAGAAATTTAATCCACCGAAAAGCCAAGAAGAATCCTTGTTCTCCTTTTTCTCTCTCCTTCTCTTCAGTATTTAATAGTAACTTCACAGTACAGGTATCCTACCTTTCAGATCTAACATCCTCTGGCTGTACAAGTTGGTTATACTAGTTGTACAACTCACACATTTCTAGTGTGTTAATCAGATAGCTGTTAGGTACAGCGACAATTCTGGGTGCAAATTTGGATCCTCTTATGCAATGACAACTCTGGACAACTTCATGCATTGATACTTTTAGATAGGTTCCTGTAGTGACATTTTTGGGTGCAATACTAAACAGACTAATGCAACGACATCAGTAATAAAAACATGATAAATTTAAAGGAAGTTAGGCTAAGCTTCATTAAGTTAGAAAATGTAATAACTAGGTTAAAAATACTAAAAATGTGTGCTAAAGATGATCAAATAGGAACAAATTATACTATAAGTAAGGAGAAATCAATGGTTCTTTCTAATGCTATCACACCCCCAAATTTGAGTTTTTACATATCCTTAAGTAAAACAAGAACTAGCAAGGTTATAGCAAAAATTTTATCAAAGTAATGATCATTCTAGCAGCTTGAATCATCTAATATCTTAATGAATGAATCACATTTAAATGACAAAATATTGCATCGACAATTCATAATCATGAATAATTAAGATTGTAGCCTCATCAATGCTAGCATCATGCTTTAAATCTTAAACTCCTTCTACCAAAATAGCATTTATTGTATAGTAGTATATACATATATATGTTTTTCTTTTCTTTTTTTTTTCTCTTTTCTCTCTTTTTTTTATATGTGACTAAGGGATGTTGTTGTATTACTATACTCTTGTTCTTGAGAAGTAACGATGGGGTGCAACAAACCCTCAAGGATTATGTAATTGTGCCGACACAAACTCTTGCAGTGATAGCCTTTGGCTAGATTACTTTTTCTAACACTTGCATTAGAGTGCTCCCCCTTGACTGTTTACAATACACCCACATTGGAGTGTTTTTTTTATTTATAACTGTACTTATATACAAGCAACTATAAAAGGCAAATTTATTCAAGATTCAAATAATAATACTATTCATCCATTAATAATGCGATCTAAATCATTCATCCAAAAATTGAAGATATAACATTCAATCAGATTCATCCAACTCATTCACTAGAAGTTCACATGATTCAACAATTAAGCATCAAATGAAAAAAAATTCAAACACATTTTCAATAACTTTGCATGCTTTCATTAAACGTAAAAGGATAAATTTTTAAAATGTGGGTGCATTTGCATTTCCAATCCATATACATTTCCCCCAAACTTAAAGTCTGCATTGTCCCTAAAGCATTGTCATTAATTTACAAATATATGTGGAAATGCAATGAGAATGAAGATGCAGTGACAAGAAAAATGCAATGACAGCTACATGATATGCATGAAAACTAAACTAAGTACCAAAAATAAAAACTATCTTAATGTGCTGCATGGGTCTTCTTCTTCTTGCGGTTGCGCTTCTCCTTGCGGGGCTTCCTGTCTTTGGCACGCTTCCTCTTTCATTCCTTTGGCTTAGCCAGATCTTCGGATTGCTCCTCAACTTTAGGCTGCGCCCTCGCATCATCAACCGTGACATCAGATGGGTGTATTTTAGCAAACAGTGCAGTATAAAGCACCATGGCTAGAGGACTGTAGTCCTCATTACTAACAGTCACAGCCTCCACCAGACTCACATCAGGTGGCACCAAATCCTCCAAATATGCACCCACAACTTCAAGTGCAGTGACAAATTCCTCAGTTGAATTTTTCGCGACATCAGGTCCTTCTCTTCTTTCTTCTTTCTTCTTTCTTCTTTTTCTTCCTCTTTTGTCTCCATAGGTTCTAATGGCGTATTCCCTTCATCAACATTGGCCTCTTTCTCAACCATAGTAGCCTCTCGACTGGTAGAAAAGTCATCCTCAAATAGGTTATCAATATTCCGAAGGCAGTCTTCTACTTCCTTCGAATTGACCTCATGTCCATCATAAGAAATATGGAACATTTGCGAAGATGCTACTGATCGGTCCCTTCCTTCTGATGTAGCCTCCGTAATTAAAGGCATAGCTTCTCTAATGATTAGAGGGAAGACAAGGAACTCTAGTAAAGGCGCTTTGCTCATACGACGCAATGTTGTGACAATGGAACTATTCCATGCCCTAGTATAGGCATGGAATGGGTTCTGTAACCTTTTCATATCCTCGATTACGCCGATAAGTTTTATCTATCGAATGCTAATTGTGTTAGCAATCTTCTCTACCTCTTTGACCATTGGCCATAAGGTGGGATCTGTGGTTACATTAGCCTTCTTTTCTTCTATCTTTACCTTGCCTTTCCTCTTTCTGGCTTCAGCGTCCTTTAAATAGAAGTGTCCTTTCCCCGAGTCACGTGCTCAATGGAAACATCATTAATAGGTCATTTGTTGACCAACATTTCTTCTTCCTCACAAGGCATCACTAACATCAATTAGTCTCCCCTTGATGATCGAGTGGATTAAGCACATCCGATCCAAAGTGACTGTTGTTCTATTAGTGGAAGGCATGAGATGACAGTTAATGAAGTGAAACCAAACCTTACTTTATAATGTCAGGAAACGACGGAGCATGGTGTAGTTGTTTTAATTGTTGCTCGTCCACACCGCTCTTTCGATGCAGAGGTCTTGCATCAAAATGTTAGCCCCTTCCTCTGTGAGTTCTTCTAGGAAGGTCATGTGCTTGTCCTCTTCCATGGTGATGTTGTATAGAGTATTAATGTGGAAGGCACCCAAAGGCACCAATCCTTCACGAACAAAGACGAATTCTTGTTCGCTGTCAGTCAGGTTTGTGTAGAACTCTCTCACAAGAGACGGTGAATAGCCCCAGGATGGGTGCAAAAAGTTTCCCAACCAATTCACGCAATAGTTTTATTGACTTGCTCTCCTAGGTCTTGATGCTTCAACAGTTGAAAATCCTGCTCAGGATGACAGCTGCGCTTCACCATGTTATCTTGGAAACGGTCATTCGTAGCCATAGCCAAAAACACCACTACATCTCTAAATCGGCGATGCTATATTTCTCATACCATAACGGCGGAGAAGGATTTTACAATAGATTTTGATGGTGTTTTTACGCCTCGAGTTCTGGCAATATCTTTTTGGTAGCAAAGGTAGTAGAGAGTAGAAGAAAAATAAGAGCTTTGAAGAAAAGCTTCAATAGTAATAGAGGTTTTTCTGAATAACACCGTTGGCACAGTGGATTGCTTTATAGGGAACGAAAAGTGGAGATGGAGAGTCATGCTCTTTTACACTACAGAGAGAAGATAGTCAGTCTGCATTCAATAAATGCGTCCACTCCGATTACCCTTTCTCAAACCGATCCAACGATTGGGAAATAGGTGCTTGAAATGTCACGATTTGTTTCCTGATCTGTTTCGATTTTATGATGAGTCTGCAGATAAGATGAGTCGACAAGGAGTTTTTCATGCGTCGACAAAAGGAAGAACTTTATTCCTGAAAAAATACTAAGGAAGATAACTGAAACATAACAAAATAAACTAAAACTACTTGTTAAAAATGTAAAGAGAGGTTAGAAAAACGTGACCAGATTAATGGTCTCCTTCTGTGTGTGATCATTATGGCTGAAGTAATGCTTTAGCCATTAGCCATTCACCTTAAATTGGTGCCTATCATTTATGTCTTTAATTGTGACCGCACCATGAGGAAATGCTTTGACAACCTCGAATGGATCAGACTATCGTGAGCGCAATTTACCTGGGTGGAATTTTAGTACGAATTAAAAAATAACACTAGTTGACCTGTAGTAAATTGTCGCTGCAAAATAATTTTGTTGTGCCAGGGCTTAGTCTTTTCCTTATAAATTAGGACATTTTCATAAGCATTGCATCGAATTTCCTCTAATTCAATAATATCCAACAACCTTTTCTTTCTAGCAGCTTCATAGTCCATGTTCACTTGCTTGATTGCCCACATGGCTTTATGTTCTAATTCCACAAGCAAGTGACACGCTCTACAAAACACAAGTTGATATGGGGACATTCCAAGTGGAGTTTTATATGCTGTACGTAATACCCACAATGCATCATCCAACCTAAAAGACCAATCCTTTTCAAGAATATTTTTGATTTATCGATTGGAAACTTCAGCTTGGCCATTGGTTTGTGGATGGTATGTGGACTCTATTCAATGGTTAACTCCATACCACTTCAGTGCGGCTGCAACTTGATTACAGTGGAAATGAGTGCCTTGATCACTAACCAATGTCTTAGGTGTGCCGAAACAAGTGAGTATGTGCTTGTGGAAAAATTTTAGCACTATCCTAGCATTATCCTTTGGGATAGCAATGGCCTTCACCCATTTTGAAACATAGTCAACAAAAACTAAGATATAAACAATTCCAAATGAACTTGGAAATGGTCCCATAAAATCAATACCCCAAACATCAAAGAGCTCAAACTCCGTAATTGGCTATTGCAGCATATCATTGCGTCGAGATATTGATCTATTGCACTGACATTTTTCACATTGTTGCACAAAATTGTGGGCATCATTAAACAACAAAGGCCAATAAAATCCTGATTGAAACATTAGCAGCAATTCTTACGCCACCAAAATGACCTCTATAAGGGGCATCGTGACAATGCTTCAGGATTGAAAGCATTTCTTCTTTTGGATCAAAGAGCCTAATAATATTGTTGTTGCATACCTTGAATAGGTTTGGCTCATTCCAATAATATTTCTCGATGTCACGAAGAAACCTTTCCTTCTTGTGGCTTGTTGTACTCAAGGTAACTGTCCACATACAAAGTAATTGACTACATCTGCATACCATGGGGATGCGTCGAAAGCAAACAATTTCTCACCAATAAATATGTCAAAAATTTCGAATGTATTTCCATTTGCACTTCTTACTTCCAGACGAGACAAGTGATCGACCACTTGGTTCTCCGATCCTTTGCGATCTTTTATCTCCATGTCAAATTCTTGAAATAACAAGATCCATCGTATCAATCTTGGTTTGGCATCCTTCTTTGCGAAGAGGTATCTCAACGCAGAATGATCAGTGAGCACTGTAACCTTTGCGCCGACAAGATATGAGTGAAATTTGTCGAAGGTAAAGACGATTGCCAGCAGCTCCTTCTCTATGGTTGTATAATTAACTAACGTTTCAGTTAGAGTGTTGTTGGCATAATATATCGCGTGAAACACTTTCTTTGAGCTATTCTAACACGACACCGATAGTATAATCACTCGCACCATACATTACTTTAAATGGTTGCGACTAATTTGGTGCAACGAAAATAGGTGCCTTCATAAGCTACTGCTTATTTGCATAAATACATCCAGACATGCATCATGAAACAAATTTTTTTTATTTTTCTCTAATAAAGAGCAGAGAGGTTTTTTAATCTTGGAGAAATCAAGGATAAATCTTCGATAAGAACCTGCATGACAGAGAAAACTCCATATACCTTTTACATTGGTTGGCGGGGGTAACTTCTCAATAATTTCAACCTTTGCTTTATCGACTTCAATGCCATAACACGAAATTCAATGACCAAGAACAATGTCTTCTGTTGCCATGAAGTGGCATTTCTCCCAATTCAGCACTAGATTTGTGTCCTCACATCGCTTTAGAACTCTGGCCAAAATGTCAGCGCATTTATCAAAAGTATTGCCATAGATAGAAAAATCATCCATAAATACATCCAATGAGTCTTCAATCATGTCTGAGAAGATGGCCATCATGCACCTTTGAAATGTGGCTGGTGCGTTGTAGAGACCAAATGACATTTGGCGGAAGGCAAAATAGCCATCGGGAAAGCACTAATAGGCTTTTCCAGCAAGCCTATCTAGCATTTGATCAATGAAGGGAAGTGGGAAGTGATCCTTCTTTGTGGTTACATTCAAACGGCGATAGTCCATGCACACTCACTAGCCCGTAGGAATGCGAGTAGGGATTAGTTCATCCTTGTCATTACATGTCGCGCTATGAACATCACAACAATTGTGCAAGCAAACACTTGTCGATGCAAGTATAGTTGATAGGCTTAAAACTATCAGATATCGATCTCAAGAAGATGGCTATTTTATGTTTATAATTCCTGATTCAATTAAAGTTAAAATAAGAGAAACTGTATGAATAATGTCAGCATAATTAAAATAAAGAGTGCAAAAACGAATGAATTAAACTGTCAGAGCAAATATTTCAAGACTGTAATAAAATAAGTCGAAGCAAATTAATAAGAAATGCAGTGAAAGTTTGAAGATAATATGTCGATGCAATTTAAGAAAATTAAAGAAGTAAAAAAAATGATAATGGAATGGGGGATCCCTGACTTGATAAGTCAGCAAACCACTAAATGTGACCATAAGGTAAATAATAGATAAATTGTCACTGCAATTAAGCTTAATGAGATCTTACCAACTTCGACTTCCTATTTATCAAATACCCAAACACTCACATTAACCACACCTTCCAGTGTTGGCAATGCTTTTCATTCAAGAACAAGTGGTTAGAATTCTTTCATTCCCTAAGCAACTTCCATTGTCTTGCTTGTTAATTTAATTTGTCATTGCACTTTCCAATGTCAGTAACTACAATAGTACTTTCGTGATCAAACAATTAAATCCAAAGATAAACAGATAAGAGAAAATAGAGAAAAAATCAAATTAGATCTAAAATTAAAAGGTACTTCTATACACATTTAACTTCATCAGAATTTCTCAGCATTTGAGAAGAAATAAAGAACAAGTTGAAGCTCCTCTTATGTTTCACTTAGGAACACTCCTCGTCAAGAGCAGGATTTGCCTTCTCATCGTAATCAGCTCACCCTCCAAGAAACTAAGCTGCCGTGGAGGCAAGCTTAAAGAAAAGATGAAAAACCAAATTGATTTTTGTCATGAGCCTCCAGATTCCCCCTTTATTCTCTTTTCATCAGTGCTTATCTTTAATGCCAAATACAAGTGTCCTTCTTCTTCAGATCGAACTTCCTTACAACTGTACAAGTTAGTTAATCCAGTTGTACATTCATGCAGATATGGTGTATTCAATAAGCAGCTAAAGGTTGTCACGACATCTCTAGACGCAAATTTAGATTTTAATTCGCTGCGACAACCTTGATATTTTCAAGCACTAGTACTTCTGGATATGTTCATGCGGCGATAGGTTTGGGCGCAATTCTGGATTCTAAATTACGGTGACAACCTTGGACACCTTCCTGCGTTGATCTTTTGGGAAAGACTCCTACATTGACATCTTTAGACGCAAAACTGAACACTAAATGTGGTGACATTAGTAGCAAAAGTAGGACAAAATTAATGAAAATTAAACCAAACATCACTGACTTTGAAAATGCAATTACTAAATATAAAATGCTAAAAATTCATGCTAAACATGATATAATGGGAACAATTTATACTTTAAATAAGGAGAAATTAATGGTATTTTCTAATGCTATCGCACCCCCAAACTTGAGTTTTTACTTGTCCTCAAGTAAACAAAAGCTAGCAAGGTCATAGCAAAAGTCTTGTCGAAGTAATAATCATTCTAGCAACTTCAATTTTCTGAGATCCTAATGTATAAATTACATTCACATGATAGAAAATTGCACCGAAAATTTATAGGTATGAATAATCAAAACTGCAACTTCACTAATGCTAGCATCATGCTCTAAATCTTAAATTCTCTTAACCAACACAAAATTTGTTATATAAACATATTCTTTTCTTTTCTTTTCTTTTCCCTTTTTTTTTTCTTTTTCTTTCTTTCTTTTTTTTTTTTTGACTGAGGGATGTCATTGCATTACTGTACCCTCATTCTTTAGAAGTTACGATAGGGTGCAACAAACCCTCAGGGAGTATGTAATTGCGTTGACACGCACTCTTGCAGTGATAACCTTTAGCTAGATTACTTTTTCTAACACTTGCATTGGAGTGTTCTCCCTTGATAAGTGACAATGCATCCACATTGAAGTGTCTTTTATTAATAGTTTTAATTATATATACATAGCTACAGATGGCAAGTTATTCCAAGATTCAAATAATGATACTACTCATTTATTACAAATGCAATTTCAACCATTCATCCAATAATAGAGGGATACAACATTCAATCACAGTCATCCAATTCATGTATTAGCATGTTACATAATTGAAGAATTAAGCATCAAATGAAAAATTTGTAGCCACATTTTTCATAACCTTGCATACTTCCATTAAACTAAAAAGGACAATTTTTTTTAGAAATGTGGGTGCAATTGCATTTCTAATCCATATGCATTCCCCCCAGCTTAAAGTCTACATTGTCCCCAATGCACTAATATTCATATACAAATACACATGGAAATGCAACTACAATACAAAAGCGTCGACAAATAAAATGTAGGGACAATTAAAATGTGATAACAATGCAATTACAACTACATGATATGCAAGTAAATTACGTACTAAATAAATTAAAGACTAACTCAGAGATGTGCAGCCGAAGATGTGGCTGCTTTGGTCTTCTTCTTCTTCTTGGGGCGCTCTTCCTTACGCTTGCATTTTCATTCTCTTAGCTCGACTAGGTTGGCGGATTGCTCCTCCACATTTGGTTGTGTGCTGAGTTCATCGACGGTGACATCAAAAGGGTGCATTTCAGCAAGGGGTGCCACATAGGGCACTATAGCCAGAGGATTGAAATCCTCATTGTTGACTATCACTGTCTCGACCTCTTTCTCATCAGATTGCACCAGTTCTTCATCAATTGCACCGGCATCTTTGGGTGCAGCGACAAATTCTTTGGGCAAATCTGTCGCAATAAAAATTTCTTCCTTCTCTCTTTTTCCTTCTTCCTTTTCCTCCTCCTTTTCTTCTTTCTCTTCCTCAATACCCAAAGATTCCTCATCAGCATTGGCTTCCCTTCCAGCCATATTTGCTCTTAGGCTGTTGGAAAATTCATCTTCAAAAAGGCTGACAATGTTGTGGAGGCAATCGTCAGCATCCTTTGAATTCACGTCCTAGTTTTCATCATCAGATATATGGACCATTTACGGAGAAGAAGTAGATTGGTCCTTCCCTTCCGAAGTAGCTCTTTCAGTTGATGGCATTGCCTCCCTGATGATAGGAGGAAACACTAGGAATTCTGGCAGAGGATGCTTGCTAATGCTGCATAATATGCTGATAATTGCACTATTCTATGTCCTGGTGTAGGCATAGAATAAATTTTACGAGTGCTCCATGTCCTCAACTGCGACAATAAGTTTTATTTGTCGCACATTAATTCTGTCAACCAACTGCTCGACCTCTGTAATTTTCCTCCATAGTTGAAGATCTATGGGGCCACGAGGTTGTCTCTCTTCTTTCTTTGCCTTTCCCTTTCCTTTGTTTGGGGCAGCTTCTTTCACCACAGGAGTCTCCTTCCCCCTTGTCATACACTCTACCAAAATATCGTTGATTGGTCCCTTATTGCCTAAGAAATCCTCTCGTTCACAAGGTACAACACCTCGTTGTCGACACAATTGCATTATAAGAGAGGGGAATAGCGAACAGATAAACAGTGTAAAATAAGAATCAAAATGATTTAACATTAAAAGACACTCTCGTGTTCATTTAATATCATCAAAATCATCATCATTTAAGAAGAATTAAAGAGTACAACGAAGCTTACTATCTCTAAACTACTAAGGCTACTCCTTAATCGTTCCTCTTGCTTTGCATCAAGCACCTCTCGTTAGAAGTGGTTGCAGACTTGCTTTATTAGCTCCTCGATTTCTAGCTTAAGTCTCCAATTCACACAGAATTTTCAAAATTAAATCTTTTGTTTATCTATTTATAACCTCCAAAATGTGGTAGGTTTCAGCCTTCATTTTCAGATCCAAATCTAGATCTTGTAAATGCCAAAATTAGTTAGATTACAACTGTGCACTCACACAGTTCTAGTGTGTTCTTCAAAGATCTGCAGATTGTCGCTGTATCGCTGGGCACATTCTAAAATCATAATTGCAGCAATATCTATGAAATTCTTGTGTTGGTGCTTCTAGCTGTGAATTTAGTTTGATTCTACTCATTCGAGATTTAGTTTTAATGTGGCGACATCTCTTGGTCGCAATTTCCAGCTGCTCTTGTGGCTGCATTTGTCCAGCATTAAGCTTCTAGACTGAGTTCCTGCACTGACAATATTAACATGCAATCGGCTGCTTGCATCGATATTAGTACAAAAATAGATAAAAATAACAAGAATTTAAACTAACTAACAATAAGTTGGAAAATATGGAAAGTAAGTATAAAATGCTAATGATGCATGCTAAATGAAATACAAAAGAGACAATTAAAACATTAAATTAGGGAGAAAATCTATGTCATTTGAAATACCATCACACCCCCAAACATGAGTTTTTACTTGTCCTCAAGTAAACAAAAATTAACAAAATAACAATTAGAAATGCCACCGCAATCATTATTCATACAACTTGAATTCTCTAAATTCCTAATATTCAAATTGCATTCATATAATAGAATGATGTGCTGACAATTTATAGGTATGAACAACTTAAAACTGCAACTTCATCAATGTTAGTATTATGCATTGAATCTTATCCTTCCTTGAACCATTTCAGCAATTTTTCTTTTTTTTCTTTTTTTCTTTTTTGTTTTTCATGTGAATGAAAGATCTCATTGCATTACTCTACCTTAATTCCTGGGAAGTAATGATGGGGTGCAATAAACCCCCAATAGGCATGTAATTGCGTCAACACACACTCTTGCAGTTACAGCCTTTGGCTAGATGAGTTTTCTTTTCTAAGACTACAGCGGAGTGTTTTCCCTTAAAAGTCACAATGCATTCATATTGGAGCACCTTTTATTAATACCATGTCGCTATACTGGTCAGTTAGTTTAAGATTCATCACCAATACAATCCATTCATTATTAAAGCAATTTCAATTATTCATTCAAAAATAGTAGACTCATTATTTAATCATATTCATCCAATTTCCACATTAGCATTCAAACAATTCAAGAATTACGCATCAAAATAAAAGTTGTGAGCATATTTCTGTTGGAATTTTGTAATTTTTCATTAACTAAAGAAACAAAATAAAAGTCAAACATGAAGGTGTAGTTGCATTTACCATTCACATTATCTTCCCCCAAACTTAATGTCTGCATTGTCCCCAATGCACTGACAATAGTTATATAGAAATAATGGAAATGCAGCTACAATGCACTAAATTAAAAGGAATACAATGACAATTAAAATGTAGGCACAATAAGAATGCATGAAAACTAACTAAAAAGAAATGTACCAAATTATTCAGCAGTCGATGAAGAGGCTGCTTTGGTTTTCTTCTTCTTTTTCTTTAGGCGCTCTCCCTCGTCATGGTGTTTCTTCTTTTTTTTGTCCTTGCGCCTCTTTCGCTATTTATCCTTTGATCCAACCGGCTCGATAGATTACTCCTCCTCGGGGAGTTGGGTGACGGCCTTATCAGTTGTCACCTCTGATGGGTGGATTTCTGCGAATGGTACGACATAGGGCACAATAGCTAGAGGTTTCAGTTCCTCTATCTCAACAGTGACAACCTTAGCTTGGCTCGTAGTAGGTAGAGCCTCGTCTGAGCTGGATACCCCCACAACATCCTCAACAATCATTGTTAGGGCATCGATTTCCTTCTCCTCATATACCTTGGCAGGTTCTTTTTCGTTTTCTTCCTGTCCTTCTTCTTCTTCTTAATCCTTCTCTTTCAACTGATCCTCCTCCTAGTCCGCATCCTCTTCCATCTGCTGCTCAGGTTCAACTAGGCCAGTGTGGGCATAGTCCACTGCGTCGACATCCTTCCCCACAACCGCTGCTTGTTCAGCCATATTCGCGCCCAGATTGTTACAAAACTCATCTTAAAAAAGTAGGCGATGTGGCGATAATAATCATCATCAGTCTACGAGTGCCCATCATCCTTCTCATCATCGAAAATATGAATCCGGATTGGTGCAGGTGCAGGTGCAAGCCTACCTTCAGTAGTAGGTTGCTCGGAAGATGAGTACTTCATTGGGTGATAGATTGATGGGAAGGTTGGGAAGTCTGGTAATGGAGTCTTATTGATCTGGCCCAATGCAGCGACAAGAGCTTCATTCCATGCCTTAGTGTAAGCATAAAACTTGTGAAGCCGAAGATCCATGTCGTCCACTATACTATCAGTGTGGATGGATCGAATGTTGATATGGTCCAAGTGTAGTTCCATAAAGGCCAGCTTCTTTACCATTTGCGACTCTATTAGCGCATCAAGTTTGTCAGCCTTCTTCTTACACTTTCCTTTATCCCTTTTCTTAGAAGTTTCTTTGGGCACTGGTGTATCTTGGCCTCATGTCATCCTTTCAACAGAGATATCATTGATTGAGCCTTCATTTTCCAAGACCTCCTCACCATCTTTGGGCACAATACCCTTGTGTTGATAAAGCAGCATAATGAGAGAGAGAAAAGGAAGGATACCAATTTGCTTTCCTGCAACATCTGTGATCTGGGTGTGTATGAGATCACCTATGTCGATGTGTCGGTGGTGCAAAATGGAATGTAGGAGACACATATGGTCCAATGTGGCCGTAGTGCTGTAGGTCGAAGGCATAACACGGCTATTGATAAAATGAAACCATACCTTGCAAAAAGTTATAAGGCATCGTCTGTGCATTGTATAGTTGTGAAATCCATTACCTGTCCATGTAACACCATCGATGCAGAGATCTTTCATCATCTAGGCCATACCATCATCATCCAAACGATATAGAAAGGGTGCATGGTCATCCACCATTTCCAGATTTCTTAGCAGTATGTTGATCTCTGCAGCGCTCCATGGAACAAGCCACTCTCGTACAAAGACAAACTTCTTCTCCTGATCCACTAGATTTGCATAAAACTCCCTAACTAATGTGAGGGAGTAGCTAGAAGGATGGTCACAAAAATATTCCCACCCGAGGTGGCTGATGATATGGTGAACTTGCTTTCTCAAGGTCTGGTGTGGAGAAAGTTAAAGTCCCTGTTCGGGATGGATGTTACATTTTAACATGACATTGTGGTAACGGTCTTTGGCTGCAGTTGTTAGAAATAAGATTGGACCTATGGATAAGGGTGGTGGTGTTGTGGATGGATCCACAGTAGAAGCGATCGTGATGTTCTTTGAATGGGTTTTGGGAGTATTTCTTGAAGCACGGGTTTTTGCCTTGGTGAGAATAAAAGAAATTCAAGAAGTTTTGTAGAAAATGATTGCTTTGAGATTAGAAAAGAAAATATGCAAACAATGGAGAAGACGAGATGCAGTAACAATGACGGACTTTATAACCTAGGCGTGATGATTGGAAAAATATGGGGAAACATTACGTCTGCAGCCATTAATTGCCATGCTACAGATCATACCGATTAGTTTTCATCCAACGACTGAGAGAGAAAAAAATCAATCGGTACAATTCTTGCTGAAAAAGTAATGCTGACTCATCGTAGAATGCGCTGACAATCTGTGCTTCAATGCGTTGACAAAAAGAGGAGTTTTTCTGCTAAGAATCTGAAACAATAGAATAAAAAGTGAAACAAATAAAAGGAAATAAAGAAATGCGTCGACTTTATTTAAATGTTACTAGGTTGACAGCTTCGTCTTGTTCTCAAAAATCTGAGCTCACATAATGTTGAAGACGTTGACCATTTACTTTAAATTGTTGTCCATCCTTTAGGTTTTCGATTGTCATGGCACTACTTTGGAATGCTTCGACTACTTTGAATGGACCTGGCCACCTTGATCACAATTTTCCTAGATGCAATTTCAATGTGAGTTAAATAAAAGTACCAACTGATCAGGATGAAATTATCGACGCAAGATAATGTTGTCATGCCATCTCTTTGTCTTTTCCTTGTATATCGTAACATTCTCATAAGCATGGCATCAGATTTCTTCTAATTTCGTGATGTCCAACAGTCTTTTCTTTCTAGCAGCATCATAATCCAAATTCACCTGCTTAATTACCCACTTATGTTCAAGTTCTACGGGCAGGTGACAAGACTTTGCAAACACTAGTTGATATGGCGACATCCACAATGAGGTTTTAATTTGATGATTGGATATTTCGGCTTGACCATTTGTTTTTGGGTGATATGTGGTAGCCATACGATGCTTCACACCATATCATTTTAATGTAGCTGCCCACTTGGTTATTATAGAAATGAGTGCCTTGGTGACTTATCAACGCTCTCGGTGTTCCAAATCTCATGAGGATGTATGTGTGAAAGAACTTCAACAACATCCGAGCTTCGTCTTTTGGCACCGCAGTAGCTTCAATCCACTTTGAGACGTAGTCAACAGCCACTAATATATACACATTTCCAAAAGAGTTTGGAAATGGTCCCATAAAATACCGTAGACATCAAAGAGCTCTACCTCCATGATAGGTTGTTGGAGCATCTCGTTACGTCAAGATATGGAACCAATGCGTTGATAATGATCACATTATTATGCGAAATTGTGGGCGTCTCAAACAATGTGGTCCAATAAAATCGTAACTGTAAGACTCTTGCAGCAATTCTTGTTCCACCAAAATGGCCTCCATAAGGGGCATCATGGCAGTGTCGTAGGATTGACATCATTTCTTCTTCAGGTACACAGCGACGAATGATATTATCGGCGCATACTTTGAATAGGTATGGCTCATTCCAGTGGTATTTGGAAACATCACGTATGAACCTAATCTTCTTGTGAACAGTAACACCCATGGGTAGCTTCCCACATACAAGGTAATTCACGACATCGGCATACCATGGCGATGTGTCGATAATGAATAATTGTTCATCAGGAAATGCTTTGACAATTTGGGAAATTTACCCATCTTCACTTCCTACTTCCAATCGAGACAAGTGGTCAGCTACCTGATTCTCAAATCCTTTCCTATCTCTGATTTCAACATTAAATTCTTGAAGGAGTAGGATTCATCTGATGAGTCTAGGTTTGGCATCTTTTTTGTTTAAAAAGTATCTTAACGTTGAGTGGTCCGTGTAAACTGTAGTCTTCACGCGAACAAGGTAAGAACAAAATTTGTCAAATGCGAAGACTACTGCTAGTAACTACTTCTCAATCGTGGTGTAATTAACCTGCGTTTCAGATAGGGTTTTACTAGCATAGTAAATAGAATGAAATACCTTTTCTTTTCTTTAGCCTAAGACGGCTCCTATAGTAAAGTTGCTTACAACACACATTAGTTCAAACTGTTGCGTCTAGTCTGGTGCAACGATAATTAGGGCTTGTACTAGCTGCTTCTTTATTGTTAGGAATGCGCACAGACAACTATCATCTAACACAAACTTTTTTATTTTGCTCCAGCAATAAGCTTCTTATTGCTTTGACGTTGGTGGGCAGTGGTAGTTTTTCGATGATTTCTACCATTACTTTATCAACCTCAATGCCCTAACAAGATATTCGATGCCCGAGAATAATGCCTTCAATTGCCATGAAGTGGCATTTCTTCCAATTCAGAATTAGATTTGTGTCCTCGCATCTCTTCAAGACTCTCGCCAAATTGTCAGAATGCATTGATCGAAATTTTGTCCATAGACAGAGAAATCATCCATGAATACCTCTAAGGAATCCTTGATCATGTCCAAAAATATTGCCATCATACACCTCTGGAATGTTGCCGACGCATTACACAACTCAAACGAAATACGTCGAAAAGCAAATGTTCCAAAAGGCCATGTGAACGTTGTCTTTGCTTGATCCTCTAGTGCAATAGCAATTTGGTTGTATCTGGAATAATCATCTAAGAAACAATAATATGCTTTACCAGCTAGCCTATCCAGCATCTGATCGATGAAAGGTAGTGGAAAATGGTCCTTCTTTGTGGCCGCATTCAGTCGTCAGTAATCCATGCATACTCTCCATCCTTTTGCAATGCGAGTAGGGATTAACTCATTCCTATCATTGGTCATAACTGTGAAACCACTCTTTTTAGGCACACATTGAACGGGGCTCACCCAATCATTATAAAAAATAGGGTATATAATTTTCCGCATCTAACCATTTGATAATTTCCTTCTTTACTACTTCTTTCATCTTTTCATTGAGTCTTCATTGCTGCTCAATTGATTGCTTCTTTTCATCTTCTAGCCTAATCTTGTGCATGCAAAAAAAAGGGACCGATGCCTCAGGTATCTGCGATGCTCCAGGCTATGGCTCTTTCGTGTTCTTTCAGAATTGCTATGAGCTTATCTTCTTGCATTACGTCGAGGGATGCATTGACAATAATAGGTAGTGTCTTGTTGTCACCAATAAAAACATACTTTAAATGTGTTGGCAATTGCTTCAACTCCAAGGTAGGAGCTTGCTCAATAGATGGTTTAAACACTAAGATTGTCTTGTTAGACAAATCCAAATATTTCAATTGCCAATTCTGTCTCAGCTCTCAATTTTTAACCTCCTCTTTGTCGCTATAATAAGCTGAGATTTCCTCAATGAATGTTATTGCATCTTCATCCGGCATTGCTGAACACCTTGCATTGAATTCTTTTGAAATGATTTCATCCAGCACATCGATGTTGTGACATTACTTTTTACTCCTGGATGGAGATGCCTCAAACACACTAAAGGTCACATGTTCATTGTTATGATGCATGATAAGTTCTCCCTTGAATACATTGATAAGTGTGCATCCCGTTGCTAGAAATGGTCGCCTCAAGATAATGGGCACCTCCTTATCTGCTTCGCAGTCTTGGATTATAAAATCAGCAGGGAACACAAGTTTATCAACCTGGACAAGGATGTCTTTGATTTGGCCTTTCAGTTGTGCTAAGGATCTATCCGCAAGTTGTAATGTCACCGCAGTGGGCTTCATCAAACCTATTCCTAATTTCTTAAAAGTAGACAAAGGCATAAGATTAACACTTGCTCCCAAATAACATAAAGCCTTACCTAAGTAATGATTCCCAATGGAGCATAGGATTGTGAAGCTGCCAAGATCTTTCATCTTGGTTCGTAACTTATTTTTAAGAAAAGTATTGCACCTCTTTGTGAGTGCAATCATCTCGATGTCAAACAATTTTTTTTTCTTTTATAACAGCTCCTTCATGTATTTCCCATAACTGGGTATTTGCACAAGAGTATCTATTAGAGGTATATTAATGTGCAATTGTTTCAAAGTAGAAACAAACTTTTGGTATTCTTTGTCATGGACTTTCTCTTTAAATCTTTGCGAAAATGACAAAGGTATTGCAACATTGGGTTCTTGTGGAAAACTCGATGGTGTTAATATTGGCATTTGTGTCGACAACTTAGTTAGTCAAACTACAGGCATAGATGGCACTACATTGGGTTCCTCTTCATTTTCTTTTGCTTAACTTTCTTCAGTTGCATCTTCTTCCTATTGCTGTGGTTCAAATGTGTCAACATGGTCTTGGCCAGAACTGCTTGGTCCCATCGTTTGCTTGCCACTCCTCAGCATGATTCCTTTCTAATGCTCCTTCCCCCTCTACGTAGGATTCTGAGTATCACTAGGCAGAGTGCCAACTGCCCTAGCTGGGCTTCCAATGCTCTAATGGAAGAAGAGTTACCTCTATTGCCTTAGTTCGTGTGATATGCTCACACATCATTACCTCAAGAGCAGCCATAGGATCTGACTTAGGTTGAGAAAATTGCTGCTATTGATGTTGATGATGTTGTCTTTGCATATGTGGCAGCACAGACTATTGTGGATGTAATCAAGATTGTGGTTGCATCTGGTTATGTGACTGCATTTGTTCAGATTGAGAATTTACCTGCGAATTCTGATTATAATTCTGCTGTGGATTGCTATTGTAACTCCCTTGTCTATAACTCCCTTTATTTTAGGAATTTCCATATCTGAATATAAAGGCATTTTGATTCTCCCAAGGTTGTTGAGATTAGTTGTTGTATGAGTCACCAAATGAACCTCCCCTAATGTTATTGATGTAGAAAGCATGTTCTGCATGTTGTGGGCAGTCCTCATAACTATGATTGTCACCACAAATTTCACAAGAAAATATCAGTGCATCCAATTGCTGGGCCACTTGAATAGGAGCAACTTCATTTGTTCCCTTCATATTCTTTATAATATTGGCCAGTGAGGATACCTGCGCTGACAAAGCAGAAATAGCATCTAACTCAAGAACTCAAAGGTTAGTTTTTACTTATGCAGAACGAGAAATAGGATATTAGTAGTCGTTTTGAGAAATCCTCTTTAGAATTCTTACAGCTTCATTATATGTACAATCTAATAAGGGACCATTAGCCGATGCGTCGACAAGGTTCCTTGTCTGAGCATTCAAACCATTGTAAAATATTTCAATTTGGGTCTCTTACTAAATTTCGTGCATTAGGTAGCGTTGAAGTAATGTTTTATAACACTCCCAAGTTGTATGTAAATTCTCATCATCCAACTAATGATATGCAGTAATGTCATTTCGCAACCTTGCGTTCATTGTAGGTGGTTTAAATCGTAAAACAAATTACGTTGCTAACGCATTCCAAGATGTAATTGATCCTGCTGACAATCCCAAGAACCATGTTCTTCCTTTACCCTGCAACGAATAAGGAAATAATTGCATTTTAAGGCATCATCAGGGACACCATGTTGACTGAAGGATGCAAAAATAAGAAAAAATGATTTTAAATGTTTTTGTGCATCTTCATAAGGAAAACCAAAATATTGCCCATTTGAATTTAACATCTGAAACATCAATGGTTTCAGCTCAAAATTTCCTGCTTGGATAGCTGGTCTCACAACCCCTAGTTGTAATCAAGTATAGGCACAACAAAATCTCTTATTATCCTATTTTGCACTTGTTCTTCTTGTGGATGCGGTAGTGGTATATCGTTAACAATTTGTGGAAGCACTGGAGGAATTCCATCTTGTGGTAGCAATGGTGGCAAATTATTATTGTTGTTGTTACCAGTCATTTTTTGTTGTTCTTGCCTTCTCCTCCTAAGTGTCCTCTCAAGCTCCAGATCAAAGCTTACAATGTCCTTAGGATTTCTCCTTGTGGACATGGGACAATTAAAAATCTAAAAAAGAAAATAATTAGAGAATAATAAAAAATTAGTAAAGATTAAAAGTTAAGTAAGTAGAATTAATTACAACAACAAAAGTAAACATCAAACAAACGCCAGTCCTCGATAACGGCACCAAAACTTGATCGGTGTTTTTACTTCACAGCAATGTGCAAGTGGACACACGTCGATGCAAGTATAGTTTATAGAACAATTCTATCGGATATTGATCCCACTAGGAATGGGTTCTTGATGTTTAAATGTCGAAGCAACTAATACTACAATTAAGTCTAATGTGAGTACTAATGTCAATGCATTTATGTCAGATCTGCACACTAAAATAATCAGGAATGTCAACGCAATTAGAGTTAAACTTCAGAGGTTAAATGTCAGTGTACTAAAAATAAATTCAATTGTGTTGAGTGTTAAGTGTTGAATATTTAAATGTATAAAATGTAAATATGATCAAGCGTAGAAGGGCAAAAATGGTTCACTGATTCTGCTAAATCACAACGCTGGATGCGTCGACAAGGTAAAATATAGATGGAATGTCACTACAATGAAGACCCTTTGAGTTCTTACCAACAATAACTCTCTACTTAATCCTGACTTAAATATCCACAATCACTCCACCTCTCGATGCGAGCAATGATGTGTATTCAAGAACAAGTAACTGGAGTTTGTCCCAGTCCCAAGCAACTCTCGCCTAACTTACTTGTTAACCCGACCTGTCACCGTATCTCTCAATGTCGGTGCACTACAATTTCACTCTCGTACTTAAAGCGATTAGATCCAAGAATAAACAGTTAAGCAGTGTAAAATAGTAATAAAAATGATTTAACATTAAAAGACACTCTCGTGTTCATTTAATATTATCAAAATCCATCATCGTTTAAGAAGAATTAAAGAGTACAACAAAACATACTATCTCTAGACTACTAGGCCGACTCCCTAATTGTTCCTCTTGCTCTACATCAAGCACCTCTCGTCAGAAGTGGTTGTAGACTTGCTTCATCAGCTTCCCGATTTCTAGCTCCAATCTTCAATTCACACAAAATTTTCAAAATTAAATCCCTTCACTCTTGATAATTTCTTCATCTTTTATTCGACTATTTATAACCTCCAAAATGTTACAGGTTTCAGCCTTCATTTTTAGATCCAGATCTAAATTTTACAGCTGCCAAAATTAGTTAGATTACAGCTGTGCACTCACGCAGTTCTAGTATGTTCTTCAGAGATATGCAGATTGTCGCTGTATCGCTGGGCACATTCTAAAATAATAATTGCAGCGACATCTATGAAATTTTTGCATTGGTGCTTCCAACTATGAATTCAGCTTGATTCTACTCATTTGAGGTTCAGTTTCAATGCGGTGACATCTCTTGGTTGCAATTTCCAGCTGATCTTGTGGCTGCATTCGTCCAACATTAAACTTCTAGACTAAGTTCCTGCATTGACAATATTAAGACGCAATATATCGACTGCTTGCATCGACATTAGAACAAAAATAGATAAAAATAACAAGAATTTAAACTAACTAACAATGAGTTGGAAAATATGGAAACTAAGTATAAAATGCTAATGATGCATGCTAAATGAAATGCAAAAGAGACAATTAAAACATTAAATTGGGGAGAAAATCTATATCATTGGAAATACCATCAAGAACATCGTCGACACAGTGGGGTGTTCTTATAGGGAATCAAAAATGAAGATGAAAAGGCGTGTTGGTAGCCACTGCAGGGATAGGACGCTATTTTTGCATCCAATAAATGCAATGACACGGATTGTCCTTTTCCAAATCGATCCGATAGTTGGGGAGAAGGGTGAATCAAACGTTATGATTCTTTCCTGAAATGTTGCATTATGATGAGTCAGCAATTAATTTGCGTCGACAAGAAGGATTTTTTGTACATCAACAAAAAGAGTAGCTTTTATTCCTGCAAAATTACTAAAGAATATAATTGAAATAAAATTCGAAAAGTAAATGGAATAAATGTAATGACAAATTAAGTAAATGTGACCGGATTAATGGTCTCATTCTGCTCGTGGTCGTCTAGGCTAAGGTAATGCTTCAGCCGTTGGCCATTTACCTTGAACTGGTGCCCATCATTTAAGTCTTTAATTGTCATCGCACCATGAGGAAATGCTTCAAAAACTTCGAATGGCACTGACCATTTGGAACGCAATTTTCCAGGATGCAATTTAAAACACGAATTAAATAAAAGTACCAACTGACCTGTAGAAAATTATCGCTGCAAAATGATGTTGTCGTGTCATCTCTTACTTTTTTTCTTTGTATATGGTAGCATTCTCGTATGCATTTCGTCGAATCTCCTCTAATTTAGAAATGTCCAACAGTCTCTTTTGTCTAGCAACATCATAATCCATAATTTGCATACAAAATGATTTAAAAGTATGATTGAAAATCCGAAAGTTTTAAATAAATGAACTCCGACTACACGTCTTCCTGAAGCTGCTCGATTTGCTGGCCATTGATAGTTGCTGCTAGCGATCCTCTCGATGATCTCATAAGGCTCATTATAAGACTTAGACAAAATTGCACCATTCGCGGAAGCATCTACCATCAATCTTGTATGTGCATTGAGACCATTATAGAGCGTGTCCAACTGGATACAATGATGAATCCCATGATGAGGACACTTACGAAGTAACTCCTTGAATCGCTCCCAAGCCTTGTACAAAGACTTGTCATCCAATTGTTGGAAAGTTGTGATCTCATTCCTCAACTTAGCATTTTTGCTACGCGGGAAATACTTGACCAAAAACCTTTTTGCTAATTCTTGCCATGTAGATATGGAACTTGATGGCAATGAATTGAGTCATGCTCATGCTCGATCTCGCTACGAGTACGGAAACAACTTCATCCTCAGTACGTCTTCAGTCACACCGACTATCTTGAATGAATCACTCACCTCCATAAACTATCGAACGTGGAGATGTGGATCTTCCATGGGCATACCACTGAACTGGCCCACCGTTTGTAACATTTGAAACATCACTAGTTTCAACTAAAATTAGGGTGCCTCAATATCTGACTGTCTAATTCCCGAATTTAACTCACTGAAAAGTGGCACAACTTATTGTCTGATGCATCGATCCTTATCATCTGCAATGAGGATTAGATTTCGCACATGATCAGCTCCATTACCTTGACCATGATTTTGATTTTCAAGTCCATCTCGACTTGTCTTTGAGCTAATAGTTCACGTATTCTCTGTCTAAAAGCTCACTCAATTTCAGGGTCTACAAGGAGTAAATCGGTAATTCGATCTATGCTCATAAACACCTGAAAAGAAAATCACAAAATTTAAAAAGAATAAGTTAGTAATGTTAGAAATAAAAAACCAAATTGAAAATAAATAATTTCACAAAAAATGACTATGGAAATAGTTAACAATTCCCGGCAACGGCTCCAATAACTTGTAACGCGTATGTTTGTGTAAGTGTACACAATTGTTATTAAGTAATAAGTAAGTATCGAGTTATCGTCTCCACAGGGATTGTGTGTATGTTTAATCAATTAATTGTAAATTATATTAACAACTTAGTGAATTAAAAATTCAATATAGTTTGATGAGTGATGATTAAAATTAAAATTATTAAACTAAATGCAATGATCCCTAATACAAATTATCCTAAGTATGCAAACCATATGAATGATTAGATTTTAGCAAAGATTAAACACAATTCACAACAATTATAACATAAATAAACTAGGACAATTACTTTAATTAAATTCAATTCATTATCAATATGCTTAATAACATTCGGAAAAAATTCCACGACAACTAGATCTTTCATGAGTTTGGAAACCATATTAGGTCCTTTCAAAATCTTTTACTTAGTAAATATGCATTTTACTGATCTTTATTTACTAAGGGTTTCTTAGCATTCGTGTGAGGTAACAGGGACGTGTTAGGTTTTGAAACAATTTAATCACACAAATCTAAAAACTATGCAGATAATAGAACTTGGTTAGAGTTTTTATGCAACTTGCAATTTAATCGAGTTAGGATCTAAATTAAGCATGCACATTTCAATTATGTGTCCACCAATCGTTGTCTGGTTAGGATCGCTCAGCTAATTATAGTGCATTTCAAGCACGTATGAACGAAATATAGACTTGATATTAATTGAAAACATGACCGATTGAGGCACAAACATCATAATCATGAATCAAACAAATATTATTTAATCAAAGCAATTATCCTAGCTTAAATAAAATTAAGCTAACATTGCTGAAAACAAGAACAAAGAACACATATCAAACATTTTTAAATCAAATTAAAGAAAAGAAAAAATAAACCCAAATCAAAGTGGCTGTCACCCAAAACTCTGATCAAAGATGACTCATTCGTTCCTTTGCTTTGCTCCTTTGCTGATGGCTCCGAGGTGATCATCCAAGGGCTCTTTATGAGGATTAATTAGCTAAAATCTCTATGAAGAGATGATACTAGGCGTGAGAAATGAGAAATGCTAGAAAAGATGAGAGAATTGAGAGAGAAGAGAGAATGTTTAGTGTTGAGGGATGATTTGAAATTGTGAGAAATGACTCTTATTTATAGGTGAAGGATGAGAGCACATTTACTAAAAATAGGAAATTTTGAATCCTTCATGCCTCTCAAATGTGTGGTCGGCCATCACTCAAGGAATTTGAGTGAAATTGTGCTTTAGTTTGAAGCAATCTTCATGCCACATCAACTAGGGACTGGCACTTGGTCAACAACAAATCTTCGGGCCAATCTCTGATTTCTTATAAAGTGCAAGGACCTCTTGAAATTAAACCAAAAATGGTGTTAAGCTTATTCATGCTTGCTATGTTTTATTATGCAGAAATAAAATCCTAATTACGAAAGAAATACATTCCTAAGAACCTCAAAACAAATAAATAAATAAATAAATAAACAAGACAAGAATCCCCCCTTTTATTTTTCTGACTCATTCCCCTTGTCTTCTTTTTCTTTAGCTCCATTTTTGCTTTCATAGTCATTATCTTCCTTCCATGTCTCGAAGATAGCATATGAGAACTCAAGAACAAAAGTGTTAGAGCTATTCTTAAAAGTATTACGAATTAAGTCATCTCTAATCTTCGCATATTTTCAGTAAGTTTGTTGTTGATTGTGCATGAACTTGCACATATCCATCATGATTGACAACTCCAATTTCTTTGAAGTACTTGCAAAAGTGGGCATTGGAGTTCTAAATTCAGGTTCAACACTTGGCTCGATTGGATCATCTTCTGGCTCAACTTTTGGTTCAGGATTTGCAGGTTCCTTAATCAGTTTAGGACTGTTTGGTTCCTCTTCAGATTCTACTTCTTCACTATCAGCAACTGAATCAGAATTAGTTTTAGTTTTATTTGTTGATTCATCGGTTTCTAGCTCAGTTGACTCTTCTTGCTCGCCTTGGTTTAGTTCATGAACCTTCTTTACTATCCTTTCAAGATCATGATTTGTAATGCACCCTTGAACATATTACCCCTTCAAATTTTCTTGTGTTTTAACATGGGCCCTTAAGCAAAGTGAAGTGATTAGTGATAGGAAATAGGAACTTCCTGTCTTCTTTTCGGTACAATCATGGATCTCCTTGAGAATAACTTTCCAAACATTAATGGACTTTTCTGTCAAAATAGCATACAACAAGGGCATTTGTTCCATCGACATGGTGGAACTATGTGAGATAGGCATGAAACTGTAGTAATCGAAGTAAAACCATACCTTTGCTATTGGTTTTAAGTATTCCCTTCGTTAAGAATGGCTCCCATACTTTCTTATAATCCATTGGGATCCCGAATTTGTCACAACATCAAGCACTTGTTGAAGAAAATCCAAATTGATATTGTTCATCAAAGGGTATTACTCATCTTCTTCAATATCAGGTAAGTTAAACAAATCATTGATGGACTTAGAAGTAAGAGGTACCTTTTTCTTCCAAACGATGACTTCAGTGGCATCAACTAGCATAAAACTCTTGAATTAGTTCATCACTGAGAAGTGAACGAGCATCACAAAATTATTCCCACTTGAGAGCATTGATTTTCTTTCTAATTAGCATAAGAACAACCATCAAATCATGACTCTTCAATTTAAAACCATTTTCCGACATCATAGGTTGATGCTTGAAGATTGAATCAAATCTCTCTTTCACTTCTTCATCGATCATAATCGGGTTTTCAGGAGTAGTGTTTGAATATCTAGTTCTTTTGCGAGACATGATATTTTTCCTGAAAATTCGAAAAAGTTTAAACACAAGGGAGAGAAATTAGCAAGGTGGTGTAGGGACTTGCTGCGGCGACAACCTTACGACGACAAGGACGGTGCAGTGATAACATTAGAAATGTCACTTAAATTCTCCTTAAATTAGTGTATTATTTGTTCCTTTTGTATCATTTCTAGCATGCATTTTTAGTATTTCATACTTAGGATGTGCATTTTCTAACTCAATGTTGTTTGATCTTATTTTCTCCGATTTTATATCTTTTGTGCTACTAATGTCGTCGTATGCAGCGTAAGTTTTGATTCTGTTATTGTCAACGTAGAGATACATCTCGGAAGATCAGTGTTGAAAAGTGTTCAAAGATGCAGCCAAAAATTTAACTTGGAATTGTGGCCAAAGATGTCACCGCAAAGATACCTTCACCTCGTACAAGTACAAACATACCTGGAAGCACCAGCTCAGGAGAATGCTAAGTTGTTGTCGCAAGTAAAGATCATAGATTACGCCCAAAGATGCGGCGACAACCTGCAGATGCCTGATGAACACACTAGATCTACGTGAGTTCACAGTTGGAAATAACCAACTTGTACAACTGCCAAAGAGGTTAGATCTGAGAAGGGAGGAGATCTGAAATTCCCAGAGCTTATAAATAGGAGGGAAATGAAGAAGATGGATATCAAGTGGTGAAGAATTAAACTCTGCAAAATTTCTCAAATCTTTAAGCAAGCTTCCATGGAAGAAGGTGATCTGACGAGCAAAGGAGCAAGACTTCTGACAAGAAGTGTTTATCTGTGGTGCAAGAGGAGCTATCACGGAATAGTTCTAGTAAACTAGGAATAGGATGCTTTGACTTTTCTCTTTGATACTTATTAATTGTTGATGAATACTATTGATTATCAATTGAGTATGGAAGTACCATTTGAAGTTAGATCTAATTTGATTTCTACTCTATTTTCCTTGTCTGTTTATATTTGAATTTAACTGTTTTGACCACGGAAGTGCGATTGTAATCATACTCACTGGAATGCGGTGACAAATTAGATTAACAAGCAAGACAACGGAAGTTGCTTGAGGCTAAGAAGGAATTATGACCACTTGTTCTTAAGTGCAAAGCATTACCAACATTGGAAGGTGTGGTAATTACTAGCATTTGGGTCTTTGTTAAATGAGGAAGTGATAGTAGTAAGATCTCATTGAAACATAATTGAGGCGACAATTCATCTATTTATTACCTTGCAACCGCATTTAGCATTGCAACTTGTGAAGTCAGTGATCCTCTCCAGTTCTCACACTTGATCATATCTTTTAATTTCCTGAATTTACGTTTACAAACATCCCAACAATTATTCATTTTATCTTAATTTTCTTTGACAATTTATTTTATGCTTGCGTCGACAGATTAATTCTTTTAATGGTAAAAGTCTAACTATTTTTCACTAACATTTTTATTAACAATTACTCTTATTTTAACCTTAGTTGCTTCGACAATTTAAACATCAAGAACTCATCATCATGGGATCGATATTCGATAGATCAAATCTATCAACTACACTTGCATCGACAAGTGTCTGTTTGCACTTAAATGTTGTGACGTTTATAGGTCAATCAAGTTTTGGAGCCGTTGCTGGGTTGACGTTTGTTTGATGTTTATGTTTGTAGTTGCAATTATTCTTTCTTACTTAACTTATAATTTTTACTAATCTGTTTAACTTTATTTTGTTGATTTTCTCTTAATTCTTTAGGAGTTGCATGTTTACAAGGAAAAATCCTAAGGACATTATTAGTTTTGATCCAGAACTCAAACGGACTATTAGAAGGAGGAAGTAAGAGCAAAAGAAAATGGCTGGAAACATTAATGATCTACCACCATTGCTGCCACAAAATGTTGTTCCTCCAACACAGCCACAAAGAGTTAATAATATACCACCACCGCTGCCACAAGTGGGGCAAATCCTAGACAGGACAATCAGAGATTTTGCTGTTCCTGTGCTCGATTATTTACAACCACAGGTTGTTAGGTCGATAATACAAGCTAATAATTTTGAATTAAAACCGGTTATGTTTCAAATGCTAAATTCGAATAGACAATATGTAGGTTTACCTCATGAAGATGCTAGAGAGCATCTTAAATTGTTTATGCTCATATGTGCTTCTTTTAGTCAACATGGTGTTCCTGATGACTCCTTGAAGATGCATCTATTCCCTTACTCTTTGCAAGGGAGGGCACGAACATGATTCCTTGGTTTACTAGCTAGATCCATTACTTCTTGGAATGCGCTAGCAACGTAGCTAATTTTGTGATTTAATCCATCGACAATGAGTGCTAGATTGTGGAATGATATCACGGCATACCATCAACTGGATGACAAAAATTTACACACTACGTGGGACTGTTACAAGACTTTGCTGTGATGTTGTCCCATGCACGGAATCCAACAGGAGACTCAAATTGAGATTTTCTATAATAGGTTGAATGCACAAATAAGAAATCTTGTCGATGCTTCTACTAATGGTCCATTATTGGATTGCACCTACATTGAAGTCGTACGAATAGTAGAGAGAATTGCACAGAATGACTATCAATATCCAATTCCTCGCTCTGCTCAGGTAAAAACTAATCTTGGTGTTATGGAATTAGATGATAAAATGATCAAAAAAATGAAGGGAATAGGTGATGTTGCCCTATTCAAGTAGCCCAACAGATGGATGTCCCAACATTTTCCTATGAAATTTACAGCGACAACCACAATTATAGGATTGTCCACAAAATGCTGAGAACGTATTCTATGTCAACATCAGAGGAAATTTCTATGGTAACTCATACAATAATTCTAATCATACATAATAACCTTGGGGGAGCCAGAATGCGCCCACATTGATATGAACATTCTCCAACACAAGGGAATTTTAGACAGGGGAGTTACAACCAACAGTAGCAGAATTATAATCATAACCTGCAATTGCATGCGTAACCAGATAATATGCGATCACATGACCAGATGTGATCACAAAATCAGTTGCAGTCATACAACCAGTTGCAGCCACAAGCTCGAATGCCGCCATAAAAGAATTCAATGACAAATATTCAAGGACAACATCAACAACAACAACGCAATATTCTCAACCAAGAGCAGATCCGTTAGCTACTCTTGAAGCGTTGATGCAAGAGCATATCTCGAGAACGGAAGCAATCGTTCAAGGTAATTCTTCTTCCATCCGAGCGTTGGAAGCTTAGCTAGGATAATTGGCTTCTAACATGAGCACAAGGTCACTTGGTGCTTTGCCTAGCGACACTAAAAATCTGACTTAGAAGGGGAAGGAGCATTGTAAGGCTATCACACTGAGAAGTGGAAAGCAAAAGTAGCAGTTCCAACCAAGTACATGTCGACACATACGAACCAAAGCAATAAAAAGAAGTTGCCTATGAAGAAGACCTATCAGAAATTGAAGAGGAGGCAGCTGTAGTCACTCCTATGCCCACAATTCGACCAACAAAGATGTCAATGCAGCTACCCATGTCAACGCAACTGAATCCTGTAAAACAACACACTGATAATATACCTTTTCCATTTCGACATATATTCAAGGAGAAGGATCATGACAAAGATAATTAGATGTTTGTCTCTACCTTGAAACAGTTACACATAAATATACCTCTAGTTGATGCTCTTGTGCAGATCCTCCAGCTTTGGGAAATTTATGAAGGAGCTATTGTCGAAGAAGTAAAAGCTTTCCGACTTCGAGACGATTGTGCTCACAAAGGGATGCAGCGTTGTGCTAACAAACAAGTTGCCACCAAAGATGAAAGACCTTGGCAGTTTCACGATTCCTTGCTCCATTGGAAACCACTATCTAGGTAAATCTTTATGTGATTTAGGAGATAGTATTAACCTCATGCCATTATCCACTTTCAGGAAATTAGGAATTGGACCTGTGAAGCCCATTGCGGTGAAGTTACAGCTTGTAGATAGATCATTGGCACAACCTGAAGGACAGATTAAGGATGTCCTCGTCCAAGTTGATAAGCTTGTGCTCCTAGGTGATTTTATCATTCTTGATTATGAAGTAGATAAAGAGGTGCCCATTATCTTGGGAAGCCCATTTTTAGCAACGAGATGCACACTTATCGATGTTTTCAAGGGCAAGCTAATTATGCGTCATAGTGATGAGCATGTCACCTTCAGTGTGTTCGAAGCATCTCCGTCAAGGAGTGAAGAACAATGTCACCACATTGACGTATTGGACGAGTTAATCATAGAAAAATTCAATGAACGAAGTTCAGCAGTTCAAGATGAATATATAGTGACATCCACTGACAATATCTTACCTGAATGCGACCACATAGCTAAGGCTAATATTTGTGAGCTGAGACAGGGCTAGCAATTAGAATATTGGATCTGTCTAATAGGTCGATCCCTATTTTTAAACCATCAATGGAAAAAGCTCCGACCTTGGAGTTAAAACCATTGCCAATGCATCTGAAGTATGTCTTTCTAGGTGACAGTGACACATTACTTGTGATTGTCAGAGCAAATCTTGAAGCATGTTAAGAAGAAAAATTAATCGCATTATTAAAGCGACATAAGAGAGCCATCGCCTAAAGCATAGCTGATATTAGAGGCATTAGTCCCTCTTTCTGCATGCATAAAATCAGGCTGAAAGATGAAGGGAAGCAATCAATTGAGCAACAACGTAGACTGAATGAGAAAATGAAAGTAGTGAAAAAAGAGATCATTAAGTGGCTAGACGCAAGCATTATCTACCACATTTCAGACAACAGTTGGGTGAGCTCGGTCCAATGTGTGCCCAAGAAAAGCAGCATGACAATGGTAAGTAACGATAAAAATGAGTTACTATCATTTAAATGGTCAAATGCGAGTAGGAATTAGCTCATTTAAATGACAATGGGAAATGGGCAAGTGTGTATGGGTTACTATCATTTAAATGTGGTGACAAAAAATGACCATTTCCCATTGCCATTTATTGATCAAATGTTGGATAGGCTAGCTAGTAAGGCCTATTACTGTTTCCTTGATAGCTACTCTGGATACAACTAGATTGTAATTGCGCCGGAAGATCAAGCAAAGACAATGTTCACTTGTCCATTTGGAACCTTCGCTTTTCGATGAATGTCATTTGGTTTCTGCAATGCCCCAGCTACATTCCAGAGGTGCATGATGGCTATTTTCTCTGACATGATTGAAGATTCATTTGAGGTATTCATGGACGATTTCTGTATGTATGGGCTCAATTTTGATCAATGTGCTGACAATCTAGTGAAAGTATTGAAGAGATGCGAGGAAACAAATCTAGTGCTGAATTGGGAAAAATGCCATTTCATGGCAACTGAAGGCATTGTCCTTGGCCATCGCATATCATGTCAAGGCATTGAAGTAGACAAAGCGAAGGTGGAAATCATTGAGAAGCTACCTCCAACACAAATGTAAAAGGAATCAGGAGTTTTCTTGGTCACGTTGGATTTTATAGAAGATTCATCCAAGACTCTAATATAGCAAAACCCCTATGCTCTTTGTTGGAGCAGAATAAAAAGTTTGTGTTTGATGACGTGTGTCTGGACGTATTTGTTACAATTAAAAAGCAGCTAGTACAAGCTCCAATCGTCGTCGCACCAGACTGGTCGCAACCCTTTGAGATGATGTGTGATGCAAGTAACTTTGCTGTGGGAGCTGTGCTTGGACAACGCAAGGAGAAGGTATTTCATTCCATTTATTATGTAGTAAAACCCTAACTGAAACGCAGGTGAATTACATGACTATTGAGAAGGAGTTACTAGCAGTAGTTTTTGCATTTGACAAGTTCCGTTCATATCTTGTTAGCGCAAAAATTATAGTTTACACAGATCACTTTGCCTTGAGATACCTTTTTGCGAAGAAAGATGCCAAACCAAGACTGATAAGATGGATCCTGCTTTTACAAGAGTTTGATATTGAAATCAAAGACAGGAAAGGATCTGAAAACCAAGTAGTAGACCACTTGCCTCGTCTGGAAGCTGAAAGTTAGGATGGGAATAAATCCCAAATTGTCGATGCATTTCTAGATGAGAAACTATTTTTTGTCGACGCATCTCCAAGGTTATGCAGATTTCATCAATTATCTTGTTTGTGGGAAGCTACCATTGAGTGTCATAGGTCACAAGAAGGTTAAATTTATGTGTGACGCTGCAAAATATCATGGGAATGAGCCATACTTGATCAAGGTATGCGCTGACAACATTATCCGTCACTGTGTTCATGAGGAAGAAATGTCTTCTATCCTGAGGCATTGCTATGATACTCCTTATAGAGGTCATTTTGGTGGTGTTAGGACTGCTACAAAGGTCTTACAATCAGGATTCTACTGGCCCACATTGTTTCGAGACGCCCACAATTTTACGCAATAATGTGATAAATGTCAACGCACAGGTTCCATATCTCGACGCAACAAGATTCTCTAACAACCTATCATGGAGGTGGAGTTATTCGATGTTCGGGGTATAAACTTTATGGGACCATTTCCAAACTCTTTTGGAAATGTGTATATTTTAGTTGCTGTTGACTATGTCTCCAAGTGGATCGAGGCAATTGCGGTTTCGAAAGACAATGCTCAAACGGTGCTAAAGTTCTTCCACACATACATCCTTACAAGATTTGAAATACCTAGAGTATTGATAAGTACTAAGGCACCCATTTCCATAATAATCAAGTGGCGACAACTTTGAAGTGTTACGGTGTGAAGCATCATATGGAAACAACGTACCATCCGTAAACGAATGACCAAGCGGAGGTCTCTAATCGATAAATTAAAGGAATTCCTGAGAAGCTAGTTAACCTATCTTGACGAGATTGGTCTTTGCGGATACATGATGCATTGTAGGCGCTTCGTACTTCTTACAAAACTCTATTGGGGATGTCGTCATATCAATTGGTGTTTGGTAAATCCTGTCACTTGCTAGTTGATTTTGAACATAAAGCCATGTGGGCGATTAAACAAGTGAACATGGATTATGATGCTACTAGATAGAAATGGATGTTGGACATTTTCGAGCTGGAAGAAATTCGACGTAATGCGTACAAATAGAAAACTAAGAGATGGCACGATAATATCATTTTGCGGCGACAATTTTCCACTGGTCAATTGGTACTTTTATTTAACTCACGTTCAAAATTGCATCCAGGAAAATTGCACTCGAGATGGTTAGGCCCTTTCAGAGTTGTCGAAGCATTCCAGCATGGTGCGATGATAATTGAAGATATGGATGATGGTTACTAGTTTAAAGTAAATAGCCAACAACTGAAGCATTACTTGAGTCCAAACATTAGAAAACAAAGTGAGACCATTAATGTGGTCTCATTTACTTAATGTCATTGCAATTTTTACTTTTACTTTTTTCTTTTTATTTTCATTCATTTCTATTAAAGTTTTATGCAATAATAAGAAAATCTCCTTTTTGTTGATGCAACTGATAACATGACTTGTCGACGCATTCTGTGATGACCTAGCAAAGCATTTCAAGCAAAAATCATGCCGGTTGATTTCTAAGCATCCCTACCATTGGATTAACCCAAAAAGTACGATATGCATCCTGACATTTATTGGCTGTAGGAACAACATACTCTCACGCCAATAGAAATAATCACGTCTCTTCACATCAAAAGTTTATAAAACCCTTCTTCTGCCAACTCTACTCTCACACTCACAACCTCTAGTACTTCCGCAATCGTCTTTTTCTTTCACTCTCAATTTTTCAACACAAATATTCTCACTCTTTTGTCTCAAATATTATGGACAGAATGTCAGGAGCTAAAACCCTATCAAAGTCACCTGCTGAATCATCGATCACCGTGGTTCAAAGCGTCGAACAACCACCATAGAAAGAGCCTATTCTGTTTCTCTCGAAAGCGGTAAAGGATCGATATCACGATGTGATGATCAAGAGAAACTGTCACCCTGAATAGGGTTTCCAATTATCATCGCATCAGTCATTGGGGAAACAAGTCGCTAGCACAATTACATGATTACAATGGGAACAGTTCTGTGACCATCCGGCCGGCTATTCCCCAACCATGGTAAGAGAATTCTATGCTAACCTAGTAGATTCTGAGCAAGAATTTGTGTTTGTTCGCAAGGGTTTGATGCCCTGGAGTGCAAGTCACATTAATGCACTTTTCCATATCGCAGGAGGAGAAGATGCACATGAGTTCCTAGAGAACTTAACTGATGAAGGTGCCGACATTGTGATGCGAGATTTATGCATTGAAGGCGCAGTGTGGACTGGCAACGATCCGCATAACTACACTATACAATGACGTTATCTAACCACACAAAGAAAGGTATTACTTCATTTCGTTAACTGTTGCCTCGTACCGTCTACCCATAGCACCACTACGACGCTAGATCATATGTGCCTCTTACATTCTATACTAAAAGGACGTCACATTAATGTTGACACAATCCTGCATGATGAAATTGCTGAAGCTGCAAGCAAGTAGACAGGTATCTTACCTTTCCCCTCTCTAATAATGATGTTATGCAAGCAAAGGGGATAATGAAGATGTTTTAGAGAACAAGGGGCCTATAAATGACATCTTGGTGGAAAGGATGACCAGAGGGAAAGAAGCCCCTTTGGTGAAGGAAGTGCCCAAAAAGGAAGAGAAAGACAAGGGGAGTAAAAAGGAGAAACAAGTAACTATGCCCACAGATCCTTAGATGGGGAAGAAGCTGACTACGAAAGAACAACTCATTGGCCGCATGGATATGCAACAAATACGACTTTTCAACGTACTAGAAGAGATGGATTACCGAAAAAATATCGTCTATGCTTATACAAGGGAGTGGAACAATGCTATTGTCACCACATTAAGAAGTCTGAGCTCGAACCCCATGCCAGAGTTCCCTACTTTTCCCCTATTGTTAGGGAAGCCCTATCGTCATCTGAGCAACCTGCTTTTGAAGGTAGGCCCCAGCCTGTTCCATCCCCAAATAGAATCCACATCTTTGATGATGAGGATCACGAGGGACACTCCAAGGTTGTGGAGGATTGTGTCAAAACCATTGCCAACCATTTCGAGGATGAATTTTCCAATAGTCTTGGGGCCAACATGGCTGAATGAGGGGCTGTTTTTGAGGAAATGCACACACGAATCGTCTTTGTGGGTCTGAAAGAAGAAGAAGAAGGAAAAGATGAGGAAGGCATAGAAGAGAAGGAGAAAGTTGAAGAAGAAAAAAGAAATAGAGAGGAGAAGGTGAATGGAGAAGAAGAAGGATCAAAAGAGGAAGAGGAAGAAGATGTTGCCCCTATAAATTTTAAGGAGGAATTTATCGACACACCCATGACTGTGGGTGCAACAGCTGAACACTCGGCAACACCTGGAGCAAGCTAGATTGAGGCAGCCACCATCAGCAATGAGGATCTCAATCCTTTGGCCATTGTGTCCTATGTGGCACCACTTGCCGCAATCCACTCATCCGACGTGTCTGTTGATGAAGCCTCCACTCAACCGGCTATGGAGGAGTAATCTGTTGCCTCGATTGACTCCAAGGAAAAGAAAAGAAAGACAAAGGACAAGAAAAAGAAGCGTAAAAAGCAGCGTCCAAAGAAGAAGAAAAAGACCAAAGCAACCACTTCCTCGGTTATGACACATTGAGTTAGTTTACTTTTCAGTAGTTAGTTGCATGCATTTATTTTAATTCTCATTCATTTTAGTTGTCGTTGCATTTTTTGTTTAGCATTTGCATTGTAGTTGCATTTCCATTATTTTTGTATAGTATTGTCAGTGCATTGGGGATAATGCAGACACTAAGTTGGGGGGAGTTTAGAATGGAAATGCAATTACACCTACAAATTTAGGATTTTAACTGTCTTTTAATTAAATGGAAGTATGCGAATTTTAGAGAAAAATGTAACCATAATCTTTCATTTTATGCGTAATTCTTTAATTATTTGGAATGTTAGTGCATGCATTGAATGAATGTGATTAAATGTTGATTCCTTCTATTTTTGGATGAATGATTGAGATTGCATTAGTAATGAATGGGTAGTTTCAATCTTTGAATCTTGAATTAACTTACCAATTGTAGCGATATTTACTAATAAAAAGACACTTTAATGTGAGTGCATTGTGACTCAACAAGGGGAACACTTCATTGCAAGTGTTAGAAAAAGTATCTAGCCAAAGGCTGTCACTGCAAGGGTGTGTGTCGGTGCAATTACATGCTCCATGGGGGTTTGTTGCACCCCATCGTTACTATCCAAGATCAGGAGTATAGTAATACAATGACATCTCTCAGTCGCATAAGAAAAAGAGAAAAAGAAAACGAAAGAAAAAATTTGACAAAAAGAAAGAAAAAGAAAGAATATATATTTTACAATAAATGTTGCATGAGGTTAAGAAGATTTGAGATTCGAAGCATGATGCTAGCATTCTTGAAGTTGCAATTTTGATTATTCATGCCTATAAATTGTCGGCGCAATATTCTAGCATATGAATGCGATTTATACATTAGGATTTCAGAGAATATAAGTTGCTACAATGAGGATTGTGGTGACAAAAATTTGATATAACTTTGCTGACTTTTATTTTACTTGAGGATAAGTAAAAACTTAAGTTTGGGGGTGTGATAGGACTAAAAATGACACTTAAAGTCTCCTTAAATTAGTGTATTATTTGTTCCGTTTGTATCATTTCTAGCATTCATTTTTAGTATTTCATACTTAGGATGTGCATTTTCTAACTCAATGTCATTTGATCTTATTTCTCGCATTTTATATCTTTTGTGATACTAAAGTCACCGTATGCAGCGTAAGTTTTGCATCTGGAATTATCAATGCAGAGATCCATCTCGGAAGATCAGTGCTGGAAAGTGTTCAAAGTGGCAGCAAAAAATTTAACTTGGAATTGTGGCCAAAGATGTCACCGCAAAGATACCTTCACCTCGTACAAGTACAAACATGCCTAGAAGAAACAACGCAAGAGAATGCTAAGTTGTTGCTGCAAGTAAAGATCATAGATTGCGCCCAGAGATGCGACTACAACCTGAAGATGTCTGATGAACACACTAGATCTACGTGAGTGTACAGCTACCAAAGAGGTTAGATCTGAGAAGGGATGAGATCTGTAACTCCCAGAGCTTATAGATAGGAGGGAAAGGAAGAAGATGGATATCAAGTGGTGAAGAATTAAACTCTACAAAATTTCTCAAATCTTTAAGCAAGCTGCCACGGAAGCTTGAGTTTCGGAGGAAGGTGATCTGACGAGCAAAGGAGCAAGACTTCTGACGAGAAGTGTCTATCTGCAGTACAAGAGGAGCTATCATGGAATAGTTCTAGTAAACTAGGAATAGGATTCTTTAACTTTTTTCTTTAATACCTCTTAATTGTTGATGGATACTGTTGATTATCAATTGAGTATGGAAGTACAATTTGAAGTTAGATCTAATTTGATTTCTACTCCATTTTCCTTATCTGTTTATATTTGGATTTAACTATTTTGACCACGGAAGTGCTATTACAGTCACAGTCACTAGAAGGTGCAGTGACAAGTTAGATTAAGAAGCAAGACAACAGAAGTTGCTTGAGGCTAAGAAGGAATTCTGGCCACTTGTTCTTAAGTGCAAAGCATTATGAGCACTAGAAGGTGTGATAATTACTAGCATTTGGGTCTTTGTTAAACAGAGGAAGTGATAGTAGTAAGATCTCATTAAAGCATAATTATGACGACAATTCATCTATTTGTTACCTTGCAACCACATTTAGCATTGCGACTTGTGAAGTCAGTGATCCTCTCTAGTTCTCACACTTGATCATATCTTTCAATTTCCTGAATTTACGTTTACAATAATCTTAATAATTATTAATTTTATCTTAATTTGCTCAGATAATTTATTTTATGTTTGCGTTAATAGATTAATTCTTTTTGTGATACAAGTCTAACAATTTTGCACTGACATTTTTATTAATAATTACTCTTATTTTAACCTTAGTTGCTTCGACAATTTAAACATCAAGAACTCTATCCTTATGGGATCGATATCTGATAGATCAAATCTATCAACTATACTTGCATCTACAAGTGTCCGCATTGCACTTAAATACTGTGATGTTTATAGGCCAATCATACGGCGACGACGATAGCGTGCGACAATAACGACGATGTGCGACAACGATGATAGTGCTCCAACAAACCCCTTACGGCGACAATGAGTGGTTTTAGAAACATGGGAAGAAAAGCTAGGGTTTTCTTTGGGCTTTTCAGGCTGACGACACAAGGGGGAAAATTTAGGGATTTTTAGAGTTTAAGTAAATTACTTTAAGTGATATGAAAAATAGTGTGATGAAAAGGGTTTATATAGGCAAAATTAGGGCAACATGTAGCAAAAATTTAGCTACATTAGGGTTACTTAGGTGGCAAGCAATGGAAAGGGCGACAATGTAATGGTATTTTCCCTTCTTTTTTTGCTGTCTTGGGCATTAAACTTAAACTACGTTCATAAACTCAACTTAAAAACAAACTGATTAGTGCTTAGGCCAAATTTGACCCCTTTTGTTAACATAACAATTAAAATTAAAATTAAAACAACAAAACAGAATATGAGAAAAAAAATTTCTCAACAAATTACATTAATTTAATGCCAGGAAAGGTTGGAGGGGTCACAGAGGTCCCGCTTCAGTTCCAATCTCCTTAGACAGAATTAATTAAATGTATCAAGTTAAGAAAAATAGGTTCTAATTATTTATTTATTTATAAATGAGTTCATGAAAAATCAAGGGTATATTAAATTGAACGAGGATTCGACTCTCTCAATTTCACCATCTCAATAGTGCTTGAGATGTTAACCATTAACTTTAAATGTATCTCTATAATTTTCGTATAATTCAACGGCTCCATAAGGATAAACTCAGTAGTGGTATAGGGTCCTTTCCATCGGGACTTGAGTTTCCCAGGAAATAACTTCAACCTTGAATTAAACGACAACACCTTTTGACCTTTAAACTCATGAGGCTGTATATGACTATCATGCCATCTCTTCAATTGTTCTTTACACATCTTGGCATTCTCATAGGCAAACAACCTCAGCTCTTACAACTCATCAAGTTGTAACATCCTTCTCTCATCAGCATGCTTAAGATCAAAGTTCAACTGCTTCAAAGCCTAGTGAGCTTTATTCTCCAACTCTAATGGCAAATGACATGCCTTTCCAAAGACTAATTGATAAGGAGTCATTCCTAACAGTGTCTTAAATGCTATTCGATAGGCCCATAATGCATCATCAAGCCTTCGAGACCAATCTTTTCTACTAGGACGTACTACCCTTTTAAGGATACCTTCGATTTCACGGTTCACCCTTTCAACTTGCCCATTCGACTGGGGGTGATAAGTTGTAGCAATCTTATGCTTCACATCATATTTTTCAAGCAACCATTTAAGCCATTTGTTCACAACGTGAGAACCTTCATCACTAATAATAGCTCTTGGGGTCCCAAATCATATAAACACATAATTATGTAGGAATCGCATGACTACCTTAGCATCATTTGTAGGGTATGCTTCGGCTTCAACCCACTTGGATACATAGTCCACAACAACTAAGATGTATTTGTTCCCATACGAAGAAGGAAACAGGCCTAGGAAGCCAATGCCCCATACGTTGAATAATTCAATCTACAAAATGTTTGTCAAGGGCATTTCATTCCTCCTTGATATATTTTCGATCCTTTGGCATCTTGATCGCGCAATAAACGTCATAACAATAATGTGAAAGCGGACACTGTCAATGCAAGTATAATAGAAAGATGTGAGTCTGTCGGATATCGATCCCACGAGGATAGTGTTCATGTTGCTTAAATTTGTTGAAGCAAAAGTAGTAATAAGAAGAATTGTCAAGAGTAATGTCAGTGCAATTAAGTCAAGACTGCACAAATAAAAGAGTTAAAATTGTCAACATAAATATTGTAAAACTGTAATATAGATTGTCAGAGTAGTTTAATAGAAGATGAAATGAATGTTGAAGATTTTTTGTGAATATAAATTAAGAAAATTAAAGAAGAAAAACAATTATAAAGGAGTAGGGGAATCCCTGATTTGGCAAGTTGGCAAACACTAAATGTGACTACAAGGTAACTAGTAGATAAATTATCATCGTAATAAAGTTCTATGAGATCTCACTACTTTCGACTTCTTTGTTTAGCAAAGACCCAAACACTCACATTAGCCACACCTTTCAGTGCTGGAAATGCTTTGCATTTGAGAACAAGTGTCTAGAATTCCTTCTTGCCTTAAGCAAGTTCCATTGTCTTAGTTGTTGATCTAACTTTGTCACTGCACCTTCCAGTAATTGTGACTGCAATCGTACTTTCACGGTCAAAACAGTTAAATCCAAAGATAAACAAATAAGAATAATTGAGAAGAAATCAAAGTAGATCTAACATTAATAGGTACTTCCATACACAATTAAATTCAACATAATTTATCAACATTCAAGAGGAATTAAAGAAGAAATTGAAGCATTTTATTCTTAGCCAACTAGAATCCTTTCGTAATTGCTCCTCTTGCATCTCACTTAGAGCACTCCTCGTTAAAAGTAGTTGCCTTCTCGTCGCATCAGGTCACCTTCTAGGAAAGTTAAGCTTCCATGGCAGCTTACTTAAGAAAGAATCAGAAAAATATGAAATTAATTTCTTCACGAGCTTGATGATGATCTTCTCTCTCTCCTCTCTATTTATCTTCAGTGGCAAGTACAGGTATCCTCCTTTTCTCAGATCTAACTTCCTTGCAACTGTACACTCATGTAGATCTGGTTTATGCATTAGGAAGTTGCAGGTTGTCACTACATTTTGTTGTGACAACTTGACATTTTCATTCGTTAGTGCTTTTGGATATGTTAGTAGCGTAAAGTTCTTGTTGCAATCTGGAAGTATTCATGCGGTGACATATTTGGGTGTAGTTTTATATCAAACTTGTGGCTACAACTCTGAACGCTTTCCTGCTTCGATCTTCTAAGATGGATTCCTGCGCTGACATCTTTAGATGTAAAAACTGATACTAAATGTAGCGACATTAGTAGCACAAATTAGATAAAATGAAAGAAAATAAGACCATACAATACTGACTTAGAAAATGCAATTACTAAGTATAAAATGCTAAAAATGTATGCTAAATATGATACAAAGGGAACAAATTATACTCTAATACAGAGAATTTAATAGTCATTTCTAATGCTATCACACCACCAAAATTGAGTTTTTACTTGCCTTCAAGTAAATAAAAACTAGCAAAGTCATACCAAAATTCTTGTCACCGCAATAATCATTCTAGCAACTTAAGTTCTCTAGGATCCTAATGTATAAATTACAATTATATGATAGAAAATTGCACCAACAATTTATAGGTATGAATAATCAAAACTGCAACTTCACTAATGCTAGCATCATGCTTTAAATCTTAAATCCTCTTAACCAATACAACATTTATTATTCTATATATATATATATTATTTTTATCAATTTTTTTCTTTCTTTCTCTCTTCTTTTTATGTGACATAGAGATGTCATTACATTACAATACCCTTGTTTCTAGGCAATAACAATGGGGTGCAACAAACCCTTAGGGAGTGTGTAATCCTACTGACACACACTATTGCAGTGACAGACTTTGGCTAGATAATTTTTCTAACACTTGCATTGGAGTGTTCCCCCTTGATAAGTCACAATGCACCCACATTTGAGTGTCTTTTATTATTAGATCTAATTATATACATAACTGCAAATGTTAAGTTTATTCAAGATTCAAATAATTATACTAATTTATTACTAATGCAATTTCAACCATTCATCCAAAAATAGAAGGATACAACATTCAATCACATTCATCCAATTCACATATTATCATCTCAAATAATTCAATAATTAAGCATCAAATGAAAAAAATTGTAGTCACATTTTCATAACTTTGCATAATTTCAGTGAACTAAAAAGACAAATAAATTCTTAAACTTGTGGGTGCAATTGCATTTCCATGCCATACATATTCACCCCCAAACTTAATGTTTGCATTGTCCCCAATGCACTGACAATACTATACAAATATTAATGAGAATGCAACTAAAATGCAAATGCGCTGACAAATAAAATGCAAAGACGATTAACGTGCAATGACAACTATATGAAATGCAAGCAACTAAACTAAGTACTGAAAAGTAAAAACAAACTCAGTGTGTCGTAACCGAGGATGTGACTGCTTTAAACTTTTTCTTCTTTTTGGGCGCTCCTTTTTGCACTCCTTTTTGTCTTTTTGTTTGCGTTTTTTCTCTGATGGTTCAACCGAGGCGGTGGATTGCTCCTTCAGGTTTAGTTGGGTACTGACTTCATCAACAGTAACATCTGAAGGATGAATTTCAGCAAGTGGTGCCACATAAGGCACAGTAGCTAGAGGATTAAGATCCTCGTTGCTGGATGTTACGTCCTTGGCCTGACTCGCAACAGATTGTGCAGTTCTTCAAGAATTGCACCCACATTGTCAGGTGCGGCAACAAATTCCTCATAAATTTGTCGCGACAAAGTTTTCTTCTTTCTTTTTTTTTTCTTCGGCCTTCTCCTATATAAAGTCCATGGTGGTGTGCTCTGCTACACCAACAGCTTCATTCTCCGCCATATTTACCCCCAAACTGTTAGAGAACTCATCTTTAAAGAGGCTAGCAATATTTCGGAAACAGTCCTCCTTATCTCTAGAATGCACTTCCTGGTCCTCATCGTTAGAAATGTGGACCATGTAGGGGGACTGGATAGACTGAGTCTTCCCTTCTGAAGCAGCCTTCTCTATTGTTGGCATGGCCTTCCTGATGATAGGGGAACACTGGAAATTCTGGCAAGGGCTGCTTGCTTATGCTGTGTAGCATGCTGACGATTGTTGTATCTCATGCCCTGGTATAGGCATAGAATAAGTTTTGTGAGTACTCCATCTATTCCAATGCCTTGACAATTTTAAGTTGTCGCAGACTCATTTGGTCAGCCTAAGTTTATTCCAAAGTTGAGGATTTGTGGGCGCATGATGATGCTTGTCCTTCTTCTTTGCTTTGCCCTTCTCCTTCTTTTGGACTGCTTCTTTTACAACAGAGGTCTCTATCCGCCTCGTCATTCACTCGATTGAGACATCATTAATGGGACCTTTATTGTCCAAGAATTTTTTCCCCTCGCGAGGTACAACACCCCTTTGTCTATACAACTGCATGATAAGGGAAGGGAATGACAAGATACCTGTTTGTTTCGCAGTAGACTCTACAATTTCCTGGTGAAGGATTACCCCGACATCTATCCGATGGCCTTTTATGATGAAATGTATTAGGCACATTCTATCCAAGGTTACAGTAGTGCTATGAGTGGAGGGCAAGAGGCGACACTTGATGAAGTGAAACCAGATAATGAAATCAGCAAAAAAATAAATTTATCGACTCTTACCAAAACATCCTTGATCTTTCCCTCGGAATATGCTAAAGATCGATCTGCTAGTTGAAGTGTCACAGTTGTAGGTCTTACTTCACCTATTCCCAATAGATTGAAAATAGATTTCGACATCAAAATGATATTGGCTCCTAAGTCGCACAAAGCTTTACCACAGTAAGATTCACCGATGTTATAGGGTATAATAAAGCGCTAAGGTCTTTTAATTTCGATGGCAGCTTGTTCTGGAGGAATGCATTACAATCCTTCGTAAAAGCAACAGTCTTGTACTCACTAAGTCATTTCTTCTTGGATAGTATATCCTTCATAAACTTTACATAGTTTAGCATTTGTTCTAAAGCCTCCACAAACGAAATATTGATGTGTAACTACTTCAGAACATCCAAGAACTTCTTGAATTGTACCTCCTATTTCTGCTTATGTTGCTGCAATCTTTGTGGATATGGAGGTGATAGAACCTTCGATTGAATCCAACAACTCTTTTGAGGAGATAAATCTACATCTAAAGAAGATGCTAAATTATCAAAATTCATTAATTTAGGGTTTACCTCATCAGACTTTGCAGATTCTTACTCTTTCGGTGTAGGAACTTCAACAGTTGGTTAACTTCCCTCTTTCTCAACTGGCTCATCTTTAACATCAATCATTTGGGGTCCTAGAATCTTACCACTTCGCAATGTCACTACCTTGCGATGCTCTTTACTCAAACTTCTTGGATTCTCAATGTCGCTCAGTAAGGTTCCTTGCGGTCTATTACGAAGCTCCGTAGCTAACTGACCCATTTGGTTTTCCAAATTTTTTAGTGTTGCTGCTTGACTTTGGATCAAAGCGTCATTCTTTTCCATGTACGCTTTCAACAAGTTCTCCAAACTGTTTGATGACTCAGCTTGAGGTAGTTTTGGAGCTTGCTGATTAAACCCTTGAGATTGGTTGGGTCTATGTTCATAAAGTTGTTGTTCGCTCCATTTCCTTTATTACTCCTAGAAAAGTTAGGATGATTACACCATGAAGGATTGTAGAAGTTGGACTAGCATCCTTGTCCACTCCTATTTTCATGTTGATTCTCTACATAGTACACTGACTCAGGATTTGATGGTCAATTCACGAAAGAATGACCTTCCTCATAGTACATGCAGGAAACTACTTCAAACGAACTTGGTGGTTGAGCTGCAAAATTATTAAAACTATTAACAGTAAACTATTTTAACATAGAGGAAATAGACGATACTTGAGCTAATAACGAAGTGAGAGCGTCAACTTCATGAACTCTGACTACACGTCTTCCTGAAGCTGCTTGATTTGTTGGCCATTGATAGTTGTTGCTAACGATCCTCTCGATGATCTCATAAGCCTCATTATAAGACTTAGACAAAATTGCACCATTCACAGAAGCATCTACCATTAATCTTGTATGTGCATTGAGACCATTATAGAGCATCTCGAACTGGATACAATGAGGAATCCCATGATGAGGACACTTACGAAGTAACTCCTTGAATCACTCCCAAGCCTCATACAAAGACTCATCCTCTAATTGTGGAAAGTTATGATCTCGTTCTTAACTTAGCATTTTTGCTAGGTGGGAAATACTTGACCAGAAACCTTTCTGTAAATTCTTGCCAGGTAGATATGGAATTTGATGATAATGTATTGAGCCATGCTCGTGATCGATCTAGCAATGAGTACGAAAATAACTTCATCCTCAATGCTTCTTTAGTTACACCGACTATCTTGAATGAATCATTCACCTCCATAAACAATCGAAGGTCGAGATGTGGATCTTCTGTGTGCATACTACTGAACTGACCCACCATTTGTAGCATTTGAAACATCACTGGTTTCAACTCAAGTTAAGGTGCCTCAATATTCGATCGTCTAATTCCCAGATTTAACTCATTGAAAATTGGCACAACATATTGTCTGAAGCATCGATCCGTATCATCTACAATGAGGATAGGATTTCACACATGATCAGCTGCATTACCTTAACTATGATTCTGATTTCCAAGGTCCATCTTGGCTTGTCTTTGAGCTAATTGTTTATGTCTTCACTATCTAAAAGTTCTCTCAATTTTAGGGTCTACAGGGAGTAAATCTATAATTCGATCTATGATCATAAACACCTGAAAAGAAAATCACAAAATTAAAAAAGAATAAGTTAGTAATATTAAAAATAAAAACCAAATTGAAAATAAATAATTTCACAAAAAATGACTATGGCAATAGTTAACAATCCCCGGCAACGGCACCAAAAACTTGTAACGCGTAGGTTTTTGCAAGTGTACACAATCGTTATCAAGTAATAAGTAAGTATCGAGTTATCATCTTCACAGGGATTGTATGTATGTTTAACCAATTAATTGTAAATTATATTAACAACTTGGTGAATTAAAAACACAATATAGTTTGATGAGTGATGATTAAAATTAAACGTATTTAACTAAATGCAAATGATCCCTAATGCAAATAATCCTAAGTATGCGAACTATATGAATGTTTAGATTTTAGCAAAGATTAAACACAATTCACAACAATTATAACATAAATAAACTAGGACAATTACTTAAATTAGATTCAATTCATTATCAATATGCTTAATAACATTCAGAAAAACATTCCATTGCAACTCGACCTTTCATGAGTTTGGAAACCATATTAGGTCCTTTCAGAATCCTTTACCTAGTAAATACACATTTTACTGATCTTTATTTACTAAGGGTTTCTTAGTATTTGTGTGAGGTAACAGGGACGTGTTAGGCTTGAAACAGTTTAATCACACAAATGTAAAAACTATGCAGATAACAGAGCTTGGTTAGAGTTGTTATGTAGCATGCAATTTAATCGGGTTAGGATCTAAATTGAGCATGCACATTTCAATTATATGTCCACTAGCCGTCATCTAGTTAGGATCGCTCAGCTAATTCTAATGCATTTGGATCACGTATGAATGAAATACAAACTTGATATTAATTGAAAACATGATCAATTAAAGCACAAACATCATAAGCATTAATCAAACAAATATTATTTAATCAAAGCAATTATCCTAGCTTAAATAAAATTAAGCTAAAATTGTTGAAAACAAGAACAAAGAACACATAGAAAACATTTTTAAATCAAATTAAAGAAAAGAAAGAATAAACCCAAATCAAAATGGCTGTCACCCAAAACTATGATCGAAGAAGACTCCTTCGTTCCTTCGCTTTGCTCCTTTGTTGATAGCTCCGAGGTGATCAACCGAGGGCTCTTTAACATGCTTAATTAGCTAAAATCTCTATGAAGAAATGATGCTAGGCGTGGGGAATGGGAAATGCTAGAAAAGATGAGAGAATTGAGAGAGAAGAGAGAATGTTGAGTGTTGAGGGATGATTTGAAATGTTGAGAAATGGCTCTTATTTATAGGTGAAGGATAAGAGCTCATTTACTAAAATTAGAGAATTTTGAATCCTTCATGCCTCTCAAATGTGTGGTCGACCATCACTCAAGGAATTTGAGTGAAATTGTGCTTTATTTTGAAGCAATCTTCATGCCGCATCAACTAGGGACTAAGACTTGGTCAATAGCAAATCTTCGGGTCAATCTATGATTTCTTCTAAAGTGTAAGGACCTCTTGAAATTAAACCAAAAATGGTTTATTTGGGCATCCATGTGTAGCCGAAATTGGGCTAAGTCCCTCCTCAATTTCGATGGTTGATAGCATTAGAAAAGACCATTAAATTCTCCCTATTTAGAGTATAATTTGTTCCCTTTATATTATGTTTAGCATGTATTTTTAGCATTTTATTTTTAGTAATTGCATTTTCTAAGTTAGTGATGTTTTGTTTAATTTTCTTCTATTTTATCCCACTTATGCTACTAATGTCATTACATTTAGTGTCAATTTTGTGTCTTGAGTTGTTAGTGTAGGAATCTATCTTAAAAGATCAAAGCAAGAAAGTGTTTAAAGCTGTTGCTACAAGTTTGATCTAGAATTGCGCCCAAACATGTCACCGTATAAGTACTTCCAAATTACATCAGGGATTTTTCTATGTGAACATATTCATAAGTTCCAGTGCATAAGGATGTTGAAGTAATGTGTGATACGAGTGACTATGCCGTAGGTGTTGTGCTTGGACAATGCAAGGACAAGATATTTCATACAATATATTATGCTAGCAAAACTCTTACTGAAGCGCAGGTAAATTATACAACTACAGAAAAAGAGTTACTGGCAGTAGTTTTTGCATTTGACAAGTTTTGTTCATATCTTGTCGGCGTAAAAGTTACAGTTTATACTGATCTCTTTACATTGAGATACCTCTTTGCCAAAAAGATGCCAAACCTAGGCTGATTAGATGGATCATGTTATTACAAGAATTTGATGTTGAAATTAAAGATAGAATAGGATCGAAAAACCAGGTAGCAGACCATTTATCTCGTCTAGAATCTGGGAGTGAAGATGGAAATATGTCACAATTTATCGACGCGTTTCCAAAAGAGAAGCTATTTTTTGTCGACATAACTTCATGGTATACAGATGTCGATAATTATTTGGTCTGTGGGAAGCTACCACTGAGTGCAAATGGTCATTGAAAGGTTAGATTTCTTTTAGATGCTGCAAAGTACCATTGTAATAAGCCGTACCTATTCAAGGTATGCACCGACAATATTATTTGTTGCTACGTCCCTGAAGAAGAAATGCTCTATATCTTGAAGCATTGCCATGATGCACCTTATGACGGTCATTTTGGTGGTGTTAGGACTGCTACGAAGGTCCTTCAGTCAGGATTTTATTGGCCAACATTGTTTTGAGATGCCCATAGTTTTGTTTAACAATGAGATAATTGACAGCGCACCGGATCAATATCTCAATGCAACGAGATGCTACAACAGCCTATCATGGAAGTTGAGCTTTTCGATGTCTGGGGTATGGATTTCATGGGACCATTTCCCAATTCTTTTGGCAATGTTTATATTCTGGTTACTGTCAATTATGTTTCAAAGTGGGTCGAAGCAATAGCTATTCCTAAAGATGATGCTCAGACAATGTTGAAATTCTTTCACACATACATCCTTACACGATTTGGCACACCGAGAGCATTAATCAGTGATCAAGGCACTCATTTTCACTACAATCAAGTTGTGACAGCATTAAAGCGTTATGGTGTTAAACATAGAATGACTACCACATATCATCCGCAAACAAATGGCTAAACTGAAGTATCAAATCGACAAATTAAAAATATTCTTGAAAAGGTGGTTAATCCATCTAGACGCGATAGGTCTTCACGGCTCAATGATGCATTGTGGGCGCTTCGTACAACATACAAAATAGCATTAGGAATGTCATTGTATTAGCTGGATTTTGGTAAATCTTGTCACTTGCATGTGGAACTTGAACATAAAGCAATGTGGGCAATTAAACAAGTGAAAATGAATTATGATGCTACTGGACAAAAGAGATTGTTGGACATTTCGGAACTAGAGGAAATTTGACATAATGCTTGTGAGAATGCTGCGATATACAAAGAAAAAATGAAGCGATGCATGACAACATTATCCTGTGACAACAATTTTCTACAAGTTGATTAGTTCTTTTATTTAATTCACGTTTAAGACTACATCCTGGTAAATTGCGTTCCATATGGTCAAGGCCATTCGAAGTTGTTGAAGCGTTTCCTCATGGTGTGGTGACAATTAAAGATTTAAATGATGAGCAACAATTCAAGGTAAATGGCCAACAATTGAAGCATTGTCTCAGTATGTTGAAGTAGAACTGCCACCCAGAGCAAGGATTCTAGCTGTCTCTATTGCTCACGCTGGGAAAGCAAGTCAACAGAACCATCTCGTGCCTGGGGTAGGAGAAGTTTTACGATCATCCAAAAGGGTATTCTCCATCCTTGGTTAGAGAGTTTTATGCCAATCTGATTGATAGGGAGCAAGAATTTATCTTTGTCCGAGAGGGGTTGATACCGTTGGGTGCTGACCATATAATTGCCTTGTACAACATCTCTGAGGGGGAGGATGAGCATGTCGCTTTCTTAGAACAACTAACAGAGGAAGGTATTAACTTGCTGCTGAATAATTTGTGCATCGATGGTGTTGTTTGGATCGAAAACAATCCTAACAATTATACAATGCATCATCATTTCCTCACGATCTAGAGCTAAGTCTGGTTCCATTTCATCAACTACCGACTATTGCCCAATGTGTCTTATCCATTCCATCATTAAAGGCCACTGGATAGATGTCGGTGCAATTCTCCATCAAGATATTGCAGAATCTATAGTGAAGCAAACAGGTATACTACTATTCCCCTCTCTTATCATGCAGTTGTGTAGACAGAGGGGTGTTGTACCTCACGAGGGGGAAGAGTTCTTGGAAAATAAAGGCCCCATTAATGATGTCTCGATTGAGCGAATGACGAGGAAGAAAGAAACCCTTGTACTAAAAGAAGCTACACAAAAGAAGGAGAAAGGGAAGGCAAAGAAAAAAGACAAGCAACCTCATGCTCCTACAAATCCTCAAATTTGGAGAAAACTGAAAGAAATTGAGCAGTTGGCTGATCGAATGAGTCTACAGCAACTTAAACTTGTCACTGCAATTGAAGACATGGAGTACTCACAGAACTTATTTTATGCCTACACTAAGGCATGGAATACTGCAATTGTCAGCACACTACGCAACATTATCAAGCAGCCCTTGCTAGAATTCTTAGTGTCTCCCCCTATCATTAAGGAAGCAACACCATCAACTGAGAAAGACACTTCAGAGAGGAAGGATAACTCTGTCAAGTCTCCGCATATGGTCCACATTTCTATTGATGAGGACCAGGATGTAAATTTGAGGGATGTTGAGGAATGTATCCGCAATATTGCTAGCCTCTTTAAAGATGAATTATCTAATAGTTTGGGGGAAAATATGGCTAACAAGGCAGTTGCTGCAGATGAGGAGAGCACAACCATGGAATCTGAGGGTATCAAGGAGAAGAAGGAAGAGAAAGAAGAAGAAAAGAAGGAAGAAGAAAACGAGGAAGTTTTTGTCGCGACAAATTCACCTGAAGAATTTGTTGCCGCACCTGACAATGTGGGTACAACTACTAAAGACTTGGCACCATTTATTGCGAGTCAGGCTGAGGTTGTAACATTCAGCTACGAGGATTTTAATGCTCTGGCTATTGTGTCTTATGTGGCACCACTTTCTGAAATTCATCCTTCGAATGCTATAGTCAATGAAGCCAGCATACAACTAAACCTGGAGGAGCAATCCACCATCCCGGTTGAACCAATGGAAAGGAAACGTAAGCACGAAGATAAAAAGAATCGCAAGGAGGAGCGTCCCAAGAAGAAGAAAAAGACCAAGACAACCACATATTTGGCTGCAACACACTGAGTTAGTCTTTACTTTTCAGTACTTAGTTTAGTTTCATGCATATCATGTAGTTGTCATCACATGTTTATTATCACTACATTTTATTTGTCAACGCATTTGCATTGTAGTTGTATTTTCATATATATTTGTTTATTATTGTCAGTGCATTGGGGACAATGCAAACTCTAAGTTTGGGGGGAAATGTGTATAGAATGGAAATGCAATTGCATCCACATTTTTAAGCTATTATTTGTCCTTCAGTTTAATGAAAGTATGCAAAGTTATGAAAAATGTGACTTCAATTTTTTTTAATTTGATGTTTAATTCTTTAATTATTTGAGATGCTAATGCATGAATTGGATGAATGTGATTGAATGTTGCGTCCTTCTATTTTTGGATGAATGGTCGAATTTGCATTAGTAATAAATGAGTAGTATCATTATTTGAATCTTAGAATAACCTGCCATCTATAGCTACGTATATAATTATAACTACTAATAAAAGACACTCCAATGTGGGAGCATTGTGACTTATCAAGGAGGAACACTTCAATGCAAGTGTTAGAAAAAATATCTAGCCAAAGGCTATCACTGCAAGAGTGTGTGTCGGCACAATTACATACTTCTTGAGGGTTTGTTGCACCCCATTGTTACTACTCAGGAACAAGGGTATAGTAATGCAATAACATCTCTCAGTCGCATAAAAGAAAAGATAAAGAAAGTAAATCTAATAAAAAGAAAAATATATATAATATAATAAATGTTGTATTGGTTAAGAGGATTCAATATTTAAAGCATGATGCTAGCATTAGTGAAGTTGCAGTTTTAATTATTCATACCTATAAATTGTCGGCGCAATTTTCCATCATATGAATGTAATTTATACACTACATTCTCAAAGAATTCAAGTTGCTAGAATGATTATTTCTTTGACAAGAATTTTGCTATGATTTTACTAGCTGTTGTTTACTTGAGGACAAGTAAAAACTCAAGTTTGGGGGTGTGAAAGCATTAGAAAATACCATTAAATTCTCCCTATTTAGAGTATAATTTGTTCCCTTTATATTATGTTTAGCATGCTTTTTTAGCATTTTATATTTAGTAATTGCATTTTCTAAGTCAGTGATATTTGATTTACTTTTCTTCTATTTTATCCCACTTATGCTACTAATATCGTTACATTTAGTGTCAGTTTTGCGTCTTGAGATGTTAGTGAAGGGATCTATCTTAGAAGATCAAAGCAAGAAAGTGTTTAAAGTGTTTAAAGTAAGAAACATGTCACCGCAGAAGTACTTCCAGATTACATCAGGGATTTTTCTGTGTGAACATATTTAGAAGTTCTAGTGCATAAGGATGTCAAAGTTGTTGTAGCAAATTAAAGTATAAATTTGCGTCCAGAAATGTCGCGACAACCTGCAACTGCTTACTGCATAAACCAGATCTATGTGATTGTACAGCTGGATTAACTAACTTGTACAGTTGCAAGGAAGTTAGATATGAGAGCAGGACACCTGTACTTGGCAGCAAAGATAAATACTAAGGAGAGAGAAAAGAAGAGAGATCATCAAGCTCGTGAAAAATTAATTCCATTTCTAATTTTTCTTAAGTAAGCTGCCATGGAAGCTTAAATCCTTGGAGGGTGAACTGATGCGACGAGAAGGCAACATCTACTTCTGACAAGGAGTGTTCTAAGTGCGACGCAAGAGGAGCATTTAAGGAAGAGTTCTAGTAGGCTAGGAACAGAATGCTTCAACTTGTTCTTTATTTCCTCTTAAACATTGATAAATTCTGATGATTTTAATTGTGTATGGAAGTACCTCTTAATGTTAGATATATTTTGATTTCTGCTTAAATCTTCTTAATTGTTTATCTTTGGATTTAATTGTTTTGACCAAGGAAGTGCAATTGCAGTCACAAGTCACTAGAAGGTGCAGTGACAAGTTAAATTAACAAGCAAGACAACGAAAGTTACTTGAGGCACGAAGGAATTCTGGCCACTTGTTCTCAAATGCAAAGTATTGCCAGCACTGGAAGGTGTGGCTTATGTGAGTGTTTTGAGTCTTTGATAAGCAGAAAAGTCGAAAGTAGTGAGATCTCATTAATCTTGATTGCATCAACAATTTATCTACCAATTACCTTGTAGTTACATTTAGTGTTTGCCAACTTATCAAGTGAGGGATCTCCCATCTCTTTATCATTGTTTTACTGCTTTAATTTTCTTAATTTGCATTGACAAAATATCTTCAACATTCATTTCATTTTCTATTAAATTGCTCTAACATTTTGTATTGCAGTTTTACAAAATTTGCGCTAACAGTTTTAACTCTTGTATTTATGCATTCTTTGACTAAAATGCGCTGACATTATTCCTGATAATTTTTCTTATTTTAACTTCTTTTGCTTCGACAAATTTAAACATAGACAACCATCTCTGTAGGATCGATATCTGATAGCTTACACCTATCAACTATACTTGCATCGGCAAGTGTTTGCTTGCACATTTGTTATGACGTTCATAGTGTAACCAATGATTTTGTGATCCAACAAACTTATCAGACCTGTTCAAAATAATTTAAATAATTAAAGGACCAAAGAATAAAATTAACCTAATTATTAAATAATTAAATAAATCCAAATTATTAATGAAATATTTAATATTAAATTATTAAGTATAATTTCATGTTTTATTATTTAATTTAATCATGCATGGCCCAATTTATACCTTAAAAATATATTATGTTAAAATAATAGTAAAATAAGTCATTTTATGCATGAAAACTATATAATAAACCATAAAATCACATTTTAATAATTTCTATGTCCTAAATTTATATTTTCACATATTTCATTAATTTATTAAACATTTACTTAGTTTTAACAATGAATTTAAGTAAAAAGGTGAAAAATTACATAAGAAAAACCTATATATTTTTCAGTTTACAGCCTCCAATTCCATAATATAGCTGAGAATGAAAGGGCAAATTTCTGACCCCAACTAATTTGTCTTTCATGTACTCTGGCATTTTGATCCCTCTAAATGGCCCAAAGGGTAATACAAAAGATTTTCTTTTGACTAAGACAATAGACTTCAAACACCTAGGTAAGCCACTAATTAAAATCAAGATTCAGATTACCTGTGATATGGCCAAAACCCAACCGTAACCAAGCTTCATTTGTTATAGAGCAGGATCGGAAAATGTGATCGAGTGACTCTTCCCCCTGGCCAGACAGCAAACACAGTGTACTGTTCATCAGCCTTCTACACTGCAAATCAACAAAATTAGGGGTAAAATGTTTTGATATCCTTCAAATTGTAATAAGCAATTTAGTAGGGAGTTTTAGACTCCATAGTGATTTGTAGAAATTCTAATAGAGTGTTTGTATATTAATAGAGCTAGGATCAATAGAAAGCCTCTATAATATTTTATAAGCACTACGGACAGAAAATTAGCCTAAGGGTTCGCCCCGCCACACCAACAGATCCTTATAGTCAAACAACAACACTGAGATTTGAAGGATATGCCTAGCATCTTCATACATAGAGGTATCCATGATAAACTCCCTTTTTCTAATTCCTTTTGGTGTGATCAATTAAAGTAGCAACAGTTTGATTATGCATGCTAGGAATAGCAGTAGAAAGATGGTAATCCACAGACCTCGGGATCCAAGCATCCTTATTAATTAAAATATTATATCCAAAACCCACATTCCAGCAAAGGCCATCACTTTATAACCCCTTAGCTACCCAAAGGCTCTTCCAAGTGTAGGATGGTGAGCTACCCAAATTTGAATGAAGGATGATAACGCTTAAAAGTAACATACTTTTGGATATTAATTATATATATATTGTGAGTAAGATCCTATTAATTTGGGCTATTTGTGATCTTTTTATCTTGTAGAGACTAAATTGAAGACAAATGACAAATTGGGTTAAAAAGATTGATTTTGGACAATAAAAAGAGAAGTTGTGAAAGGGTGGAAGACTTGAAGAGAGTTTTTGTGGGACATAAAGACTTTATTTTAATTTATTTTATTTTAAACTCTAGGATTAATATTTAGGATTATCATTAGGATATTATTTATATTTTTAATTTATATTTATCTTTTAAGCATTATCTTTTAGAGTTTAAATTGGATCCAATTAGGGAGTTAATGTTTAGATTTAATTCTAATTATCTTCTAGAGTTTAGATTGGATTCAACTAGGGATTTCAACGATAAATAAGGGATTAAGTGATTGAATTATTCACTTCTCATTCACTGTAAAATCCTCCACCTCCCCAAAACCCTAGTTTCAATAAAAAGCTCTATTTTTATAATCTTGTGTTCTCTCCCAAAAATATGAGCAACTAAAAACCCTTATAGCCAAAGGTTATCAAATGTTCCTCCAAAGTTCATGAGGCTTAGAACTCGCGCTTTTAATTCTTCTCGCTCAAGTATTCATTAATTCTCATTATTACGGGATCGACGCTTCCATCCAAAATCCCTACAAAAGTAATCTTTTCATCTTGTGCAAAGCCGACCACTTTGTGTGTTTTCAAAAGGTTGCACAATCGATTTGCTAACTTACTGCATCAGAGGTTGCCGAACCAAAGAGACAAAATGGCGTGACATTCATCATTGAGAAAAGGTGATCTAGTGTAAGACAGTCCCATTGGAGCGACTGTTGGCTAGAATTAGGTTCCTCTAAAAACAAAATTATATCTGGAGCTAGTGGTCGTAGGCGTCCTCTTCCACTATAATTGGCTTATTCGGGCACGAGAAGAACCATCCAAAGTCTACGATTGAACCGAGGAGGAATCAAGATAATCGGAGGCTGGATCTCTCGACATTGATAAAACTTTTATTCCTTCGACTCTTTTTATTTTTATGCAATTTATTTTATTTCAACACCTCTATCTTCTATTTCTTTTAATTCTGTTTTTTATTTTCTCTAGGTCCGACGCTTTTCCTGGGCAAGTGATCGCATTTGTAACGTCACAATGATTATGAAAGTGAACACACATCGATGCAAGTATAGTTGATAGAACAAATCTATCAAATATCAATCCCACGAGGAATGGGTTCTTGATGTTTAAATGTCGAAGCAACTAAAGCTAGGATTAGAGAAAATGTGATTAAATATTTCAACGCAATTATGTCATATCTGCACACTAAAATGATTAATACTATCAATGCAATCAGAGTTAAATGTCAAAGGTCAAATGTCAGAACAACTGAAAGTAAATCAAAATGTGTTGAATGTTGAGTGTTGAATATTTAAAGGCAGAAAATGTAAATGTGATCAAGTGGAAAGGATTGGAGTGGATCACTGATTTTACTAAGTTGCAACGCTGGATGCGCTAACAAGGTATTGTATAGATGAATTGTCACAGCAATGACGCTTCAATGAATTCTTACCAATAACAGTCCTCCGTTTACTAGAGACTCAAGTACCCACAATCACCCCACCTCTCGGTGTGAGCTACTTTGTGCACTTAAGAACAAGTGACTAGAATCTCTTCTAATCTCAAGCAACCCTCGTCGTCTTGCTTGTTAACCTAACTTATCACCGCATCTCTCGATGTCAGTAGACTGCAAAACCACTCTCGTATTTGATGTGGTTAGATCCAAAAATAAATAGATAAAATGCATTAAATAAGATCAAAGTAATCTAACAATGAAAGATACTCTCGTATTCATTCAAATGTCATTAGAATCCATCAGCATAAAAGAGGGAATAACGAATACAATTGAAGCTTACTATTTGTAAACTACTAGAACTATTCCTTAATCGCTCCTCTTGTGTTGCATCGAGCACTCTCGTTAGAAGTGGTTGCTCTTTGGCTCCATCAGCTCACCGTTCCAACTTAAATCTCCAAAACACAAAGTAATTACAAAATTTAATTTCTCTACCTCTTGATAATTTATCCCATCTTCATTCCTTTATATATAGCCTTCAAAAGTTGTAGATTTTAGCCTCCCATTCTCAGATCCAGATCTAATTTTTGCAGCTGTCAAAGTTAGTTACAGTATTATTGTGCACTCACGCAAATTTGATGTTTTCTTCAGAGATCTGCAGGTTGTCGCTGCATTAATAGGCACAATCTGAGATCATTAGTTGTGGCGACAACTTGTGATTTTCCTGCGTTGGTGCTTCCAGGTGTGAATTTAGCTTAAGTTTACTCATTTGAGGTTCAGGTTCTATGCGACGATATCTCTTATCGCAATTCCAAACTGATCTTATGGTTGCATTCTTTTTCCAACATTGATCTTCTGGGTTGAGTTCCTGTGCTGACAATTCTAAGGTGCAATACATCGACTGCTTGCGGCGACATTAGTACAAAAAGAGATAAAAATAATAAGAATTTAAACTAACTAGCAATGAGTTAGAAAATATAAAAACTAAGTATGAAATGCTCATGATGGATGTTAAATAAGATACAAAAGAGACAATTAAAACACCAATTTAGCGAGAAAATATATGTTATTTGTAATGCTATTAGCAAGATTTTTCCCAAGATCTCGACATACAAGATTCTTTACGACACTCAAGTCCTTAAGGATTAGACCCTACTTCCCTTTACTGTTATTTTTTTATAATTTTTGGAATAGGTTATATTTTGTGTTCCCAACGACACATCAAAGGAAGTCCGAATTAGGATAATATTTCATCGTAAAACCTGTGCAACTAAAGAATTAGAGTAATTCAAGAGTCGCCACCCCTATTTTGCTAGTAAAGCTACATTAAAATCCCTAAAACTCTTAAAGCCCATACCCTTTCTTCCTTGATGTGACTTATACAAGCCTAATTGCACCAGTGAATCCCTCTTCTACCGTACCCTTTCTGCCACTAGAAATTTGCTATAAGATTTTCCATCTCCCTACAAAGCGATCTAGGAAGTAGAAAACAAGACATTGAATATGTTGGAATCGCCTGCAGTATAGACTTGATGAATACTTCCTTTCCTCCTTGAGAAAAGTATTTCGTACTTCAACCTTCAATTCTTTGTCTGATTCGATCTTTTAAATTTTGGAAGGCAGCTTTCGTACCTCTCCCAACAATATTCGGGAGCCCAAGGTACTGTTCCGAGTTTGAAGAAAAATTCATTCCCAACATCCCAACAACTCTTAACTTATCAGCCATCAAAATATTAGTACTAAAAAAATATAATTGATTCATTAGGATTAACACTTTGATTTGAACATAGCTCATACTTCTTAGGGATGTTTTTGAGTAAAGTACCACCCCTCTCAATAGCCTTCCTGAAAATGATACTGTTATCGATAAAGAGGAGGTACGAGATTTTCAAGCCCCTTCTACTAGCTTTAGCACCTTTCAACTGACCGCTTCTAATTGTCATTCGCAGCAACGGGACAGACCTTCACTGTATAGCAAAAATAGATAGGGGCTCAGGGGGTCTCCTTAACGAAGTCCTTGGGTCGGATGGAAAATTTTACCTCTCAAAACATTGATCAGAACCAAATAGGAGACAATAGATATACATCTCATTATTAAAAAAAACCCACTACATTTGGAAACCCATATGTAACATAACCTCTTTAAAAAAATCCCACTCTACCCGATCATATGCCTTACGCATATCCAGCTTGACCGCTATGAACCTTGTTTTGCCACTTCGTTTCTACCTAAATGTGTGTAGAAGCTTGTAAGCTAGGATAACATTGTCCGTTATTAAACGACCAGGTGTAAAAGTGCTCTATGCACGATCAATGCATCAATCCATAACCCCATGTAATCTATTAGCCAACAATTTTGAAACAATTTTATAAGCCACCATACAAAGACTAATCGGCCTAAAATTGGCTAAAATAGATGGATTAGGTGTTTTGGGAATTAAGACGATATTCGTAACATTTGTAGACTCAAATGAATCACCATCTTTTAAAATACCCAAAGAGAAACGAATTACATCATTACCGACTATGTGCTAGAATTTTTGGTAAAACATAGTCAGGTACCCATCCACTCCCGGTGCTTTAGTGGGACCCATGTCGTTCAAGGTTGAAACAACTTCTTTTACAGTGAAAGGGGCCCAAACGGAGCCAATTTGCTTGGGCCCTCTGCTCCCAAAAAACCTCGTCTTTTTCTATTTCCCAATTGAGTTGAAGTTTTGTCTCACTTATCTCAGATAAAGTAGCATTAGTCTATTCCAACTCGCTTAAACCAGCTTGCTTATCTCGAATCGATTTGGACACTCAATCAAACCATACTTCAAGTTGTCCAATTTATCAAGTAAAGAACCAGTAGCATTCTCCCAATTCCACTTAATCTCCCCTTCTAACGACGCTTCTAAAGTCCACCAGGCTTTAAAGCGAAAGCTAACAACTCTCCTGTTCCATCGTTGGCTATCAATCGTGAGTAAAAGTGGACAATGGTCCGAAAAGGAATGGGTCAAATGTCAAATTTATGCATAGGGAAATCTAGTAAACCATTGATCATTTGCTATGCCCCTATCGAGTCTCTCCCTTATGTTTGTAGCTTCCAAATTTCCCCGCTTCCAAGTATGCCAGACTCCAAAATACCCAACATCATGCAACTGATAGTCTTGCAATGTTTCTCGAAAATCCTGCGTTCTTCAATTATCTCTCAGAAGCCCACTAGCCTGTTCAAAAGAAAACATGACTTCTTAAAGTCACTAATCACAATCCAAGAAAAAGACTAAATTTGGCCAAGTTGTCTAAAAAGGTTCCACGTGCTACTTCTTTCAAATGCAACAGATGCACTGTAAAAACTGATAAAATGTAATTCATCAATACAATTATCATCCAAGACCAGCACATCAATGTGATTCTTAGAAAAACACCTTAAAGAAATAGTAGGTCCCGATTTCCAAGCCAAACATATGCCCCCTAGTTCCCTCTGCACCAATATCAATTTCATTTTGAAATCCTAGCTTCCTCCTTACTACCTCCATCCGTCTACCATCCAATTTGGTCTCAATAAAGCAGACCATCTGGGGAACATAAGACCTTAGTATGTGCTTCAGTCTTCGAATGTTCCGTGGGTTCCCCAGCCCACGGACATTCCAGCACATTATTTTCATTGTGTTCGGTCACCTGACTCACAGTCAACCGCTGATTCATAGAAGGAGGATACATGCGCCTGCTCCAAGTTAAAATTAGGAACATAAATTAACATAACATAATTAAATTGCCCATCTGTTCGTTTTGTCTTCTTTTTGGCATCAATTTTTGTGGTAGAAAAATTAGTATTATTCACCAATTCCGACTGCAACTTACGCTTTCCAATGACTAGAATATTCCTATTCTAAGGCAATACACCAATAGTTGCCAGACGTTTCCACCTTCCTATCCATTCTCTCTTCTAGCTTCATCATAGATTTGGCAATGTTAGTGCACTCAGACTGCACTTGTTTCACATCCACCTTCATGGAATGCATTTCCCCTTTGATTCTATCCAATATTTGACCACATGCTGTATGGTCACCTTGGGTTGCTTTTTTTTGGATGTATTTGCAAAAATGGGGGTTGATAGCTAGGGTTTTCAGCTTGTGTATTACTATTATTGTTTCCTCCTTGGCTTCCTCCATACCTAAAGTTGAGGTGATCTTTCCATCCTGGATTATAAGTATTCGAATAGGGATTTTGACTACTTACATAATTGGCCTCCTTCAGATTGACGAGATAATGATAAAGAGGCTTATCTTCTCCATGGGATGGTGTGCCCTTGTAGTAAACTCAATTTGGTTCAATCTCTCCAACAGTTGTTGGTTTTTATCTTTTTGTATCATTTTTACCGAAGTGAGTTTCTGCACATAAGTGAACCTCTCAGTAGACCACTGGCATGAGTTCATTGCCATATTTTCTATGTGCCCATAAGCGTCATTATATGTTCGATTCATTAAGGCTCATCCTGCATGACCATCTAGAGTAGATCTGGCGGATGCATCCAACCCATTATAAAAAGTTTGCAGTTGCATCCATTTCGACATACCATGATTAGGGCATTTGCGTACTAGAATCTTAAACCGTTCACATGTTTCATGTAGTCCTTTGCCCTCGAATTACCGGAAGGTTGACAATTCTCTCCTAAATTGGATAGCTTTTCCCATAGGAAAATTTTTTTGCAAAAATTTCCCTGTTAGTTCATCCAACGTTATGATAGATCCAGGTTCCTATGCATCTAGCCATGAAAAAACATTATCGTTAGTGAAAAGGGAAATACTCTTAAGCGAATTGCATCATCAAAAATACCATTAAACCTAAAAGTATCTCATAATTGTAAAAACCGTTTCAAATGTAAACTGGGATCTTCAGACATTATCCCTTTAAATTGTAAATTATTCTAAATCATTTGAATCATAGCCGGTTTTATTTCAAAGTTATTAGCGGTGATAGTAGGTCTAGCAATACTCCCTTGAGTTAGATCTAGAGTAGGTAAAGAGTACTCCTGATCAACCTATAAATGTCACAGAAATTATGTGCAAGCGAACACTATCGATGCAAGTATAGTGGATAGAGATGAATCTATCGAATAACGATCCCACGAGGATGGTGTTCTTGTTGCTTAAATTTGTCGAAGCAATTAAAGTTTAAATGAAAATAATTGTTAAGAGTAATGTCAACACAATTAGTTAAGACTGCACAAATCAAAGAGTTAAATTTGTCAATACAATTATACCATAAAATGTCAGAGCAAATTAATAGAAATGAATTGCTGTGGAAAATGCTGTAAATGTAAATTTAGAAACTTAAATGAAATAGATCAAGTGTAAAGAAATAGGGGGAATCCTTGACTCCACAAGTTGGCAACGCTAAATGTGACTACAAGGTAAGTGATAGATGAATTGTCACCGCATTTAAATTCTAATGAGATCTTAATGCTATCAACTTCTCTGTTTAACAAAGACCCAAGTGCTCACTATTACCACACCTTCTAGTGCTGGTAATGCTTCGCACTCAAGAACAAATGGCCAGAATCTTTTCTTTCCTCAAGCAGCTTTCGTTGTCTTGCTTGTTAATCTTAACTTGTCACCGCACCTTCTAGTGTCTGTAACTGCAATCGCACTTCCGTTTTCAAAACAGTTAAATACAAAATTAAACAGATGAGAAGAATTGAGTAGAAAAAAAATAGATCTAACATTAATAGATACTTTCATATACAATTAATAGTCAATAGAATTCATCAACATTCGAGAGAGATTAAAGAAGAAATTGAAGCAGGCTACTCCTAGTTTACTAGAATCCTCTCGTAATCGCTCCTCTTGCGTCACACATAGGCACTCCTCATCAGGAGTAGTCGCCTCCTTGTTGCATCAAATTACCCTATTTAGAAGTCAAGCTTCCATGGCAACTTATTTTGATAAAAAATGAGAAAATTATGGAATTGAATTCTTAACAGCTTGATCCTAATCTTCTCTCTCTCCCCTCTATTAATAATCATTCCACAGTACAAGTCTATCCCTCTTCTCTGATCTAACATCCCTTTTTGCAGTTGTACAAGTTTGTTATTACCAACTGTGCACTCACATAGATTTGATTTGTGCAGTAGGCAATTGTAGACTGTCACGATATTTCTGCAAATTATGATTTAAATTTGCTACAACAAATTGGCATTCTCCTGCACTGGTGCTTCTAAATATGTTAGCAGCATAAAATCCCTGATAAAATGTAGAAGCATTTATATGGTGACATCTTTGGTTGCAATTCTAGATCAAACTTGTGGCCACAACTCTAAATATTTTCCCATTTTTATCTTCTAAGGTGGATTTCTGATCTGACAACTTTAGATGCAAAACTGATACTCAATACAGTGACATTAGTAGCACAAAAGGAATAAAATGAAAGAATGTAAGACCATGCAACACTGATTTAGAAAATGCTAATACTAAGTATGAAATGGTGAAAATGTAAGCTAAATATGATACAAAAGGAACAAATTATACACTAATTCAAGGAGAAATTAAGTGTTATTTCTAATGTTATCACACCCCAAACATGATTTTTTACTTGTCCTCAAGTAAATAAAAGTTAGCAAAGTTATATCCAAATTCTTGTCACCACAATCATCATTCTAGCAACTTATATTCTCTAGAATCCTAATGTATAAGTTGCATTCATATGCTGGAATATTGTGCCGACAATTTATAGGCATGAATAATCAGAATTACAACTTCACTAATGTTAGCATCACGCTTTAAATCTCAAATCTTCTTAACCAATACAACATTTATTATATAATAATATACATATATATATATATATATATATATATATTTCTTTTTATCAACTTTTCTTTCTTTATCTTTTTTTTTTATATGACTGAGAGATGTCATTACATTACTATACTCTTGTTCCTGGGCAGTACCGATAAGGTGCAACAAACCTCCAGGGAGCATGTAATTGCACCTACACATACTCTTGTAGTGACATCCTTTGGCTAGATAATTTTTCTAACACTTGCATTGGAGTGTTCCCCCTTTTTGAGTCACAATGCACCTACATTAGAGTGTCTTTTATTAGTAGATATAATTATATACATAGCTGCAAGATGGTAAGTTAATTCAAGATTCAAAGAATGATACTATTCATTTATTACTAATGTAATTTCAACCATTCATCCAAAAATAGAAGGATTTAACATTCAATCACATTCATCCAATTCACGCATTAGCATTCCAAATAATTCAAGATTTAAGCATCAAATGAAAAAAAATTGTGGTCTCATTTTTTTTAACTATGCATACTTTTATTCAACAAAGACAAGTATAATCTTAAACTTGTGGGTGTAATTACATTTCCATTCCAAAATTCCCCCCAAACATATTGTCTGCATTGTCCCCAATGCACTAACCTATACAAATATTAATGAAAATGCAACTACAATGCAAATGTGAGAACAAGTAAAATGGAGAGACAATAAAAACGCAATGACAATTAGATGAATTGCATGCAACTAAACTAACTACTGAAAAATAAACTAACTCAGAATGTTGCAGTCGAGGATGTGGCTGCTTTGGACTACTTTTTCTTCTTAAGGCACTCCTCTTTCTCTTCTTCTTTGCCTTACGTTTGCGCCTCTTCTCTTTTGGGTCAACTGGTGGAGTTGATTGCTCCTCTATGGCTGGTTGAATATCAATCGACAATCACGTCTGATGGATGGATCTCAGCAAGTGGTGTCAAATATGGCACAATAGCTAGAGGATTGGAATCCTCATTACCGAATGTGATAGCCTCAACCCAGCTCGCCCTAGATGGTGCCAATTGTTCAACAGATGCACCCACACTAGTAGGTGCATCGACAAATTTCTTTGATAAATTTATCGGGACAACTTCTTTTTTTTCCTTCTCTTCTTTTTCTTCTTCTTTTCTTTTCTCTTCTTGTATTTCAATACCCACAGAAGCAATTTGTGGGTGCTCTTCCATAAAAGCAGGCTCCTTTTTCACCATATTAACACCTAAATTGTTCAAGAGTTCATCCTCAAAGACGCTGGTGATGTTTCGGAAGTAGTCTTCCATGTATTTAGAGTGTACCTCTTGATCCTCATCATCAGAGATGTGGATTCTATTTTGGGATTGGACGGACTAAGTTTTCCCTTCTGAAACATGCTACTCTGATGATGGAGTGACTTCATCAATAATAGGAGGGAACACATTAGATTTCTACTCAAACTGCTTAATGCGTTGACAATAGCAGTACTCCATTCCCTAGTATAGGCATATAATAAGTTCTGTCTGTACTGCATCTCGTCGATTGCACCGAAAAGTTTGATTTGTTTGTTGCTTATCCGATCAACAAGCTTTTCAATCTCATTAAGCTTCTTCCAAATCTGAGGATCTGTGGGCACATGGGTTTTGGTGTCCTTTTTCCCTTTCCATTTTTCCATCTTTTGTGGTACCTCCTTCACCATAGGGGTTTCCTGCCCTTTTGTAATCCTTTCCACAAAAAAATCATTAATCGACCCTTTATTTTCCAAAGTCTTTTCCCCTCCGCGAGGTACAATGCCCCTCTGTTTACACAACATCATGATCAGAGAAGGGAAAGGTAGGATACTTGTCTGTTTGGTGGCGAATTTAGCGATTTCTTGATAAAGGATTATGTCGACATCAATTCATCGTCCCTTAAGTATAGAATGTAGCAAGCACATTCTGACTAGCATTGCAGTTGTACTATGGGTAGATGGCAGGAGATGACAATTGATGAAATGAAACCACACCTTGATTTGGACAGTGAGGTAGCGACGATGCATCATGTAATTGTTTGGATTGTTGTCAGTCTAAATAGCTCCATTGACACATAAGTCATTCAACAATAGATCAGTACTGTCCTCTGTCAAGTTCTTCAAGAACTCGACATGCTCATCTTCTCCTTCAGTAATATGGAAAAGAGCATTGATGTGATCAGTGCTCCATGACACCAACCCTTCACGAACTAATATAAACTCCTGTTCAGGATCAACCAAGTTAGCATAAGACTCTCTTACCATGAAGAGAGAGTATCCAACCGGATGGTCACAAAATTACTTCTAACCCAATCGTGAAATGGTTCTGGTGACTTTCTTCCCCAATGTAAGTTGCGGGGACAACTGAAGTCCTTGCTCAGGATGACAATTCCTTTTTAACATCACCTCATGATAACGGTCCTTTATTGCTTTCGATAAGAACAGGACAGGTTCTTCGGGTGGTGGCTGGTTGTTGTTTTTGACCATTGCAGTTGACGATTCAGTAGTGGATTTGGATGGGGTTTCGTACCACGAGTTATTTCCATAACTACTGAAATAAAGAGAGTGAGAATATCTTGTAGAAAAATTGAAGGTTGGAGAAAAAGAAGATTACAATAACAATAGTGGTTGTGAGTGTGAATATCCAATCGACACAAAAAGGGTGTTTTATAGAAGATGGAGGTGAAGAGACATGATGACTACTACTTCCGTTGGGAGTACCTTGTGCCTGCAACCAATAAATGCTAGGACACAAATCTTACTTTTTCAGATTGATCTAATGGTTGGGGAAAGAGGTGAATCAACTGGCGTGATTCTTTCCTAAAACACTTTGCTGAGTCATTAATGAAATGCGTCGACAAGTTGCACTTTAGTGTACGTCTATAAAAAGGAGATCTTTTATTCCTACAAAAACTAAAGAAACAAATTAAAGTAAATAAAAGAAAAAAATTAGAAAAATTACAATGACATCCTAAAAAAATGTGGCTAGGTTAATGGTCTCATTTTGTTCGTTGATGCTTGGGCTTCGGTAATGCTTCAATCGTTGGTCATTCACTTTAAATTGGTGCCCATCATTCAAATCCTTGATTGTCACCGAATCATGTGGAAATGCTTCAACAATTTCAAAAGGGCCTGACCATCTTGAGCGTAATTTTCTTGGATGCAATATTAAACATGAGTTAAATAAAAGCACTAACTGACCAGGCGAAAATTATCGTCGCAAAATGATGTTGTCATGCCATCTCTTAGTTTTTTCATTGTAAATGACAGCATTTTCATAAGCATTGCGTCGAACTTCTTCCAGTTTTGAAATGTCCAACAATCTTTTCTTTCCAACAACATCATAGTCCATGTTCACTCACTTGATTGCCCATATGGCCTTATGTTCAAATTCGACTAGAAACTGACAGGATTTACCAAAAACTAGCTGATATGGAGACATCCCTAATGGTGTTTTGTATGCGATGCGAAGTGCCCACAATGCATCAATTAATTGTGAAGACAAATCACGTTGAGATGTGTTCACCACCTTCTCAAGAATACCCTTGATTTACCGATTGGATACTTTCGTTTGTCCATTTGTTTGCAAATGATATGTGGTTGCCATGCGATGTTTCACATCGTAATGTTTCAAAGCTATCGCCACTTGATTGCAATGGAAGTGAGTGCCTTGGTCGCTTATTAATGCTCGAGGTGTTCTGAATCGTGTAAGGATATATGTGTGAAAGAACTTTAACACTGTTTGAGCATCGTCCTTTGGATTGCTTTGATCCACTTGGAGACATAGTGAACAACAACCAGAATATACACATTTCCAAAGGAATTTGGAAACAATCCCATAAAATTTATACCCCAAACATCAAAGAGCTTAACCTCCATGATAGGGTGTTGAATCATCTCATTACATCAGGATATAGAACCGGTGCACTGACATTTGTCGCGCTATTGAGCAAAATTATTGGCGTCTCGAAACAATGTCAGCCAATAAAATCTTGATTGTAGGACCTTTCAGCAGTCCTAACACGACCAAAATGTCCTCCATAAGGAGCATCATGGTAATGCTTCATGATAGATAGCATTTCTTCTTCAGGAACGTAATGACGAATGATGTTGTCAGCGCATACCTTGAACAGGTATGGCTCATTCCAATGATACTTCGTAGCATCCCAAAGAAATCTGACCTTCCTATGACCTGTTGCACTCAATGGCAGCTTTCCATAGACTAGATAATCGACGACATCTGCATACCATGGAGATGCGTCGACAAAGAATAATTTCTCATTTGGAAATGCATCAACAATTTGAGACTTATTACAATCCTTGCTTCTAGATTCCAAACAAGATAGGTGGTCTTCTACTTGGTTTTCCGATCCTTTCCTGTCCTTAATCTCAACATCAAATTCTTGTAATAAAAGGATCCATCTAATCAACCTAGGTTTTGCATATTTCTTAGCAAAAAGGTATCTCAATGCAGAATGATCAGTATATGCTGTAATTTTTACGCCGACAATATACGAAAAAAACTTATCAAATGCAAAAACTACTGCCAGTAACTCCTTCTCAGTGATTGTGTAATTCACTTATGCTTCAGTTAGAGTCTTACTAGCATAATAGATTGAATGAAATACCTTATCCTTTTTGTTTTCCAAGCATAACACCCACAACAAAGTCGCTCGCATCACACATTGCCTCAAACGGTTGCGACCAATTCGGTGTGACGACAATGGGTGCCTGCACTAGCTACCAATTTCTAATTTCCTGAAAGTTTACAATGGCATAAGGTTAATGCTAGCTCCTAAATCAAATAAAGCTTATCTAAGTAATGGTTTCCAATAGAGCATGAAATTGTGAAACTACTAGGATCTTTCATTTTTGGTGGCAATTTATTTGAAAGTACAACGCTACACCCTTCTGTGAGTGTAATCGTCTCAATATCGTATAGCTTCTTCTTCTTTGATAGTAGTTCCTTCTTGAATTTCCCATAGCTGGGAATCTGCACAAAAGCATCAACTAGAGGTATATTAATATGTAATTGTTCCAAGGTAGATACAAACTTTTGATAATCTCTGTCATGATCTTTCTCTTTGAATCGTTGTGGAAATGGTAAAGGTATGTTCACAGTGGATTGTTGTGATATAACCGATTGTGTCGACATGGGCAGTTGCATTGATAACTACTTCATAGGACGAATGGTCGGTATTGATGTGACTATTGGTGGCTCAACCTCAATTACTTATGCTGTATCTTCTTCAAATCTAACTTCTCCTTGTTGCTTTGGTTCGTTTGTGTGGACAGGTGCTTGGTTGGAGCTACTACTTTGTTCAGCAATTTGCTTTCCACTCTGCAATGTGATGGCCTTGGAATGCTCCTTTCCTTTCTGATTTGGATTTTCAATGTCACTTGACAAAGCACCTGGTGGTTTTGTGCTCATGTTAGAAGCTAGTTGTCCTAGTTGTGATTCCAATACTCGGATGGAAGACGAATTTCCTTGTACAATAGCTTCTATTCTTGTAATATGCTCACGCATCAAAACTTCAAGAGCAGCTAATGGATTTGATCTTGGTTGAGAATACTGCTATTGCTGTTGTTGATGCTGTCTTTTCATATTTTGTAGCACAGTTTGTTATGGCTGCATTCGAGCATGTGGTTGCATTTGGTTATATGACTGCATCTAGTTTTGTGATCGCATCTGGTCAGGCTGCGCATGCACTTGAGGATTGTGATTATAATTCTGTTGTTGTTAACCGTAACTCCCTTGTTTAAAATTACCTTGATATGAGGAATTTTCATATCTATATGTGGATGCATTCTGACTCCCTCAAGGTTGTTGAGTTCTATTTGAATTGTTATATGAGTTACCATATGAATTCTCTCGGATGTTATTGACATAAAATGTATTCTCAACATGCTGTGGACAATCTTTATAGTTATGGTCGTCGCTGCATATTTCACAAGAAAACGTTGGGACATCCATTTGTTGGGATACTTGAATAGGGGTAACATCACTCGTCCCCTTCATGTTCTTGATCATATTTTCCAGAGAAAATACTTGTGTACTTAGGGCTGAAATGGTATCTAACTCAATAACTCCAAGATTTGTTTTCACCTAAGCAGAACGAGAAATCGGGTACTGATAATCGTTTTGCGTAATTCTTTCCAAGATTCGCATAGCTTCGTTGTAGTGCAATCCAACAAAGGACCATTAGTAGATGCATCGAAAAGATTTCTTGTCTGCGCATTTAATCCATTGTAAAAGATCTTGATTTGTGTCTCCTATTAGATTTCGTGCATGGGATAACGTCTAAGCAGAGTTTTGTAACGTTCCCACGTAGTGTGTAGGTTCTCATTGTCCAATTGATGGTATGTCGTAATATCATTTCGCAGTCTAGCATTCATTGTGGGTGGATTGAATCACAAAACAAACTCAGTTGCTAGAGCATTCCATGAAGTAATAGATCTGCCTGTAAACGTCACAAAATTTACGTGCAAGCGAACATTATCGATCAAAGTATAATAGATAGAGATTAATCTATCGGATATCAATCCCATGAGGATGGTGTTCTTGTTACTTAAACTTGTTAAAGCAATTAGAGTTTAAATGAAAAGAATTGTTATGAGTAATGTCAACGCAATTAGTTAAGACTGCACAAATCAAAGAGTTAAATCTGTTAATGCAATTATAGCATAAAATGTCAGAGCAAATTAATAGAAAATAATTTTTTGTGGAAGATGTTGTAAATGTAAATTCAGAAAATTAAAAGAAATAGATCAAGTGTAAAGATATAGGGGGATCCCTGACTTCACAAGTTGGCAATGCTAAATGTTACTACAAGGTAATTGATAGATGAATTGTCACCGCAATTAAGTTCTAATGAGATCTTCCTGCTATCAACTTCTCTGTTTAACAAAGATCCAAGTACTCACAATTACAACACTTTACAGTGCTGGTAATGCTTCGCACTCATGAACAAGTGGCCAGAATCCCTTCTTGCCTCAAGCAACTTCCGTTGTCTTGCTTGTTAATCTAGCTTGTCACCGCACCTTCCACTGTCTGTAACTGCAATCGCACTTCCGTGGTCAAAACTGTTAAAATCAAAATTAAATAGATGAGAAAAATTGAGTAGAAATAAAAAATAGATCTAACATTAATAGATACTTTCGTATACAATTAATAGTCAATATAATTCATCAACATTCAAGAGGGATTAAAGAAGAAATTGAAGCATGCTACTCCTAGTCTACTAGAATCCTCCCGTAATCGCTCCTCTTACGTCACACATAGGCACTCCTCATCTAGAGTAGTCGCCTCCTCATTGTATCAGATACCCTCCTTAGAAGTCAAGCTTCCATAGTAGCTTATTTTGATACAAAATGAGAAAATTGTGGAATTGAGCTCTTCACAGCTTGATCCTCATCTTCTCTCTCTCCCCTCTATTAATAATCATTCCGTAGCACAGGTCTATCCCTCTTCTCAGATCTAACTTCCCTTTTTGTAGCTGTACAAGTTTGTTATTGCTAGCTGTGCACTCACGCAGATCTGGTTTGTGCATAAGGTAGTTGTAGATTGTCGCGACATTTTTGGATGCAAATTATGATTTAAATTTGCTGCGACAACTTGGTATTCTCCTGCGCTGGTGCTTTTGAATGTGTTAGCAACGTAAATTCCCTGATAAAATGTAGAAGCATTTATGTGGTGACATCTTTGGCTTCAATTCTAGATCAAACTTGTGGTCGCAACTCTAAATGTTTTCCTATTTTGATATTTTAAGATGGATTTCTATGCTGACAACTTTAGACGCAAAACTGATACTCAATACAGCGACATTAGTAGAACAAAAGGAATAAAATGAAAGAAAGTAAGACCATAACACTGATTTAGAAAATGCAAATACTAAGTATGAAATGCTGAAAATGTAAGCTAAATATGATATAAAAGGAACAAATTATATACTAATTCAAGGAGAAATTAAGTGCCATTTCTAATGCTATCAACTCCCTTAAAGTTCTTTGTGCTTCTGCCATTGGTTCGTTTGTAGGGAGTTGTGGAGGTATACGGATGTTTTCCATGTTAACAGCGGGATCTTCTATTGGATTGACTTACTCTTCTGTCTTCTCCGGTGGTGAATTTTGCATAACCTATTGGTTTCTGCGATTACGTCTAATTAGTGGTTTTGGGTTAGAAATAGGGTCGACCAAGTTTCCTTGGCTTCGAGTCATAAACCAAAATCAAATGAAAAAGTAAAAAACAAAGTGCGAAAAAAAAAAAAATTGTATCTATAATTTAAAATATTCTTAATTATTTTATTAGCAATGGAGAAATAAAATTTACTAAAGCGTTGCCTCCCTGACAATTATGCCAACAACTTGATCGCACCATTCAGCGTAGATTTCAGCTTTTCGTAGGTATATGGGTCAAGTTGTAAATATAGTGTGTTTAGAACGGAACACTTGGTAGTATTCTAAGGATCGTACCCAAAGAAGGCATACAATTATAGTAAATAAAATCCCTACAAAGAATAAAATTAATTAATAATTGTGTTAGGTTTTATAGTACGAAGGAAAATTAAAGAGTGTTTTGAGAGCATAAAAATAAAAAGATACAATAAAATAAAAACAAAGGTTGAGTTGTAGAAAATCTTATAAGCGGCTTTATGGAAGTTAGGTCGTTTTCATATGATTTCTTCAATTATTAGGTTTCGAGAATTTTCCTTCAATCAACTAGTCACTACCCTAGTTGGATCTCTCTATTTTCCACCGACATAGCGAGTCGATAGAGATTACTTATCACTAGATGTAATAATCTAAACCGATTTGGGGAAAAGGTGTTCACGGATGGACAATACCAATTTTGGGTTCATTCCCACCTAAATGACTTTCTAGGGTTGTTAGGCCTAGTGTTTGTTCAACGTTCTTCCTTTCCCAAATAGCTGATCCGAAAGGTAAAATCCCTGCATAACAACAATTAATTATTCATACGTCTACTCCTTAACTCCCCAAAATGGAATTAGTTCCTCATGGTTTCTTTATTCATCAACAAAATAATATATGGAAACATATAAATGGAGAATCAAATGAAAAAGAAACTAAAATTGTATTAAGCAATTTGTCGGGAAAAAATCCTCGAACGTTTATGCGAACTTCTACAATCTCGTTACACACTTGAAAAGTAAAAACTAAAACTAAAAACTAAAGTCTAAGTAATGGTGTGTAAAACCCTAGTGCTAAAGGTCTTATTTATAGCTTTAGATGGTCATTTTTCCTCAACCTTAGGTTAGCTACCGTTCCTCGTGTTTAAATGGCATTGTAAAGACAAAAACGCCCTTTATTAAATGTGAGATCTGCATCTAGGGGTCGATGTTGTGACACACCAAGTCTTGTGTCGTGACAAAGACATTAGTCACCATGTGAATCGTCATCCTACATGTGTTGTCGCGACAAAGAAGTCAGGCTTCAAGTTCCTTAAGTCTAGTCCTTTGGTTACGATGTAGCTTAGCCTATGTCGTGACAAAGTGATCAGTCTCCTATTATTACACTTCTTGTGGTCTTCTACACACTCACCAAGTACATTAGCTAACCTTTAGGCCATTTGGCCTTAAAGACAAATAAAACGGTATTTTAACATTTAGGTTACACAATTTATTCAAGTAAGAAATCTAACTAAATCCTATGAAAACATAACGAAAATACTTGATTTCAAGTTCTTCAAGTGTGAAAAATAGTTCAATTTGCTAGGTACAAAACCTTTGGCAGATTATTAGCTGATTCGAAACAAAGGCGCTTTAGCCCTCATCAATACAATGAGGCTTCACTCTCTGTAACCTATTCACAAGCAACTTGGACACAATCTTGAACAGCACATTGCACAAGCTAATCAGTCGAATGTGTGTCATATTACGTGAATCACGTTGCTTTGGTATCAAAACAATGTTAGTATCATTAATGGCGGACATTCAACCACACGAGTTCAAAATATGAAGACAATAACTATTGAAATCCGATCCTACAATACGCCAGAATTGTTGATAAAACAGAACAGGTAACCCATCCTAATCACCAGCCTTATCTATTACCATCTCTTTAATAGTTAGAATATCATCCTTAGTAAAGGGGTCAATAGCCCCTCATTCATGTCATCAGTAACACGAATAGAAATACCAAATAACAAACGACTCATGTCGCCCAGGCTCTGTGAGGTAAATAAATCAAAGAAGTAATTACAAGCTACGTGTGTCACTCCATCATCCTCTTCTACCACAGTCCCACTCCCATATTCCAACACACAGAGTGCATTAATCTTCTTCTGGTGCGACGCCCATCTGTGGAAAAAATATGTGTTACAGTCACCGTGCTTAAGTGACATAGTTCGAGCTTTTTGTGCCTAATAACTCTTAGTTTTGTCAATCTCGAAGTTAAGGGTCATTCTTGCCAAAACCATCTCCTCAAGAACAGTATCATCTAGAGGCATACTGGTGAGAAACTACAGTCTCTCCTGTACCTGGTGCACATGCATCCGAGATCGCGTACGAATAGAGCGAGCCCACGTCAAAAGCCTCATACCCAATAACTGAAGCCTATCGAACACAACACCAATAGAAGCTTCCGAAAGTTGACGAACTTTAGATTCACAAGTGTCTTCCAACAACTAGGTCCGTGTCAAGAAACAATGGGCAATGATCTAATATTAAATGGACATAATAGGAAAGACGAAAATCTGGGAATAGGTTGTGCCACTTCAGACAAGCGACTCCTCTATCCATACATTCTCGAATACTGTTCTTAGGCAGCTTCCCCCTCTCCCATCTGTACCATTGTCCACTATAACCCAAATAAGATAACTCAACATCAGTCAACACAACCCTAAAGGAATCCATAAGTCGACTATCCCGAAGGTGGCCCTCTTATTTCACATGTGAGTATAAGATTTTGTTGAAGTCATCCATGACAAGCCAAACGTAGTCACCATCCGAAGCTAAATGAAGTAGGAGATCCCAAGATTCTGAACGACGAGATTGGGTTGGCCAGAACACAGTTAGAGAAGAACCCTTGTATGTCGTCCCATGTAACCTCAAACCCACGAGGAGATGAATGCCAAATAGCATCCAATCGGAACACTGTCCCCTCCTACTATAGCCAATAGCTCTTGGAAACAATAGCCCGACAAGGAACTTCCTTGATCGAAGAATCCCATTCTAATGGAAGATCCTTACTACCATGAACAATACGGATAGGAAAAAAACCTTCGAAACGACCCAATCAACCACACAAAAAATAGAAGAGAGACAGTTGTTCATATTGAAAACGAGCGTAAATGCTACAGTCAGGACCCAACAAAAGCTTCTTATGCCGCTTTAGCGGCCCTCGAATATCAATGAAAATTCTGATTCGAAGGAAACCCCTATATCTTGTACCCATCAACTTCATATCGCAATCAAAGAATGTGCCCAAGAAATTGCCAAATTGTAGCTCCATAGATTCCAAGACAAGTCCTAGAGGTAGGTCATGCAACTGCACCCCATAGTCGACAAATGTTAAAGGGACCACAAGCAGGTCCTCACCCAACTGTGTTCTTTATAGTCACCCATTAAAAGTCCAAGGACTGCCATCCAAGAATCGTTCAAAGTCAATTTCATAATATAATTGAAAAAAAAAACGCTTGTCACCCAACTTCGTGATAGTGACCCGATTGTGAGGATGCCAAGGATTCGAAAGCGTCGACTTCATGGCCTGAAATTAGACCACACTGGTAGTCAGAAAATTGCCCACCACACAAAGGTCGTCCAGCGGCACATTGACAGAATTGCCCAAGTCCACCGACTAAACCTTCTCTTCTCCATCCTACAAAGAGGAGTCCTGCCAAACCCATCTCCATCACCCTATCCATGGTCGAACCAGTTGAAGTAAATCCCAAAAATGTCAACCAAACAAACCACAATCAACGTCGAAAACCCACCAAAATTCAAAACAGTCGTGCCAAGAAGTAGACAAAAAACGTGCCCAGGAGGAGACAGTTTTAATAAGTTACCTCACAAAATTTAAAATTTCAATTTAAAACTTGTTTATTATTATTCAAAGTTGTTGAAAGGAAAGCTAATACATAATCATCAGTGTACCTAATATTTTTCTGTCTTTTTTAATTAATTTAATTAGTTATAATTGAGTGATTACAATCTACCATATACTTAATTAAATTCATAACTATCAAACATATATAATTTTGAAAAATTGTTTCTTTTATAAATTAAATATTATAAAATCTAATAAACTAATTCCTAAAATTAGAATATGTATATTATTATAATTATTATATTTAAGAAATGATTTACTTACTCCAATATAAAATTACACATATAATAATAATAATAATAATAATAATAATAATAATAATAATAATAAAAATGACAATGACAATAACAATAACAATAATAGGGTTAAATGAATTCGTTCATATAGATATTGAAATAATCAATCCATAATTCTATTAGGACTATTCCTTTAAACATAATTTTTTTCAGTCGATTTAATTTAAAAAATATTGTTTCATATAGAAAAACTGAACTCGAACTAAATTGAGCAATTTGAGTGATAACACCACCTTAAAATCGAATTGAACAATACAAAACCCAAACCGAATCAAACCAAACCAAATACATCAAATTGAATCGATATTTTGATTTTCTCAATTTTTTTCTCAACTATAATCACTGTGCAAGAGGAAAAAAAAACAGGAAAAGTGCGAAATGGATTTAAACCTACAACCACCAATGGCCACCTTTACCTACTTCAAAGCTTTTAAGCTTAATGTGCCAAGAATTTCATAAAAATTAGGGGTGAGTAAAACTTGATTTGAATCGAAAAAAATTCAAATTTCGAGTTAAGCAAATCGAGTTATTCGAGTTAATCAAATTATTCGAGTCAACTCAATTTTTTTTGAATTTCGAATTCGAATCAAGTTGAGTTTTCCGATTCGAATAACTCTAATAATTCGAATAAATAGAATATCAAACTATAATATTTTATATTTTTACCCTAAATTCCGAACTTTTTTACTTTCCCCCGAAAACTTTTACTCTACTCTCTTCTCACCCCATCTACACTAAACCCATTTCCCCCCAATTTTTAATATTTTGCCCCCAAAATTTTATTCCCCCCATTTACTTTCCCAAAAATCCCTTAAAACTTTTTATTTTCCCCCAAAATTTTTATTTCTTCTCACTTTTCCTATAAAACTTTGATTCCCCTCCCATCCCACCCCTTATACCCCAAACCCATTCCGTCTCCCAATTTTTTTGATATTTTTCCTCCAAAATTTTACTCTCCCTGTTTACTTTCCCTAAAAATTTTACTCCCTAAAACTTTTTATTTCCCCCAAAACTTTTACTTTTCACCCTTTACTCTCAAATAAAAAATCAAAATCAACCAAAAAATTTCCCTAAACCTAAATAATAATAATTTTATTTATATCTACTATTTATATTATTAAATTAAAATTCACATTTTGTACTATTTATATTATTGAATTGTTTAATTATACTAATTATTTATATTAAAATTGAATTATTAATGATGCCATAAAATATTCATGTTAAAATTTTATGTTGGTATCAATTTTAAATTTTATCTTTAAAATAACTTTTATTAAAATAAAAATTTTACATTTAATATATTTTTAAATTTAAAAATACATAGTGACAATAATTAAAAGATAATTGAAGTAAGTAAAAACGCTAGTCGTATATAAAAAGCTAATAAATAAATTACGAGGTGAAGAAAGTTAATAACAAATTTTATTACGGTGAATAAATTTGATTACGATGGGTGATAGTGGTTATAAGGACTCAAAGTTTTTTTTTAAAAAAAATTTAACTCGAACAAATATATTTGATTTGATTCGATTCGAATTCCACCACACAACTTGATTCAAGAAAATTTCAAATTAAATTAGGATGATAAAATATGATTCGTCAACTCGATTAACTCAAAATTTTTTCATTCGATTAGATTCGATTGAATACTACCTATAATAAAAACCCTTTATTCGTATCTGATAAAAATTTTCATTCGAAAATTAATTTTATTCTCTGAGTTTGTAGACAATATGCTGGGATTTGTAAGAAATTTTTTTAATATTTTATATTTAAATTAATTTTAATTTAATTCATGATTTATTTGATTAATATGTTTTTATTTCTTTCTTTTTGAGGATAATGAAAGCTTTTACCGAGCAAAATTTATATTGGTAAGGAATTTCGACATATATTTTTAAGGTGTGATTGTGCTTATTATTAATTTATTTGTTTTAAATCTAATTGAATTATTCAGTGAAATTATTAAATATTGGTGGATTTATAAGGTTTAATAATGAAACTTTGTAATATATTATTTCCAAATGATTGTTTATAAAAAAATATCATATACTAATATTATTTTCTTACTTAATATTTAAAATAAAAATTTGGGTTTTGGTAGAATATATTAATATTATATTGCTTAATATTTTAGTACATGTTGTAACACTCATACCGATTCAATCGTTACTATACTTCATGTCCAAATAATTAACACATTCTTTAATATAGTCAGCACGTCATATAAACTTAATACAAATATTAATTAAATACATATAGCTAATTGACTTCATCGCATACATGAATTTATTTCAATTATATACTTCTATTTTAAAAAACAAAAAGTTTACAAAGGTAGCTTTATTATAAAGAAATATTTACTTAGTCTTAGAAAATAATATTCTAATCATACTTAAATACAAATTCGACTATGACTCAGAGTCTCTAGGTAGCCCCGTTGTTTGCATATTATAACTAAAAAACATGTCCGTGTAAGCACGATAAATTCTGGTCTGGTCCCTCCTCAAATTCTCAATTTTTTTTACCTGTAATACATTATAACACAAATGTAAGTTAAAATAAACTTAGTGAGTGGTTTATACCTTGTATTAGCACAATGCTAGCAAGCTTGAAATTCATGGATTTCATGTTTGACTTTATCCACATTAGGACGGTTCTCCAATTTTATTGGCATAGTCTTGACATGGTACATTTTGTCATAACTAGTACTTGATACATTATCTTAATGACACCATCAATTATTTTATTGTGTATCTTGGAGATCAATTTGGCTTGCTTGGCTTATTGGATTTAGTGCCCTAAGTGTAGTATTTTTGTTTAAGTACTCTTGTAATTTTTTCGAATAAATTGGTTAATAAAATTAATTATGAATTGCATTAATACTTTGTATATTGTCTGTAACACCCATACCCAGTCCGATCACCAAACCCGAGCTATGGAATGCCACATTAGCCACCTAAGTTGTAACAGCCCGTTTTTCAATGATGTCGAAAATAGTGGTTCGAGACTACAACTCCGACGAGTTAGATTGTAAATATTAACTATTTAATATTTATGATTACATTATTGTCATATTAAATTTTGATTAAGAAAATTTATCATTTAGATAGTTAATGAAGTGAAAAAGATTAAATCGTAAACGGTGTAATAATTGAATTCTGTTAATTAAAGGCATTAGATGCTAATTGAAAGGTAAGGAAGAGAACTTAAATGGTAATTAGACCATTAAAAGAATAAGTGGATGGTTTTGGGCTAAAAGGTTAAATTTTGGTTAAAATCATTAAGTGAAAAATTGTAAATTAGGAATAAAAGAAATTAAAGTGGAAATCATGAGAATTTAGGCCTATTTTTCCATATTCTTCTCCCTCAAGTTAGACGAAACCCTAAAGGAGAATAGGAAAAACTTTTGTTAGCTTTTGTTATTCAATCGGGTAAGTAAACTTCGTCTATTTTTAGTAATTTTTATGTTTTTAAGTTCATATTAGCTTAAACTAGCTAGCCCAATGACTAATTTGTGAATCTATCAAATGTTATAAATCTTACCATTGATGAATGAGTTATTTATTCAAAATTTATGGAAGTTTTATAAGATTGGATGTTAGATTGGATGATTTTGTAAAGTCATTTTTTATGATTTTTAGGGTTTACGACTAGATTGTTAAAACGGTAAAAACACATGTATTTGTTGTGAAATAATTGCATGAAAGGGTTGTAGGTAGATGCTTGAGTATTCGAATGATATGGGTTTGAAAGAAAAATTGTCATTTTGCATGTCTAAGGCTTAAAAACTAAATTGAATAAAAGTGAAAAGTTGAGGGCAATTTTGTAAAAATACCAAAAATGATTTAATTGCATAAAATGACTTAAATTTCATGTTGAATTAGATAATTGAATGATTTATTGTAATAGAGCAAGAACGAGCCGTGGATCACGGATAAGGGAAGATTGTGAAACAGTCCTTGGAGTTTAGTCTTAGTTGCAATTTAGTCTGGTAAGTTCGTACTATTATTTTAAATTTTCATATTGCCAATTATATTTATCTTGGAATTACTCTTAGACAATTTGATCAAGTGTAAGGCTTAATAACTACTTTGATTATGGCTCAAAAAGAGTGATATTCTGATTCTGGCTCAAAAAGAGCAATATTCTAATTCTGGCTCGGAAAGAGCGATATTCTGATTCTAGCTCGAAAAGAGTGATAATCTGATTCTAGCTCGGAAAGAGTGATATTCATATTAAGACTTGGAAAGAACGATATTCTGATTCTGGCTCAGAAAGAGCGATATTCTGTTTCTGGCTCGAAAGAGCGTTGTTTTGTTTCTAGCTCGAAAGAAGCATTACTCTGTTCTGGGCTCGAATAAGCTATATTTCTATAATAGCTCAAGAAGGCTTATTTAGATCGGTTGAGATGGAAAAATGTTGATATTCTCTATGTTTTCTTCCATAATTGAATATGTTATTTGACAAGTTAATCGTTCTTGCAAACTTACTAAGCTTTGTAAGCTTACTTGTGTATCTATCTATTTTTTTGTAGATTTCGTTTTGCTATTGGAAGATCAGATCCTCAAGAAGAATCACACTATCTCGAGAGCATCTTCGGTAGACCTTGTATGACTTGGCTTACATGGCATGTACTAGGATATTTTTTGAATTCTCTTTAGTATGATAAGTTATATGAACCATGGTAGTTTAAAGTGTTGGAACACATTTTGGTTTCAAATGTTTAAATGTGACATGGAAGTTGTTTTGGTTTGAAAGGGAAAATGCTTTTATTAGAAGTTTGAATAGTTTTAAATGGTTTTTCACCTATATGCATATTGATTGAATGATTTATGTTATGTATCAATAGGGACAAAAGAGTTGAGTTATGTATGCATGATTTAGGTCAATTAGTAGTGAACTTATAAAAGATTTTGGGCTCTTTTGAAGGTACACACGGTCTGGAATACAAGTGATAGCATTAGAAATGACACTTATTTTCTCCCTAAATTTGTGTATTAATTGTCTCTTTTGTATTACATTTAGCATGCATGATAGTCATTTAGTACTTAGTATTTATATTTTCTAAACTCAATGTTGCATGGCTTAAATTATTGTTTTTTTATCTCTTTTGTGCATTAATGTTACCATATACAGCATATGTATTACATTTGAAATTATCAGCACAGGGATCCATCTCAAAAAATCGATGCTAGAAAGAGTTCAAAGATGCAGCCACAAGTTTAGATTGGTATTGCAGCTAGAATTATCACCACATGGAAACATTTACTTTGTATAAGTGAATTCATGCTACAAGAACATCTGGAAGCACCAGCGTAGCAATTTCACATGATGTCGCCGCAATTAAAGATTGTAGATCGTGCCCAGAAATGCGGCGACAACCTGTAGATTAATGAAGATCACACCAGATCTGCGTTAGTGCATGGCTAGATTTCAACAAACTTTGACAGCTGCAAAAGAAGTTGAATTTGAGATGAGATGAGATCTACAATTCTCAAAGCTTATAAATAGAGGACAGAAGAAGGAGATGAATATCAACAAGTGAAGAAATTTAATTCTGCAAATTCTCTAAAGCTTCAAGCTTGATTCTGGAGTCCAGTGAGCTGATTGAGCAAGTGTGTGACAACTCCTGACGAGGAGTGCTTGGTGCGATACAAGAGGAGCAGTTAAGGGATAATCCTAGTAGCCTAGGAATAGTGTGCTTGAATTATCTGTTAATTCCTTTGTTAATGCTGATGAATCCTCATTGACACTTGATTGTATATGGAAATAAATTTCAATGTTAAATTACTTTGATTCTTATTCAATTCTTCTAATTTGTTTTTTCTTGGATTTAACTATTTATGACACGAAAGTACAATTGCAGTCTACCGACACTGGAAAGTACGGTGACAAGTTAGGTTAACAAGCAAGTTAGCGAATGTTACTTAAGACTAAGAGAAATTCTAGTCACTTGTTCTTGAATGCAAGGCATTGCTAACAATTGGAAGGTGAGGTAATTATGAACGCTTGAGTCTTGGTTAAACAGTGAGATGTTATTGGTATGATTTCATTGGAACTTTATTGCTGTGACAATTCATCTCTAAAATACCTTGTCGACGCATCTAGCGTTGCTACTTAGTGAAGTCAGTGATCCACTCCATTCTTCGCACTTGATCACACTTTTACTTTTTCTACATTTAAATTCTCAAAATATCAACAAAAGTTTATTTTACTTTCAGTTGCTCTGACATTTAACTTGTAATTACGTTGACAACTGTGACTAACTTAGTGGTGCAAATCTGATTTAATTGTGCTAACATCTTTACTAGCATTTTCTCTAATTTTAACTTTAGTTGCTTCGACAATTGAACATCAAGAACTCTATCCTAGTGCGATTGATATCCGATAGAAAAAATCTATCAACTATACTTACATTGACGTGTGTTCGCTTGCACTTAAATGCTGTGACGTTTACAGGCCGATCAAGTTTTGGCATCGTTGTCGGGGATGGTGTTTGTTTGATGCACATTTTTGTAGTTGCAATTATTCTTTCTTACTTAACTTTTTGTTTTCACTAATCTGTTTAACTTGTTTTTGTTGATTTTCTCTTTATTCTTTAGGAGTTGCATGTCCACAAGGAGAAATCCTAATGATATTGTGAGCTTTGACCCAAAACTCGAATGAACTATTCGAAGGAGGAAGTAAGAGAAAAAGAAAATTTTTGGCAATAACAACAACAATAACCTATCACCATTGCTACCACAAGATGTAGTTCCTCTAATACATCCACAACGAATTAATAATGTACCACCACCGCTGCCACAAGAAGAGCAGGTTCAAAATAGGACATTCAGGGATTTTGTTGTTCTTGTACTAGACGATTGCAACTAGGGGTTATAAGGCCAGCTATACAAGCTAGAAATTTTGAATTGAAACGGACGATGTTCCAAATGCTCAATTCAAATGGGCAATATGCGGGCTTACCTCATGAAGATAGCATCTAAAATCATTTCTGTTTATTTGTGCATCTTTTAGCCAACATGGTGTTCCTGATGACACCTTAAAAATGCAATTGTTTCCTTATTCGTTGCAAGGAAGAGAAAGAACATGGTTTTTGGGTTTGCCGGTTGAATCCATTACATCATGGAATGCATTGGCAATGCAATTTGTGTTGCGTTTCAATCCGTCGATAATGAATGCAAGGTTGCATAATAATATCACAACTTACCATCAGTTAGATGACGAAAACCTACACATAATAGGGGAGTGTTATAAAACTCTGCTTAGACATTGCCCTATGCATGGAATTCAGCAAAAGACTTAGATCGAGATCTTTTACAACAGATTGAATGCCCCAACAAGAAATCTTGTCGATGCATCTGTAAATGCTCGCTTGTTGGATTGCACCTACACTGAAACTGTATGAATTCTAGAGAGAATTGCACAGAATGATTATCAATATCCTATCTCTCGTTCTGCTCAGTTAAAAACTAATCCTGGAGTCTTAGAATTAGATGCAATTTCAGCTTTGAGTGCACAAGTATCCTCTTTGGCCAACATTATAAAGAACATGAAGGGAACAAGTGGCGTAACCTCTATTCAAGTGGCACAACAGATGGATGTCCCGACATTTTCCTGTGAAAGTTGTGGCGACAACCATAGTTATGAGGACTATCCACAACATGCTAAGAACGCATTTTATGTCAACAACATTAGAGGAAATTCTTATGGTAACTCATACAATAATTGACATTCACAACCTTAGGGGAATTAGAATGCATCTATGTATTAATATGGAAATGTATATATTTTAGTCGTTGTTGACTATGTTTTAAAGTGGATAGAAGCAATAACTACTCCAAAGGACAATGCTCGGATAGTGTTAAAGTTTTTTCACACATACATCCTTACACGATTCGGAACACCTCGAGCATTAATAAGCGACCAAGACACTCACTTCCATTGTAATCAAGTGGCGACAGCTTTAAAACGATAAGGTGTGAAGCATCGCATGGCAACCACATATCATCCGCAAACAAATGGTCAAGCGAAAGTACCCAATCGACAAATCAAAGGTATTCTTGAGAAAGTGGTTAACCTATCTAGATGAGTTTGGTCTTCGTGGTTAAATAATGCATTGTGGGCGCTTCGTATCGCATACAAAACACAATTAGGGATGTCGCCATTTCAACTGGTTTTTGGTAAATCATGTCACTTACCTATTGAACTTGAACATAAGGCTATGTAGGCAATTAAGCAAGTGAACATGGACTATGATGCTGCTGGCCGGAAAAAATTGTTGGACATTTCAGAACTAGAGGAAATTTGAAGCGATGCTTACGAAAATGTTGCCATTTACAAGGAAAAAACTAAGAGATGACATGACAATATCATTTTGTTGCGACAATTTTCTGCTAGTCAGTTTGTGCTTTTATTTAACTCACGTTTAAAATTACATCCAGGAAAATTCACTCAAGATGGTCAGGCCCTTTTGAAGTTGTCGAAGCATTTCCACATGGTGTGGTGATAATCAAATATTTGAACGATGGGCACCAATTCAAAGTGAATGGTCAACAATTAAAGCACTGCCTAAGCCTAGACATCAATGAACAAAATGAGACCATTAACCTAGTCACATTTTCTTAAAATGTCATTGCAATTTTTCTGTTTAATTTTTGTCTTTTATTTTATTTTAATTAATTTCTTTAGTTTTCTATAGGAATAAAAGATCTTTTTTTTGTCGACGCACATGAAAGCACAACTTGTTGACGCATCAAACTGCTGACTCATTGAACGTTTCGAGAATGAATCACATCGATTGATTCACCCTAATCCTCAACTGTTAGATCGATCCAAAAAAGTATGATCCGTGTCTTGGCATTTATTGACTGCAAGCACAATGTACTCTCACGGCAGCAGTAATCATTACGCCTCTTCACCTCCATCTTTTCTTCACACTCACATTCATCATTGTTGCTGTAATATTCCTTTTCTTCAACCTTTAGTTTTTTCTGCAAAATATTCTCACTTCCTTTATCTCAGTTACTTATGGCAAGAACTCGAGGTGCTAAACCCCATCCAAATCAATTACTGAATCGTCGGTAGCAATGATCCGAAATGCTGACCAGCCACCACCCAAGGAGCCTGTCCTGTTTTTAACGAAAGCGACAAAGGATTGTTTCCATGAGGTGATGCTAAAAAGAAATCGCCATCCCGAGCAGGGATTTTAGTTGTCCCCACTACTAGCATTGGGGAAACAAGTCGCAAAAATGATTCACGTTTGGGCTGGGAGTAATTCTGTGATCATCTAGAAGGGTACTCCCAATCCATGGTAAGAGAGTTTTATGCTAACTTAATTGACCCAGAGCTGGAGTTCATCTTTGTCCGTGAAGCTTTGGTGCCATGGAGCACTGACCACATCAATGCCCTTCTCCACATTACCGAGGGAGAAGACAAGCAAGTCGAGTTCTTGGAGAACTTGATAGAGGAAGGTGCTGATATATTGCTACATAACCTATGCGTCGACGGCGCTATTTGGATTGGAAATAATCAGAGAAACTATACGATGCACTGTCGTTACCTTACCATCTAGAGTAAAGTATGGTTTCACTTCATCAACTACCGTCTCTTGCCATCCACCCACAGCACTATCGTTACGTTGGATAAAATGTGCCGATACATTCTATTATCAAGGCCGTCGGGTTGATGTCGACGTAATCCTTCATCAGGAAATTACCGAATCTGTCTCCAAAAAAATAAGTATTCTGCCTTTCCCTTCCCTTAGTATGCAGTTATGTAAACAAAGAGGCATTGTGCCTCGAGAAGGGGAAGAGTTTTTGGTGAACAAAGGTCTGATAAATGATGTTTCAGTGGAAAGAATGACGAGGGGGCAGGAAAACCTTATTGTGAAGGATGTGCCATCGAAGAAGGAGAAGGGAAAGAGGAAGAAGAAGGACACACAAACATTTATATCCATAGATCCTAAACTCTGGAGGAAGCTGACTAAAATTGAGCAAATTGTTGACAATGAGCACCCAAAAAATCAAACTTGTTGGTGCAATGGATGAGATGGAGCATAGATAGAACTTATTCTATGCTTATACCAGGGCATGAAATACTACTATTGTCAGCACATTAAGCAGCTTGACCAAGAATCCCATGCCAAAATTCTCTATGTTCCCTTCTATTATCAGGGAGGCCACACCATCAACAGAGTAGGTTGCTTCTGAAGGAAAAACTTAGTCTGTCCAGTCCCCGCATAGAATCCACATCTCTGACAATGAGAATCAGGAGGTGCACTCCAAGTATATGGAAGATTACTTTCACAACATCGCCAGCCTCTTTGAGGACAAGTTTTCAAACAGTTTAAGGGCAACTATGGCGAAAAAGAGATGGCCTCTGTGGGTGTTGAAGAAGATGCAGAAGAAGAGAAGGAAGAAGAAGAAAAAGAGGAAAACATTGTAGCGATAAATTTGTCTGATAAATTTTTCGTCGCACCTGCTAGTGTGGGTGCATCTATTGAAAACCTGGCACCATCTGGGGCGAGCCAGCCCGAGGTTGTCACATCCAGCAATGAGGATTCTAATCCTCTAGCTATTGTGACATATGTGGCACCACTCATTGAGATTTATCCATCGGATGTGACTGTCGATGAAGCCAACATCCAACCGACCATGGAGGAGTAATCCATCGCACCGATTGACCCCAAAGAGAAAAAGCGCAAACACAAGGAAAAGAAAAAGCGAAAAAGGAGCACCCTAAAAAGAAAAAGAAGTCCAAAGCAGACACATCCTCGGCTGCAACACACTGAGTTAGTTTTATTTTTCAGTATTTAGTTTAGTTACTTTTCATTTAGTTGTCATTTCATTTTAATTATCTCTGCATTTTACTTATTATCACATTTGCATAGTAGTTGCATTTCCATTAATATTTGTATAGTATTGTCAGTGCATTGGGGACAATGCAGACACTAAGTTTGGGAAGTATGAAATGGAAATGCAATTACACCCACAAGTTTAAGAATATATTTGTCTTTTTAGTTGAATGAAAGTATGCAAAGTTAAGAAAAATGTAACCATAATTTTTTTCATTTGATGCTTAAATCTTGAATTATTTGAGATGCTAATGCGTGAATTGGATGAATGTGATTGAATGTTGAATCCATCTATTTTTGGATGAATGATTTAAATTGCATTAGTAATAAATGAATAGTATCATTATTTGTATCTTGAATTAATTTACCATTTTGCAGTTATATATATAATTAAATCTATTAGTGAAAGACACTTCAATATGGGTGCATTGTGACTCCACAAGGGAGAACACTCCACTACAAGTGTTAGAAAAATTATCTAGCCAAAGGCTGTCACTACAAGAGTGTGTGTCGGCGCAATTACATGCTCCTTGGGGGTTTGTTGTACCCCATCGTTACTACCCAGGAACAAGAGTATAGTAATGCAATGGCATCCCTCAGTCGCATATATAATATATATATTATTATACAATAAATGTTGTATTGGTTAAGAAGAGTTAAGATTCAAAGCATGATACTAGCATTAGTGAAGTTGCAGTCTTGATTATTCATGCCTATAAATTGTCGGCACAGTATTCTATCATATGAATGCAATTTATACATTAGGATTCCAAAGAATTTAAGTTGCCAGAATGATGATTGTAGTGATAAGAATTTGGATATGACTTTGCTAGCTTTTATTTACTTGAGGGCAAGTAAAAACTCAAGTTTGGGGGTGTGATAGCATTAGAAATGACACTTAATTCTCCCTAATTAGTGTATAATTTATTCTTTTTGTATCATATTTAGCATACATTTTTAGCAATTCATACTTAGTATTTGCATTTTCTAAATCAGTGTTGTATGGTCTTACTTTCTTTAATTTTATCCCTTTTTGTGCTACTAATGTCGTTGTATTCAGTATCAGTTTTGCGTCTAAAGTTGTCAGCGCAGAGATCCACTTTAGAAGATCAGAGTAGGAAAGCATTCAAAGTTGCAACCACTAGTTTGATCTAGAATTGCAGCCAAAATTTTCACCACATGAATACTTCTACATTTTACCAGAGAGTTTACGTTGCTAACATATCCAAAAGCACTAGTGCAGGAGAATGTCAAGTTGTCACAGTGAATAAAAATCATAATTTTCATCCAGAGATGTCGCGACAATCTACAACTACCTAATGCACAAACCAGATCTACGTGAGTGCACAGCTGGCAATAATAAACTTGTACAGTTGCAAAAGGGAGTTAGAACGAGAAGGGGGTAGACCTGTACTTTCTAGTGGTTATAAATAAAAGGGAAGTGAGAGAAGATCATCATCAAGCTGTGAAGAAATTAAATCCACAATTCTCTAAATCTTTCTTAAGTGAGCTGCCATGGAAGCTTAACTTCTGAGGAGTGTGATAAAGCGCGACGAGAAGGCAACAATTTCTAATGAGGAGTGCCTAACTACGACGCAAGAGGAGCAATTATGGAAGGATTCTAGTAGACTACGAATAGCATGCTTCAATTTCTTCTTTAATTCCTCTTGAATTCTGATAAATTCTATTAACTATTAATTGTGTATGGAAGTACCTATTAATGTTAGATCTATTTTGATTTCTACTCAATTCTTATTATTTGTTTATATTTGGATTTAATTATTTTGACCATGGAAGTGCGATTGTAGCCATAGTCACTAGAAGGTGCAGTGACAAAGTTAGAATAACAAGCAAGACAACGGAAGTTGCTTGAGGCAAGAAGGAATTTTGGCCACTTGTTCTCAAGTGCAAAGCATTACTTCACTGGAAGGTGTGGTAATTGTAAGTGCTTGAGTCTTTGTTAAACAGAGAAGCTGATAGCAGTAAAATTTCATTAGAACTTAATTGTGGCGACAATTTATCTATCAGTTACGTTGTAGTCACATTTAGCTTTGCCAACTTGTGAAGTTAGGGATCCCCCCATTTCTTTACACTTTATCTACTTTTGTTAATTTTTTGAATTTACATTTACAAACATCAAACAATTCATTTTCTATTAATTTGCTTTGACATTTTATGTTATATTTGCATTGACATATTGAGTCTTTTATTTGTGCAGTCTTAACTAAATTGCATTGACATTACTATTAACAATTCTTTTCAATTAAACTCTAATTGCTTCGACAAGTTTAAGCAACAAGAAAACCATCCTCGTGAGATCGATATCCGACAGACTCACATCTTTACTATACTTGCATCGATAATGTTCCCTTGCTTATAATTAAACTTGGACTATGTTCATATACTTAAAGTTCAGGTGTGTTTATATTTAGTTTTATCACTTCTAAAAAAACATAAAGAAAAACTAAGTTCTAGAACAATTGGTGAAATTAATAGATAGAAATATATCTCTAAGCGCAAGCGGAATCCTACATTGCCTTTATGTCCAGAGTTCACTTATTCTACCTTTCAAGTGCTTATGCTTCGTCTGGATCAGTCACCTGGCCACTACACATCGTGTGATTTAACTATTTGCAATGTTTAAAAAAGAGCTCTTGCGATCTCAATGAATATACAAAAAAGAAAAATCACAGAGCAAGCACGAAACAAAAGTCAAACAAAAGCATTGGCAAGGTCACTAAACTACGAACTGGGTTCACAATACTTATGCGAAGCCTGGTTCACAGATACTCACTATTGGTTAGCTTAAAACAGTAAAGCATAATATTTTGGAAAATACAATGTTATTCGTATGTTTGTTTTTGTTACATAAGTGAATCTCCTTATAACTCATCACTTTGACCTAAGTAGTCTTAACATGTCCCACAAGTATAGCATAAAGCTAAGCACTCTCCAAACATACTGACATATCCTATTAAACGAAGCTTAGCTCGACATTCCCTTAATCTTCCTAACATATCCCAAGGCCTCTCTCCCAAAACACAAAACACAAAGGTGAGTACTCAGAATCCTATAGCATGCCATTATATTAAATGGTTTTAGAAGATTAAAGTGTCAAAATATTTACTTAAACTTAGAGCTTGTACGTTATGAGGAGCTCGCAAAACATTGTTCATAATTAGCTCGGAATATAGAGCATGCATATCATTGCTCATAAAAACACATATATAATCACAAAACAAGAATGTAGAGAAGACTTACTCTTAGAACTTAGGATAAAACCCTGAGCTCTTGATTAACACTATGGTTTGCACATACATGTGGCGATCCCTGAACACTCACCAATTTTTTGAAAGCTTTAAACCAGTTTTGTTTTCCCTTTTGTTTGCTTGTAGACAGTTTTGTCATGTTCTCAATTTCACAAACATACACAAGTCACTAATTGCACATTAAAACTCATACATAGACACGAGTGAACCTAGGTTCACCCATACTAGTCTTTTGGCGAACCTAGTTTCCTTTGTTGCAAACTTTTCTTAATTACTTCTAAGCACCAACACAATAGCGAAATAGAGTCTTACCTTAAATCCTAGGAGCTAAGTTTTGGGTTCTTATTTCCGTAGAAACTTGAAAATAAGAGAAATAAGTAATCAACAAAGAGATTTGAGAGAGTTTTTTTGTTTAGCAGAATATGAAATTTTAATGGAAAGAGATTATTTTATAGGCACTAAGTGTTTTGATGTTCTTAGGATGCCCTAGTCGCAATAGAAGTATGAAAGAGTTACGTGCATGAATGGTGTTGTGAAGAGGAAAATAAGTTGACTTCGTAAGCTAATCCTAATTCTAACTGTTGACCCTATCTCGTCTGTCCCTCTAGCAACCCCATTTCACTAGGCCCACTAGTGACCTCAGCTCGTCAAGCCTAAAACTCCTAGGCCCTATTCACGAATGCTACTACTCTCCCTCTCTTAAGGAATGTTTTCCTCGAAATTACCTGTGTCATAACAGATAAGGATATTGATGTCTCATCACTTCTTCTATCTCTTAAGTGGCTTTCTTGGTTTTTTGGTTTCGCCACAACACTTTGAATAAAGGAATTCTCTTATTTCGCAAGACTTTTTCCGTTGCACCCTCTAACCCGTATTTAAGTTAAACCATAATCAAGTAATGTTGCAAAACAATCTCACTCATGAACATACAATAATATCACTTAACTATTTCACATACATTCATTCACGTATAAACATTCGCATAATCACATCAAATGTTATATTAATGTCATTAAAATGAAACTAGAAATTCAAAAGAATCAAGACTAAACAAGATTTCATCCCTCAAACACAAATGAAAAGTGTCATATAAACATAGCACACACCCGTGTACCAAACCGTGTTTAATCGAACAACTACCCTGCATCAATTAAATAGCACACGACTGTGTGTCTCCTTATGGCACAAACCGTATGACCCAAATGCAACTTCTTACACCAAATGCAATTTGAACTCAATGTAAACCACAAATCACCACAATCAAATATGCAAGTTTCATACATCTTATACTATTCATTAACAAAAGATTACCATAAAGGCAACATTCTTTACATACAACCATCAAAGTTAATATTCACATATGCATTCAACAAAACTAGATCCTTATCAAGAGAAATCACAAATAGCCTATATACATGCCACTTTTAAACCAAAATAAGTTGTTCAAAATAAATCTACCAAGGAAGAAGATGATAGTGTGCACTCTTGATTCGATCCAATCTATGCTTAGATTCTTTAAGATATACAATCATACAAATTAAACAAGTAAGTCATTTAAGACTTAGTAAGTTCATAACACAATTGATAATATAATAAAAGTAACTATCAACCATTATTCAATAGTTAATACTCGTTCATGTATATCTTGCACAAAGCCTATTACACCGACACAAAGCCTGATACACCGACACAAAGCCTGAATCCCCGGTATAAAGCTTGATACTCCGGTACAAAGCCTGAATCACCGACATAAAGCCTGAATCACTGGCATAAAGGCTGATTTACCGGCATAAAGCCTGAACACTTAGGTATAATTGTACCAATCCACATAAACTAGTATATGTCAACCAACAACCATTTCATATACAAAGATCTATAATTAAATTCAGAACGATAATAAATAAATTTATAAATTTCACATAATAACGAAATGAAGTTACTTATATAGTGACAACGATATTTAGCGTAGATTAGTTGACCACTTTCCCCTTCCCTTGATCATTCACTGGAGTATCCGTAGTTTGATATAATTTAATAAGCACTCAAGAAATTAATTTAAATCTATTACCCTTAATCATTTAATCATAAAACAATTATAAGAATTTTACAACTCCTAAACCCTTGTTCTTCACTACCCGTATGTCCAAAATTACTTCAGCCACCAATTGAGCTATATGTATTTTATAACTCTATTTCAATCGTATGAAAAATAGAGCAAGTAAAACATTCAAATTTCCTTTGTTCTAACAATGTTACACTTGTCTAATTAGCTAATAGAACCCTAACTATCACATGCATTAACAATAAAATCCTTTGTCTACTAACTAACCTCCCACATGCTATGAAACTCCTCCAAATTAAAACTCCATTCGTACCTCATTCAAAAACAGCAGCTAACGAACACCAAACATGGCAATTTCACAACTTACATTATTTTCTAAAATAAACTAATTACTATATTACATGCACCAAATTTCAAGGATCAAAATATACAAAAAAAATTAACGAGAGGATTCGATTATGGCTTACATGCAGGAGTTTAAAGAACTAAACTTCAAGCTTCTCTTCCCATGGAAATTTTGGTGGAAGAACCAAGATGAAAGCAAGAAAGAGAAAAAGATAATGCTTAATTTTTCTCTTATTTCCTTCTTTTCTTTCTTTTCTAAATTACCACATTAACCTTATTATATAATTAAATATTGTTTTTAGTTTAGTCAAACCTCTCCACTAACTTAATATTTGTCCATTTACTCTTTAAGTCCCTTATCAAATTATCTTCTATGAATAACTAACAATTGTTATTTTAACAACTACCAAATATGACACCAAATTTACTACTTTCCCAACTTAGTACATAATACTAATGCACCACCTATCATATAAATCTATATACAAAATACTTCATACCAATTTATACACATAATATAATTAATAAAATTCATTAACTTAAAATAATTTGGTTTCAAAATTAATATTCTTAGCACCACTAAAAACAGGCTATTACATTTTCCTTGTGAGCTATAATTTCAACTGGTTCCTCACCATATGTTTGATAAAGTTGCACCTTAGTTTCATGTATTGTTACTATATGGGATTGGTCCACACAATATTTCTTTAGCATGAACACATGGAAAACCACTTAATTTTCTCTTTCATCCAAACCTCAAAACTTGTTTCCAAGAAAAGAGCTTTAATAACACTTGCTCCCTACTTGGTATGCAATATCTTATCATGTGAAATTAACGTAGGATTTTTTATTGTCCAAAGCACCCTTCAATCGTTTGCGTATCATCTTCACCTTATCTGTTTCAGGAACTAACTCTGATACATCTATCAAAATTTCATCTATTTCTACCCAACACAAGGGGGTTTTACATTTCTTCCATGCAATGCTTCGAACAGTGCCATTTGGATGCTTACTTGATAACTATTATTATATGCAAACTCTACTAAAGGTAGATAACATTCCCAACTTCAAGCGAAGAAAACACACAACTTCGCAGCATGTCTTCCAATACTTGTATCACCCTCTCCGATTGGCCATCTATTTGTGGATGATAAGCATTACTGAAGTTATGTTTTTAACCCAAAGCTTGCTTCAAACTTTTCTTGTAACAACCATAGTTGGTGGATCCTAAGTCTTGTCGAATCGAGTGAGAGTAATTTGTGAGGCGCAATCTATCCGCCTAACTGTTTTTGGCATGTAAGTCGGGTGCATAGTAGACATTAGAATATTATTCAAGGATCATTCTCAGAATGTATTTAGATGAGAAGATGAGGGGATTGGTAAGAGTATTTGGAACCATGTATGTTGGGGTTATCACTAAAGGTATTGTACTCCCAGTTCATGAGTTATTGTGCTAGGTACGTTGTAAATGATTTGGTTAGAAACTAATTGAACAGTTGAACCATAAAACTATATAATAATGGATTTTCATAGTTGTAAACCATCTATAAAAGTGGTTCTAATGGTTCGAGACGCGTGTTAGGTTCCAATAAGGACATATGATAAATAGATGTTCATGCTAAAAAAAGGAAAAGTTTTTATTCTTCCTTCTTCAAGAAGTATTATTATTTGAATCTTAAAGAACCTTCAATATGTTTTCCTTTTTTGAAGCTAGAGTTGTAGATCTGGATTTTTACTAGTGATTACTCCATGTCAACGTAAGATTTATAGCTTGACCCGTTATGTTATGAAAGATTGAGTTCGTAAGAGTGCATCAATGGTAAAATAAGGAAGGGCTTTGAATAGGTGGTATCTAGTTTGATATTATGGTAAAGGTAATACGAATGAGTTTAATGGTGTTCCTATGTGTTACGTCAAGCTATTACAGTTCATTGTTGGATGTTAGATATGGAGTTCCAATTGCTATCAGTAGATGTCAAGTGAGTTTCTAAACTGACTCTTGTGTTGTTACTATTCATACTATGATGTCTGTGGAAACTAATTGAAATGTTATGTGAAGATTAGGTAAGGTATAAAATGCAATGTAAGTGGTTATATGAGTAATTCCTAAAGGATATCTATTATTGATTGAGTGTTGTTGAGGTAGTATATTTATATTTAGTATAGAGTCAATTGTGTTTAAGCCTATATTGATTGATGTATCAGTAATGTGAATTGAAACAAGGTTGCATCTGAAAGACTAGAATGAATGTTAAAAGGTGTGTGTTATGTTGGTAGTTATTAGTAGATTAAAGGATAGTGCTTAGATTTATTTGATGCAAGAAGTGTCCGAAAATTTTTCTATCTTGAAACAAGCTTTAGCATTTGTTGCAGACTCAAAAATACATGTGACATAGATTAAGCCTGGATTGGTACTCTATTGTTGTTTTGTAACACCCAAAACTCGACACCGTCACCGACTAGGGTCCCGAGGGTTCCAAACCATTCACAGAAGATAATAGATAATAATTTATCCTTTATTTCAATTAAATTACACTCAACAACACACATTTCAATACAATTGTGGATCTCATACATTTACAACGATCCAAAATTTATCAGGGACTCGATTGAATCATAACTCAAACATCCCACAGAATTATCAAAATTTCCAAACAGGGGTCAAATGGCCATGTGTCTCAAACACATGCCCATGTGCCTTATTGTACACGCCCGTGTCATAGGCCGTGGGTGCACTAGAACCACTATCACATAGTCATGTCACAAACCGTGTGCCAGGCCATGTGAGCATGCAAATTTACCCTACACAATCGTGTGTGAGACCGTGTACTGGATCGTGTATCCATGCAAAATAGGGCTACATGGCTGTGTCCCAGACGTGTGTAGCCCATGTGAAATCGGTGCCCTAATTATCCTAGGGCATACACCCGTGTGGTGGCCCATATTCCAGGCTATGTGTACCTATGAAATGCCTAATTTAACATGCAAAATTTCATGCATCTAACTCAATATGTACTTAACTTACCATAATTCAATTGCTTATAAATATTCATCATAATTCAAGCAAACCATATTCATGTAATTGCCATACCATTCACATTAATCAATTTATCTGAATAAACTTACTACCATATCAAAATATTCAAGTCACAACAAGTATTCAACATCATCATAATCCACTCTTCTAAACTATCATAATCCACTCTAGTACATGCCATATAACCAAGTGATTCAAAAACTATCGAACGAGCTCCTGAGATAGTGTGATTATTCTTGAAGATTTGATCTTCAACAACAAAACAAATCTACAAAACAACAAATAGATACACAAATAAGCTTACAAAGCTTAGTTAGTTCGTAGAACAATTAACTTACAGAATAACATATTCGGTTACAGAAAGAGTAAATAACATCTTCGTTATCCGGTGACATTAGCTTCTAGTTAATCTCTTCGAGTCTTCCAAAATTTAGCTATATGAGTCCAGACAGAGTTTAGCTCTTATGAGCCCGAAATCAAAATTTTGACTGATTTACGATGCTGCTTGCATAAGTTGATGAGAATCCACAACATATGTGAGACCTCAGCTATCGCTACGGTCTATATCACCCGCTCACGATGCTGCTCACACAAGCTGATGAGAATCCACAACATATTTGAGACCTCAACCATCTCTACGTTTTATATCACTCGCTTACGATGCTGCTCACACAAGCTAATGAGAATCTGCAACGTATGCAAAATCTCAGCTATCATAGGGTCCATATAATCAGAATCTAGTATCCATTTAGAATTCATTGATGGTCAGTGTTTTTACGACAAAACAATTGTACAAGCGTACACACGTCGATGCAAGTACAGTTGATAGATAAATCTATCGGATATCGATCCCACAAGGAATGGGTTTTTGATGTCTAATGTCGGAGCAGTCAATACTGAATTTAAATGTAATGTCAGTGCAATACGTTAATTCTGCACACTAAAATAATCAGTTTTGTCAATGCAATCAAGGTTAATTGTTAGAGCAACTTAAAGTAAATCAAAGTGTTGTTGAAGTGTTGAGTATTTAAATGCATAAAAGTAAAGGTTTGATCAAGTGTGAAGAATTGGAGTGGATCACTAACTTCACTAAGTAGCAACACTGAATGCACCGACAAGGTAAATTATAGATGAAATGTCGATGTAATGAAGTCCCTTCAAGTTCTTACCCATAATAGCTCCCTACTTAATCCCGTCTCAAATACACTACTCCACCTCTTGGTGCGAGCAATGATGTGTATCCAAGAATAAGTAATTGGAGTCTGTTCCAGTCCTGAGCAGCTCTCACCTAACCCACTTATTAATCTAACCTGTCATCACATCTCTCGATGTCGGTGTACTGTAATTTCACTTTTGTGTTTAGAGCGATTAAATCCAAGAATAAATAGATAAGCAATGTAAAGTAAGAATCAAAATGATATAACATTAAAAGATACTCTCGTATTCATTTAACATCATTAGAATTCATCATCGTTTAAGAAGAATTAACGAGTACAATGAAGTTTACTATCTCTAGACTACTAGGCTTACTCCCTAATTGTTCCTCTTGCCCAGCACCAAGCACTCCTCGTCAAAAGTTGCTACATACTTGTTCCATCAACTCACCCTCCTTCGACGTCAAACTTCCATGGTAGCTTGCTTGAAGATTTGAAAGATTTTTGGATTTAAATTATTCACTCCTTAATATTTATCTCCTTCTTCTTTCCTCTATTTATAAGCTCAAGAAATTGCAGATTTTCTCCATTCTCAGATCCAACAACTTTGTACAGCAGTAAAAGTTTGTTATTGATAGCTATGCAGATCTGATTTGTTTACTAGACTGTTGCAGAATTTTGGCGCATTTTTGGACATCTCTTCTCAGATCCAGTTCTAATTATAGCTATTATAGTTGGTTAGAGTATAGTTGTGCACTCACGTAGATATAGTGTGTTTTTCAGAGATCTTCAGGTTGTCGATGCATTACTTGGTCGCAATATGAGATTGTAATTGCAGCGACACCTGTGATATTCCTGCACTGGTGCTTCTAGATGTGAATTCAGCTTGAGTCTACTCATTTGAGGTTCAAATTAAATATGGCAACATTTCTTGGTCGAAATTCCAAGCTAATCTTGTGGCTGCATTTTGCCAATATTGATCTTCTAGGCTAAGCTCCTGCGCTGACAATTCTAAAACGCAATATATCGGCTGCTCGCGTCGACATTAGTACAAAAATAGATAAAAATAACAAGAATTTAAACTAACTGGCAATGAATTAGAAAATATGAAAACTGAGTATAAAATGCTTGTGATGCATGCTAAATGAGATATAAAAGAGACAATTAAAACACTAAATTAAGGAGAAAATATATGTCATTTGTAATACCATCACACCCCTAAACTGGAGTTTTTACTTATCCTCAAGTAAACAAAAATGAGCAAAGTCACAAGCAAACATGTCACCGTAATCATTATTCTCACAACTTTTAATTTCCTAAAATCCTAATACACAAATTGTATTCATATGATAGAATAATGCGCCGACAATTCATAGACATGAATCATTAAAACTGCAAGTTATTAATGTTAGTATTATGTATTGAATCTTAATCTTCCCTGAACCAATACAACATTTATAGCAAACATTTTTTTCTTCTTTTCTTTTCTCTTTTCTTTTTCTTTCTTTTTCTCATTTTCCTTTTTCAAGTGATTGAGAGATGTCATTATATTACTCTACCTTTATTCCTGGGTAGTAACGATGGGGTACAACAAACCCCTAGGAGGTATGTAATTGCACTGACACATACTCTTGCAATGACAGCCTTTGGCTAGATGATTTTTCTAAACCTACAGCGGAGTGTTCTCCCTTGAAAAGTCGCAATGCACTCACATTTGAGTGTCTTTTATTTGTACAATGTTGCTACAACTGGTCAGGTAGTTCAAGATTCAAACATTCACACTATCCATTCATTATTGAAGTCCAATCATTCATTAAAAAATAGAAGACTCATTATCCATTAAAAAATTCATCCAATTTATACATCAGCATTCCAAGTAAATCAAGATTTATGCATAAAAATTGTGGTCACATTTTTGTTGAAATTCTGCATATTTTCATTTACTAAAGAAACATGTAAAATTCAAAGATGTGGGTGCAATTGCATTTCCATTTCACACATATTTCCCCCAAACTTAAAGTGTGCATTGTCCCCAATGCATTAACATTAATAAATATATATTGAAATGTAATGACAATGTAGATGCAGCGATAATAAAATGCAATGACATTAATAAAGTAGGGACAATTATACTACAACTACATGATATGCATGAAAACTAAACTAAGTGCTAAAAAATAAAAAATAAAAAAATAAAAACTTAGTGTGCTGCAACCAAAGATGTGGCTGCATTGGTCTTTTTCTTGTTGCTCTTTCATTCCTCCTTGTGCCTCATTTTATTTTCTTTATGCTTCCTCTTTCTGTCCTTTGTACTAGTAAGATCAGTGGATTGCTGCTCTTCATTTGGTTGGGTGGCAATCTTATCGATAGTTACATTTGATGGGTGGACTTCTCAACCTGGCTCGCTTCAGGTGGAGCCATGTTTGCATTGGATGCCCTCACATTTACGGGTGCTTCGATAATATCCTCAACAATATCTGTCGTGGCATTGTCTTGCTTTTCCTCTTGCTTCTCTACAAGGTCCTTCTTCTCAAATTCTTCCTCTTTATCCTTCTCCTTCTCTTGGCCTTCTTCTTATTCTACTTCTCCTTCTTCAGGCTATTCTTGCTCAATGTTGTCTTTATCGACGCCTTCCTATGCATCCACACCCATGGATATAATTGGAGTATGCACCTCCTCAACCATAGTTGCCCGCTCTACCATATTAGTCCTAAGGCTGTTCGACAACTCTTCTTCAAACAAGCTGGCTATAGCTCTGTAGTAATCCTCCATAGAATTAGAATGGCCCTCGTGCTTCTCGACATCTGAAATGTGGATTATTGTTGGAGAGGGAACATGTTGTGGCCTACCATCAAGAGTAGGTTGGTCGGAGGATGAGGTAGCTTCCTTAATAATAGGTGGGAAAACAGGGAACTCTGGTAGGGGATTTGGACTCATTCTTCTCAATGCATCGACAATAGATTTGTTCCATATTCTGGTGTACTCATAAAATAGATATTGTCTGTAGTCCATGTCCTCCAATGCGTCGACAATATGAATCTAGGGCATGTCGATACGATCAATGTTCTTTTCCATTACAGCCAACCTCTTTCCTAACTGGGCATTTGTAGGCGCATTCTCCTGTTTGTCCTTCTTCTTTCCCTTTTCCTTCTTCTTGGTTGCTTCTTTCACTATCGATGTCTTTTGCCCTCTCGTCATTCTCTCTATTGAGATGTCGTTGATGGGGCTCTTATTCTCTAGCACCTCTTCACCACCTCTGGGCATAATACCTCATTGTTTACATAGCAACATGATTAAAGAAGGAAATGCTAATATACTTGTCTGCTTAGAAGCAGCTTCAGCAATCTGGTCATGGAGAATTGCGCCGACATTGATGTGGTGACTTTTGAGGATTGAATGCAGGAGGCACATGCGATCTAATGTCACTGCAGTGCTATGTGTAGAAGGTAAAAAGACAACTACAAAAAAACATTTTGCTTGATCCAACGGATGGGGATAGAAGAAAATCAACCGACGTGATTCTTGCTAAAAAATCTTTGTTGAGTCATTATATAATGCGCGGACAAGTTGTGCTTGGATGCATCGACAAAAAGATGATTTTTTTATTCCTACATAAAATTGAAAAGGTAACAAGTAAAAGTGAAAAGGTAAAAGGAAATGTAAAATGCGTTGACAATGGAACCATAATGCGTCGATAATGGTGTTTATTTATTAGTTAAGTGCTTCGTACTCTTTTATTCATCACACCATCCAAAAAAAAATCTCCATTCTTTCTTGCATTTTTTCCAATTGCATAACTTCTTAATTATGGATATAGGCATCAAAATTATGCTTTAATTGAAATCACAAAATGCCTTTCCAATATACCGATCACCAATGGAGTAGGGTATTGAGAAGCTCTTGGGATCCTTAAATTCTTGGAGCAATTTAATTGTCATGATAGTGCACCCTTCAATAAGCGCGATTGCTTCGACATCTACCAATCTTCTCTTCTTTGACAATGTGTCTTCAAATTTCTGAGGTTCTTTTACTGTAGTAGTTGTGGTGACAAAGTGATCTGATTCTGTTGCCGCAATATTTTGTTTAACCTCTTCAGCTGTAGTTTGCTTTTCAGATTGCCCTGGCATCTTTTCATTGTTGAGATTTGAATTATCTTCTTTTGCTGTAGCATCTCTAACAACTTCATTTAGTTGAGTTTCACTTCTAGGAATGATTTTCTTATCATGCTCTTGCCCTTGTGATATCGAATTTTCAATATCATCCTACAAAGTTTCTTGTGGTCGCAAATTCATTGCACCCACAATCTAGCCAAATTGATATCCTAGAGCTCGTATGGATTCAGCTTGATTCTAAAGCACAACATCAGTCATTACAATATATTGTTGTAGCAAATTTTTAATTGATGAAAACTCTGATGCTTCGTTTTGTTGGATATTTTGCCTTGACAAATGTTGATCATAATTGGGCAATGCCCACTCGGATCTAACATCATTGTCTATACTTACATGGTCTTGATTATTCCAACAAAAATTTGGATGTTGCTCCCACTCTGGCGTGTAGGTGTTGGAATATGGATTTTCATTTCGACCAAAATTCCCAATGTTGTACACAATTGCTTAATTTGATGGGTATTATTCAAACTCATGGTTGCCCCCACAGTAATTACAAATTGTCACTACAAATTTCCATCCTGCAATTGTTGTAGCATTCTGCATTGAATTACTCATATTAGTCAAAGAAGATACCTCGGCGTTTATGGAATTGAGATCCATTTCTATAGCATTACTCATCCAACATCTTGAGGTTCTGTATACATCGTTCCTAGCCATATTTCACTAAAAGAAAGATTGTAAAAGTAAACAACAAAAAGAAAACAAGTTAGTGATAAATAAAATTTAGATAATAAAAAGTAAATGCAACGATAAAAATAAACATCAAACAAATGCCATTCCCCGATAACGGCACCAAAACTTGGTCGGTCTTTTTACAACACAATGATTGTGCAAGCGTACACACGTCGATACAAGTATAGTTGATAGATAAATCTATATAATATCGATCCCATGAGGAATGGGTTTTTGATGTCTAAATGTCGGAGAAATCAATACTGAAATTAAATGTAATGTGAGTACTAATGCCAATGCAATACGTTAATTCTGCACACTAAAATAATCAGTTTTGTCAATGCAATCAAGGTTAATTGTTAGAGCAACTGAAAGTAAATCAAAGTGTTGTTGAAGTGTTGAGTATTTAAACGCATAAAAGTAAAGGTTTGATCAAGTGTGAAGAATTGGAGTGGATCACTAACTTCACTAAGTAGCAACGCTGAATGCACCGACAAGGTAAATTATAGATGAAATGTCGATGTAATGAAGTCCCTTCAAGTTCTTACCCACAATAGCTCCCTACTTAATCTCGACATAAATACACTACTCCACCTCTCGGTACGAGCAATGATGTATATCCAAGAACAGGTAACTGGAGTCTATCCCAATCCCGAGCAGCTCTCGCCTAACCCACTTGTTAATCTAACCTGCCACCGCATCTCTCGCTGTCAGTGTACTGCAATTTCACTTTTGTGTTTAGAGCAGTTAAACCCAAGAATAAACGGATAAGCAATGTAAAGTAAGAATCAAAATGATATAACATTAAAAGATACTCTCGTATTCATTTAACATCATTAGAATTCATCATCGTTTAAGAAGAATTAACGAGTACAATGAAGTTTACTATCTCTAGACTACTAGGCTTACTCCCTAATTGCTCCTCTTGCCCATCACCAAGCACTTCTCGTCAGAAGTTGCTGCACACTTGCTCCATCAGCTCAACCTCCTCCGACGTTAAGCTTCCATTGTAGCTTGCTTGAAGATTTGAAAGACTTTTGGATTTAAATTCTTCACTCCTTGATATTTATCTTCTTCTTCTTTCCTTTATTTATAAGCTCAAGAAATTGCAGATTTTCTCCATTCTCAGATCCAACAATTTTGTACAGCTGTAAAAGTTTGTTATTGACAGCTATGCAGATCTGATTTGTCTACTGGACTGTTGCAGAATGTCGACGCATTTCTGGACATCTCTTCTAAGATCTAGGTCTAATTATAGCTGTCACAGTTGGTTAGAGTATAACTGTGCACTTACGCAGATCTAATGTGTTCTTCAGAGATCTACAGGTTGTCACTACATTACTTGGTCGCAATCTGAGATTGTAATTGCGGTGACACTTGTGATATTCCTATGCTGGTGCTTCCAGATGTAAGTTCACCTTGATTCTACTCATTTAAGGTTCAAATTCAATGCGGCGACATTTCTTGGTCGCAATTCCAAGCTGATCTTGTGGCTACATTCTACCAATATTGATCTTCTGGGCTGAACTCCTACGCTGACAATTCTAAAATTCAATATATCGATTGCTTGCGTCGACATTAGTACAAAAATAGATAATAAAAAAAACAAAAATTTAAACTAACTAGCAGTGAATTAGAAAATATGAAAACTGAGTATAAAATGCTTATGATGCATGCTAAATGAGATATAAAAGAGACAATTAAAACACTAAATTAGGGAGAAAATATATGTCATATGTAATACCATCAATCGACTCATGATGTTGCTCACACAAGTTGTCGAGAATCTACAACATATGCAAGATTAATTATTAAACATACTTTAATTTGTTACAATAACAAGGAATGTATAAAAAAAAATAATTACAATGTAGAAATTATAGTATGAACTTACAGGATTAATTAGTAGTAATGGCTCAAGTACAAGGACTACCCGTCAGTAAGACGTCCAAGACTAGCTCCCGAAACTATATAGCCCCTAATGACATGTCATTTGTGTCCCAATTATTCAAGAAGTTCATATGTGTCATATACCATGTCCATTTCAATTAACTTTCATCACATTATACCATTTCGAGCACACATCCATATAATTCTTATTTATTAGACATAGTATCGAATTAACTATCAATGTCATTTAGTTCAATTTACTAATTGTCATATATCAACCAAATTAATTCATTCATATCATGAATAATAACTAACACAACATATAATCATTTAAGCGTTTCGTTGTCATCTGAATTCAACTATATCATGACGTCACTTCCAATCATGTCCCTCGATACAATTTCATTTCAATTTGATTCAATTCGACAGATTTAATATTTACTAAGCACAGAAATTTGAATACAACATACTTAAATTATTTCAATAATTCACAAACTGAATCTAAATCAATTACTTTACTGTATGAACTTACCAAACTAAGTTGTAGCTACGACTTAACACTAAGGACAATTTTGAAATTTTCCCTTTTCGCGATCTACAACATGTTCTTGATCTATTACAATAATTCATTCAATTATTTAAATCTACATGAATTTTTAATCATTTTATGCAAATAAGCCTTTTTGGTATTTTTACAAAATTTCCCTTAACTTTTCACTTTTATTCAATTTAGTCCCTAAGCCCTAAACATGCAAATTAACCATTTTTCTTTAAAAATAAGTTCAGCCTAATTGTTTTGGGTCTCTCCATAGCTCATATTTTCTGTTATTTAACATCAAGTCCTTGTATTTTTATTTTTTTCTCATTTTAGTCCTTAAACATTAAAATCATCAAAAACTACTTTTTTACAAAATTTTCCTATTTAACAACCAAAATTAATAATCCATCATAAAATTCCAAGAATATAAAGAAAATGATCAATGGAAAAATTCATAACATTTGACAAATTCACAAATTAGTCCCTAGTCTAGCTAGATTAAGCTAATACAAACTCAAAAACATAAAAAACACTAAAAACGGGTCAAATTTCACCTACCTAGAATGAACTCAAAGCTTGGACAAATGTATTCTATTCTTATCTAGGGTTTCAGTTCTAAAACTTAGTGAAGAAAATGACTTCCATTTATTTTATCATGTTTTATTTGTTTATAATGCCATTTTACTTATTTAGATTTTTGTCCTTTATTAATTCATCCAAATTTCAACCAATTTCAAGGCTTAGACCATCCACTTACTTCCCTAATGGTATAATTATCCTTTAAGGAATTTATTAGATTTTTAATTTACCAATTAACACATTTAATCATTTATATCAATAGTTTTCAGCCTTTACAATTTAGTTCTTTTTGCTTAATTAACTATCCAAACAATAAAATTTCATAACCAAATTTTCATACATTACTAATGACCTCATAAATATTAAATAATTAATATTTATGGTCTGACACTTTGAAGTTGTGGCCTTTAAACCACCAATTTCGATCATACTAAAAAATAGACTAATTTGTAAAGCTTTATTAAATTAGGATTGAATTGCAATTTACCACAATCTAAAGAATTTCACATTGTTTCTATTATTAGGCTATTTAAGGAGGGTCCATGATCACGCTATGAACGTTACAACAATAATGTGCAAGCGTACACTACCAATGCAAATATAATAAATAGCTATAAATCTATTGGATATCGATCCCATAAGGATGGTTGTTTATGTTTATAATTGTCGATGTAAAGAAAGTTAAAAACTGAAGAGATTGTGATGAATAATTTCAGAGCAATAAAATGAGAAAATGCAATAAAATTATAAGAATAATTTGTCAAAGCAATTTAAAAAAATTTAAGAAGTAAAATACTGATAACAAAAGGGCATTCCCTGACTTGAAAAGTTGGTAGAAAGCTAAATGTGATCACAAGGTTAATAACAGATAAATTGTTGCCATAATTAAGCACTATGAAATCTTACCAACCTTGACTTCCCTATTTATCAAAGACTCAAATACTCACACTAACCACACGTTCCAATGTTGGCAATGCTATATATTCAAGAACATGTGGATTGAATTCCTTTAATCCTCAAGCAACTTCCATTGACTTGCTTGTTAACTTAATTTGTCGCTGCACTTTCCAGTGACAGTGACTGCAATCACACTTCCGTGGTCAAACAATTAAATCCAAAGAAACAATGAAGGAAAGATTGAAATAGATATCATTCAGATCTGAATTTAAATCATACTTTCATACAACTCAAATTATCAAAACTTATCAGCATTTAAGAAAGAAAAATAAAGAACAAATGGAGTACTCTATTCCCAGTTTACTCGAAATTCTCCCTTACTCTCCCTCTTGTGTCGCACTTAGTATGCTCTGGTCACGAGTGATACACTACCTTCCTCCTCTTGTTAGGTAGCCCTTAGAAGCTTAAGCTACCATGGAAGCAAGCTCAAGAATGCTCTTTTTTTTAAAAAAATTTATCCATCGAAAAATTAAGAAGATGATACCCCTCAAATATTTTCTCCTCAGTATTTAATATTCACTGCCAAGTACAAGTGCCCTCCCTTTAGTTGTACAAGTTGGTTTTACCAGTAGTACACTCACACAGATCTGGTGTGTTCATCAGACAATTGTCGGTTGTAGTGACATTTCTGGGTGCAAATTTGGACTCTATTTTGGTACGACAATCCTGGATACCTTCATTCATTTGATCTTTCAAGACAGATTCCTACACTGACATCTTTGGATGCAATACTGAATAACTAATTGTGGCGACATTAGTAGCAAAAACATGATAAAATTAAAGAAAATTAGGTCAAGCGTCCCTAAGTTAGAAAATGCAATAACTAAGTTAAAAAGACTAAAAATGCATGCTAAAGATGATCAAATGGGAACAAGTTATACCATAAGTAAGGAAAAATCAATGGTTTTTTCTAATGCTATCACACCCTCAAACTTGAGTTTTTACTTGTCCTCAAGTAAACAAAAGGTAGCAAAGTTATAACAAAGATTTTCGTCAAGCAATAGTCATTTTAGCAACTTGAATCTTCTGAAATCCTAATGTGTGAATTACATTCACATGACAGTATATTGCACCGACAATTTATAGGTATGAATAACTAAAACTGCAATTTTATCAATGCTAGCATCATGTTTTAAATCTTAAATTTATTCTACTAAAATAACATTTATTGTATAATAATATACATATATATTGTTTTTTCTTTTTTTTTTATGTGAATGAGGTATGTCATTGCATTAGTATACTCTTGTTCCTAGGATGTAACAATGGGGTGCAACAAACCCCCAGGGAGTATGTAATTGCACCGACACACACTATTGTAGTGACAGCCTTTAGCTAGATTACTTTTTCTAACACTTGCATTGGAGTATTCCCCCTTGATAGTTCACGATACACCCACAATTAAGTGTCTTTTATTTATAACTATACTTATATACAAGTAGCTGTAAATGGTAAATTTATTCAAGATTCAAATAATGACACTATTCATTCATTACTAATGCAATTTAAATTATTCATCCAAAATTGAAGATTTAACATTCAATCATATTCATCCAACTCATTCATTAGCATTTCACATGACTCAAGAATTACGCATCAAATGAAAAAAATTTTAAAGCACGTTTCCAATAACATTGCATGCTTTCATTAAATTCAAAATGACAAATTTTAAAAATATGGGTTCATTTGCATTTCCAGCCCGTATACATTCCCCCCAAACTTAAGTCTGCATTGTCCCTAATGCACTAACAGTAATTTACAAATATACATGAAAATGCAATGACATTATAGATGCAGTAACAATAAAAATGCAAAAACAAAAGATGCAGTAATAAACTACAACTACATGATATGCATGACAATTAAAACTAAAAATTGAAAAACTCACTCAATTTGCAACAACTGAGGATGTGGCTGCATTGGTTTTCTATTTCTTACGCTTCCTTTCTACACTGTGGTACTTTTTATCTCTCATGTGCTTGCGTTTCTTCTTCTTGGGCTTCACCTTGTCTTCGAATTACTCCATAACAGTAGACCAAACCCCGGCTTCATCAACTGTTATGTCAGAAGGATGGATCTCCGCCAGTGGCTCAGTGTAGATTATGATGGCCAATGGATTTGGATCCTCAGTTGGTGTTGTCACAGCTTCTGCCTGACTCATAGCAGATGGTGCCATTTCTTCACTTAGGGTTAAATTCCTCTGATGAATTTGCTCTAGCTTCTTCCTCTTTTGTTTCTTCTTCCTTCTCCTCTTTTCTCATTTCTTCAACGGTGTGGTTTCTCCCTTAGTAGGAGTTTCTTCTTTAGCTGACAATGTTCCTCAAGCAATCCTCTACCTCCTTTGATTTCACCTCTCTTTCTTTATCCGAAATATGCACTATTGGTGGAGAAGCTATGGAGTGTTCCTTCTCTCTAGAATCGGCTTCATCAGCTAAAGGTTCAACTTCCCTGATGATCAGAGGCAAGATCGAAAATTCTGGCAAAGGTGTTATGCTCATTTTCCTCATGATGGTTAGCATGGCACTATTCCATGCCCTGGTGTAGGCATAGAATAGATTCTATGAATGTTCCATTTCTTCAACTGTAGTGACAAGTTTTATTTGTCTGATGTTAATAGCATCGACCATTTGCTCCAGCTCTATTACTTTACGCTATAATGCTGGGTTTGCAGTCATATGCGTACTGCTGTTGCCACTTTTTTCCTTACTCTTCTTCATCTTCCTGGTATCTACTTCCTTTATTATAGGAGTCTCCTTACCATGAGCCATCCTCTCAATTGACGCGTCATTGATCGGACCCTTGTTTTCTAAAATCTCTTCTCCTTCGCAAGGCACTATACCCCGCTGCTGACATAATCGTGTTATCAAAGAGGGAAATACAAAGATACCTGTCTTCTTTGCTATGCATTCCACAATTTCCTGATGCACTATTGCACCAACATCTATCTTTCTCCCTTTATGATCGAATGTATCAGACACATTCGATCGAGGGTGACTGTTGTATTGTGTGTAAAGGCATTAAACGACTGTTAATGAAATGAAACCACACCTTACTTTGCAGTGATAGAAATCTCCTGTGCATGGCGTAGTTGCTCAGATTTGAAACTGTCCACATAGCACCTTCGACACACAGGTCTCTTATCAACATCTTGATCCTTTGTTCAATTAATTCTTCAATGAACCTACATGCTCATCCTCATCAACGGTAGTATTGTATATTGCATTGATGGTAGTGACGTCCCATGGTATTAACCCTTCAAGAAAAAATATAAATTTAGACTCCTGGTAAGTAAGGTTGGCGTAAAATTTGCGCACCATAGATGGGGAATAGGCCCCAGGATCGTCGCAGATTGTGTCCTAGCCCATTCTCGCGATGGTGCAAGTTACTTACTTTCCAAGGTCCCTTTGCTTCGACAAGTTGAAACCTTTCTCTAGATGAAAATTTCTCTTCAGTATATTATCTTGGAAGCATTCCTTGGCTGCCTTAGTTATGAACATCACTGGTTCGTTGGAGGGTTACTGCTCTGTTTCAAGAGTCGTTGTAGTAGAGGATGATTCAAGAATGAATTTTGTTGGTGTCTTTGCTCCTCTTGTTTTGGCCATATCTGGTGGTCGTAAAAGTAGATTAAGAAGGATGAGAAATCGAAGCAAATTTCTAAGTATAGGAATGGAGGTTTGTGAGTGAAACAGTCGGCGCAAAAAAATTGCTTTATAGAGAGAGAAAGCATGTTTCTATGTACTTTAGAAAAGGGTTAGCAGGTTTGCACTCAATTAATGCATCCAATCAGATTGCCCTTTTTTAAACTAATATAATTAGGTTTGAAAGGATGAATCATCATGATTTCTCTCTTGATATGTTTTGATCCTCTGGTGAGTCAGCAGACGAAATGCAGTGACAATAATATATTTATGCACCGACAAAAGATTTATCTTAGACTTTAGAGAAGTATGCGATGGTTGCAATTCCATAGTAAGAGCTTTCACGATAAATGATCTCAAGGCTAGGTTCTTTCTATTAATCAACGTAAGAGGTTACATTGACCAATTTGGCTTAATCTCAATCTTATTTGCTCCAACCTTGTTGTCACAGTTTAGTAGAACATCTTTATATGACATCGCCATAAATTGTTCAATAAATCTTGTGCTATGCTCCTTGAATTCTCCCTTAAATGATTTATCCAGCACATCAATGTGGTGACATTCTTCCTTGTCGCAACAGAGAGTGACTTTGAAGACACTGAAAGTGACATGTTCCCCATTATGATGCATTGTTAATTCTTCCTTGTACACATTGATGAGAGTATGTCCCGTAGCTAAGAATGGACGTCCCAAGATTATGGGTACCTCTTTATCGGCTTCACAATCAAGTATAATGAAATTAGCAAACTTATCTACGCGAACAAGGATGTCCTTAATCTGTCCTTCAAGCTGCACCAATGACTTATCTGCCATTCGCAATGTCACTACACTGCATTCCCCATTATGATGCAATTGTTTCAATAGTAGTTAGCTTCTTCTTCTTAGATAGTAGCTCCTTCATGAATTTCTCATAGCTTAGGATCTACACCAATGCATCCATAAGAGGGATGTTGACATGGAGTTGGTGTAATGTATTAAGAAACTGCTGGTATTGTCTATCATGCACTTGTTCCTTAAATTGCTGTGGCAATAGCAAGGGTGTAGGGTCATCTATTTGCATCGACATAGTAGGTTGTGTCGACATTGGCAATTGTGTCGATAACTTTGTCGGTCTGATCGTAGGCATGGGAGTAATAACTAGTGGAGATGCTTTGACTGGTTCTTCTATAGCTTCTTCAGGTGCACTATCCTCACCCTGGTCCAGATCATTAATGATGTCAAGTGCTGCCTTAGAATTAGTGCTTGGCTCGACAGTTTGCTGTCCACTTCGAAGAGTGATAGCCTTACAATACTCCTTCCCTCTTGACCTTGGATTCTCCATGTCGCTCAGTAAAGTACTTGGTAGTCTTGTGTTCATATTCGAAGCTAGTTATCCTATTGTGCTTCCAATGTTCGTATGGAAGAGAAATTTCCTTGCACAATAGCTTTTGCTCTCGTGATATGTTCACGCATTAAGGCTTCAAGGGCTACTAATGGATCAGCTCGTGGTTGGGAATACTGCTGTTGCTATTGTTACCCTTGCATATGCAGATTTGGCATTGAAGATTGTTGTGACTGCACACGAATGTGTGGCTGCAACTGATCTTAATGTACATGCATCTGAGGACTTTGGTTAAAATTTTGTTGTTGCTGATAATAATTCCCTTGTCGATAACCGCCTTGGTTATATGAATTTCAATTTCTAAAAGTCGTAGCATTTTGATTTCCTTAAGGTTGTTGGTTTCTTGTAGAGTTATTGTAGGAGTTTCCATTTGAGTGTCCACAGATGTTATTGACATAAAAAGCATTCCCCGCATGCTGTGGACAATCCTTATAATAGTGGTTGTCGTCATAAAATTTTCAAGAAAATGTAGGGACATCAATTTGTTAGGCAATTTGAATAGGTGCGATTTCACTAGTCCCCTTCATGTTCTTTATCAAGTTAGCGAGCGAAGAAACTTGTGCACTTAGAGCAGATATAGCATCCAACTCAGTAACTCCAAGATTTTCCTTCACTTGAGTAGCTCTAGAGATCGGATATTGATAATCGTTTTGAGCGATTCTCTCTAGAATTCAGATAGCTTCATTGTAAGTACAATCCAATAAAGGACCATTAGCAGATGCATCAATAAGATTTATTGTCTGTACATTCAGCCTATTGTAAAAAATTTTGATCTACGTCTCTTGTTGAATTCTATGCATGGGACATCAACTAAGAAGATATTTGTAGCGCTCCCATGTTGTATCCAGATTCTCGTCATCAAGCTGATGGTATGCTATGATATCATGTCTGAGCTTAGCATTCATTGTCGGTGGATTGAAATGTAAAACAAACTGAGTTGCAAGTGTATTCCATGACGTAATTGGTCCAATAAGTAATCTAAGGAACTAGGTTCGAGCCCGTCCTTACAATGAATAAGGAAACAGTTGCATTCACAAGACATCCTCAAGAACACCCTGCTGACTGAAAGAAGCACAAATCAGTAGAAAAGATTTAATATGCTCTCTCACATATTCATGTGGCAATCCAGCATTCTGCCCATTAGAATTTAACATCTAGAACATGACCAGTTTTAGATCAAAATTTCTAGCTTGAATTGCTGGTCGAACAACATCGGGCTGCAAATCATCCAAAATTGGAACAATGAAATCTCAGATGGTTCAATTTTGCATTTGATTTTCTTGTGGCAATAGTGGATTATTGATAACTTGTGGCTTTATTGGAAGATTTTGTGGCTGCAGCGGTGGTATTTCAGCATTAATTCCTAACAAAGCCATGTTTCTTTGTTCTTGTCTCCTCTTTCTAATGGTTCGATCAATCTCCGGATCTATGTCAACAATATTTTCAGAATTTCTCCTGGTCATAAACACCTAAAATAAAAGCAAGTGAAAAACAGTAACAATAGAAAACAAATCAGTAACAAATAAAGATTAAGAAATAACAAATAAATGCAGAGACAAGTATAAACATTAAACTGACGCCATCCTTGGTAACGGCGTCAAAACTTGATCGCACTATGAACGTCACAACAATAATTTGCAAGCGTGCACTGTCGATGCAAGTATAATAGATAGAAGTAAATCTATCGAATATCGATCCCACAAGGATGGCTGCTTATGTTTATAATTGTCGATGCAAAGAAAGTTAAAACTGAAGAGATTGTGATGAATAATGTCGGAGCAATAAAATAAGAAAATGCAATAAAAGTATGAGAATAATTTGTCAAGGCAATTTAAGAAAATTTAAGAAGTAAAATACTGATAATAAAAGGGGGTTCCCTAACTTGAAAAGTTGGCAAAAAGCTAAATGTGATCACAATGTTAATAACAGATAAATTGTCGCCACTATTAAGCACTGTGAAATCTTACCAACCTTGACTTCCCTGTTTATCAAAGACTTAAATACTCACACTAACCACACCTTCGAATGTTGGCAATGCTATATATTCAAGAACAAGTGGATTGAATTCCTTTAATCCTCAAGCAACTTTCGTTGACTTGCTTGTTAACTTAATTTGCCGCTGCACTTTCTAGTGAGAGTGATTGCAATCACACTTCCTTGGTCAAAAAATTAAATCCAAAGATAAACAACAAAGGAAAGGTTGAAATAGATATCATTCAAACCTGAATTTAAATCATACTTCCATACAACTCAAATTATCAAAACTTATCAGCGTTTAAGAAAGAAAAATAAAGAACAAATGGAGTACTATATTCCTAGTTTACTCAAAATGCTCCCTTACTCTCCCTCTTGTGTCGCACTTAGGATGCTCTAGTCACGAGCAATACGCTGCCTTCCTCCTCTTGTCAGGTAGCCCTTAGAAGCTTAAGCTACCATGGAAACAAGATCAAGAATGCTATTTTTTAAAAGAAATTTTTATCCACCAAAAAATTAAGAAGATGATGCCCCACAAATCTTTTTTCCTCAATATTTAATATTCACTATCAACTACAGGTGTCCTCCCTTTCAGAACCAACTTCCTCTAGTTATACAAGTTGGTTATACCAACTATACACTCACGTAGATCTGATGTGTTCATCAGACAATTGTCGGATTGTAGCGACATTTTTGGGCACAAATTTGGATCTATTTTGCAGCGACAATCCTGGATACCTTCATGTGTTTGATCTTTCAAGACAAATTCCTACACTGTCATCTTTGGATGCAATACTAAACAACTAATTGTGGCGACATTAGTAACAAAAACATGATAAAATTAAAGAAAATTAGGCCAAGCATCCCTAAGTTAGAAAATGCAATAACTAAGTTAAAAAGACTAAAATTGCATGGTAAAGATGATCAAATGGGAACAAATTATACCATACGTAAGGAAAAATCAATGGTCTTTCCTAATGCTATCAAGAATCCTTAGTAATAATTCTAATGCACTGCAAAAATCACTCAGTATGCATAATAACCCTTTACATGACCTCTCTAGAGTAGTCGTGGCATCATCCCTCCTGGTACAAACCGTAATAATTTGCCTAAAACATAACACACATACATAAGTTTATAGGAAAACACCAACTACCTGAGTCATATTGCATATTATAGCTGATAACTTATGTAGACTATCTCATTGTCCTTAACCTTCAACTTACTCACTGGCGAATACTTCCTCAGTTCAATTCCTTTACACTCGCTCATTACTTTACCTTATTCAAGGGCTATTTCCTTTCCTTGACGAACATACTTTCATACGTCTCTTACATCTTTCAATCTTTGAGTCATCACTTCATCATGATTCAAGTAGCCACATACACAAATAGCGAGCACTTCCTTTGGACATACAAGTTTATGTCATAAATAAGAATGCAGTTTTAATACTATCCCATTACATCTTCTTACCTTTTCCATCCATTATTTTTGACTAAGTCTTATTCTTATGTAATACTTTATCACATAGTTCATAGATACAGTTTGCCCTTATTGACTTCATTGGTTACATTTAAAAGCCATACAAAACTCGTCACTAATGAAATCTGTTAGAATATGCCACAAAGAGCCTTCTTTAGAGTTCTTTGTTGAGAGTCTCACTAAGACACGCCACCAAGGTAGTCCATCTAGAATATGCCACAAAGGTTATCCTTGTGATGTTCACCACTAAGGCTATCCTTTCATAGTTCGCCATGAAGACCATTCTTTGTTTGCCACAAAGGCCAATCACTGGTTGCCACAAAGGCCATTCATTGTTGCCACAAATGCCATTCATTGTTTGCCACCAAGACCATTAATTCCTATCATGTTTAAGATATGGATTTGTCCAAACTAACATTGCGTCAAGTTTGCCCATCATCGTCTTGGGACACTCAGATAACCCTATTGGGTAATCACTTTCCTTTAGTTCCTATTTAGATAATGCTATACATGTAAGGTTTCAGTCCAAGATAAACCTTACATGTATAGCATTATCTAAATAGGAACTAAAGGAAAGTGATTACCCAATAGGGTTATCTAGTATCCAAGACGATGATGGGCAAACTTGGTTAATGTTCACTTGGACAAATCCATTATCTTAAACATGATAAGAAAATAATGGTCTTGGTGGCAAACAATGAAGTGCATTTGTGGCAACAATGAATGGCCTTTGTGAC
>CM076903.1:23869432-23884538 GCA_039519145.1 Kokia cookei | reverse complement strand
AATCTGGAAAAGTTCTAAAAACTACAGGAAGCTCCTCCACAGTCTAGTTGTCTAAAATACTTCTGAGGGTGTAGGGACGAATTTTCGATAAGTTTCCCTCTCCATTCCTTTATTTGTATATAACTTTAACGCTCAAAATTTTTTTTAGCATTCCCCCATTATCTTGATTATCTTGCTTTCTCTCAATTTTCGTTCAGAGTTGATAACACCCCATTGACACGAATGTTTTAAATATGTGAGGATTTTTTTTTTTAAATAATGCATGTAATTAAATGCAATGCTAATGAATGCATGTATGCTTATGCGATAAAGACATTGATTCTCAGTTCAATTCTGTTAAAACAACCTTACTAGAAAATGAATTACTTTACATAAGGCAGATACAGTTTTGACCTAATGTACAAAGTCTTAATCTTTCCAAGGAGCCAAGCTAACTTTTGGCCTTGATCTGACTCAGATTCATACTTCAGGCTCAAAAAGTTGGCTTGACTTACCAACGTCTACAAGTGTTCAGCCACTTCTAGCACTTGAGTTAAAGCTTCGCCCATAATGTAATCTCAATATTTAACCTGACTCTGCAAATTTTAAATTTATCCCTCAATTGTTTCCATGATTATTTTAAGGAACTCAATTCGTATCTCACAATTTTATGGTGAAGCTTCGAGCTCTTCTACTTTTTTCTTCAACACATCATTCTTAGCTCAGCTTGCTCTCAATTCTATCACAGAGTTACGACTGCGATGCTTGTGCAAAGATTCTTCTAACTCAGCTACTCGGGCCCTTAACTCAGCTTTTTCCACTTGGCTTTCTAGCAGCTTTCCTTTTATGACATCTTCTTGAACTCGAGCATATTCAAAATTTCCTTTTCCACTAATTCACTCTATTTCTTTCCTCTTGGATTTCATGTTGCTACTGCTTTGATTTCTTTCCTAACCCAGCAATCCTTATCGACGAGCGGAGTTTCTTGTAATCTTTCTTTAGACTGTCCAGGTCCTCTTTAGCTTTATTCTTTCCTTTCCTAATCATTTCAGCTTTTAACCTTTGGATATCGACATCCAATCCCAACTACATCTTCTCTTCTTCCAATGTCTCTATCCTTTTCCCTAATTCAGAACTCTTTTTTCTGAAGTCTTGCTTTATGAGTTCTAATTCTGACTGAATTACTTGCAAATGCTCCTCTATTGGCCAGACATTTTCTAGATTTGGTGCGAGAATGTTGTCATTGATTCTCTTGTTCCTCCACCAATCATACTCTGAGGTTGTCATAGGATTTGCAGCAAACGTCTTCATCTTGCGAACCTGGTTCCAAGCATTAGATATCTCTTGAACCTTCTTCTTATTATTCTCACCCTTGTATGCAAACTTGCATTAGGCTAAACCTTGTGTCGCTAGAATGAACTGCATTGATCTATATTATCTCAACACAAGCAAAGGGGCGTATCCTACAGCTCCCCATATCCCAAGCAATGGAATCCAATTGAAATCCCCGCATCAATAAATAATTTAATCAGGAATTAATAATGGTGCTCGTCATTCGATGTCCTCGTCTCGGAGACTTTGGAGTATTGCCATTCATTTCTCCTTGAAGATGTTCTCTTACCTTTGCGTGGTCACAAATTCCCTCAAAGGGGAATAACTCTGGAAAAACAGCCAATAAGAGACCTTCTCCACCTTCCAAAAATGGCTATGGAACCAGACCATCAACAGTAATGCACATCCGATAAATCTCCCTTCTCCTTCTCTTCGACACGCGTTTAATGATCTAAAGGTCTCGACCAAAATTATTGGAATAGGTATGACCCTCTTTTCAAGCCGATCAAATAGATCAGTGATCGCGTCCTCTATGTGAACCCTTTTCCTTGCATCTAGATGCATTAAGATCAAATCTCGCAGGCTCCTCCAAGTGATGCATTTGTTGACGCCCTTTACCTTAATCCGAGCTATAACCCATTGCTCACTCATGCTCATAATGTTCATCAATTTCTTGAGAAAGGTTGGGACATTGGCAACTCTCGAGTAGGCCTTATTTACTTGGATCTTTAGATAACAAAGCAAAGTAGTGTACTCCTCTATCGTGGGCACCATGTCCATGTTTCCGAAGGTGAGGCAACTATAAGATGGGTTCCAGTGCTGTGCAAGGGCTCGGAAGAGATGCTTGTCCACCTTAACTTCGAGTAGATACAATAGATCCCCATACTCATAGTAGAAAGTTTGCTTCATTTCATCACCCCATTGATCCTATATCTCATTTAGCTCTTGCAAACTATTTTGGGTCACACTTATTCGGGTGTAATACAAAAAATCTTATACATGACTTCCGCTAGGCTATCACCCCTAAACCTTAAACCCTAAACAACACAAAAATAAATCAAGTCAGTACAATCACTATAAAATTTAACAACAAATCAAAAGCATAAAACAAAGAACCTATATATCTATGTTGGGTAAAAAGTTTGACATAATTCTACCTAAGATAGGCACCTAGGGTTCATTATATGTTGTTTGAAATTCTACATGGATGAGTTCAGTTCATGGGAATACATTTCTCATATATTTGCACGAAAGTAAAAACTTCATGAAAACATAAGTACGAATGTATCCCGAAACACGAAGGTGAAAACCTCACGAAGGAGTAGCTTCTCACTTCCACTTAAAGGGTGTAGTAACGAATGCAATGTATGTAAAGAGAAATCCTATGTCTTAGTAATTATCAATGCAAACATTATGAAAATAGCACATAAAAGACGAAATGCAAAGGATTGCAAATTAATTTAAACCGAGTCCTTGATTTTTAAAAAAAGACCAAAAAATAATCGACATGTGGCTTGAGTCTCTTATTAGTCCCCAGTGGAGTCGCCAAGCTATCAAAACTTTTTTTTCGAAAAGTCCCAACTTATATTTTGAAAACAAAAATGGAGTCGCCACCAATCCTTTTTAATTTGGTGTGATTGGATTACCTTAAAATATTTAAATTTATTTAAACAAATGTTTTGGTCTTCGAAATCAAGAAAACAGGTTCGAGAGTCGATTACATATGAGGAAGAATTAACACCCTCACATGCCCAAACTTGGTACCTAGTCGATTATTTAATGTCTAAATTGTTGAAAATCGAAAACTCGAGAAAAATTTGAAATGTTGCCTTAAATGCATGAATGGCATGTTTCAATGTTGTTTAAACAATTGAATTTTGCGAAGAAAGCTCGTTATTTTGAATTAATCGAGAACAAAAGTCATGTCTAGTAAGTTAGGGCACCACACCTTGAATTTTCGAAAATAACGAGTGTTTCTAATTATTATTCCAAATCTTGTATATTTTAATTTTAAAAGAGGATATTCTATTACATCGGTTCAAAGAGAAAACCACACCCGATAAGTTAGGACATAATTTTTCTCGAGTTCCCGAAATAACGAACATTGCCTCGTTTTTTTAAAACGGTTTATATATTTTTAAAGAAAAAAATTAGAACATCATGCAATTTATTTATTAAAATATTATACAAAAGTGAGTGAATATATGTGAGAATAATTTACAATTTGATGTTGGCTAAAATAAAAATATATATACATGAATAAAATGAATAAATAAATATAATTAAATGCAATTAATAACTCAATAAAAATATAAAAATAAAAGATGATGACAAATAATATAGCAATATTATTACAGTAATGATGGCAACAAACAACAATTATTGATGCAAGTAATAATAAGAACAAGGGAAAAATCTAACATAATTAAATTAAAGACAAAATAAATACATGTAATTAAATAAATAAATAAAGGGAGAATATAAACGGCAAAGAAGCAACAAGTAAAAACAATACATAAAAAAAACAATAAATAAATAAAATTAAATAAAGGTAAGAATATAACTAGTAATAAAAATAAATAACAAATAAAAAATTAAATAAAAATAAAATACAAACTAAATAAAATAATACAAATAATAGAAAATAAAAGGGGACTAAATTAAGTAAAAATTAAAAACAATAAGGCCTAAATTGTAAAAAAAAATAAAAATTAAATGAGGCTAAATTAAATAAAAGACTAAATTGGAATTGCAAACAAATTAAATGTATAAATTAAAAAACAAAAAATATAAAATTGAATTAAATTAAAACAAATTAAAAATTACAAGGACCAAAGGGAAAAATATCCCAACCTCTATAAACGTGTATTCCCTGAAGAGGGTCCATAATCGAAGGACTAAATTGTAAAGCAAATAAAATTAAAGGGTGAAATTAAAATAAACAAATAAAATGGAAAAAGGACTAAACTAGAACACATTAAAAATGCGGAAGGATCAAATGGGCAATTAGCCCATCTGCATGAAAACACGCGGATCCTAACCAAGGTCGGGTCGGATTTCGGGTTTTGACAAAAACAACATCGTTTTGGAGCCTATTGAATTAGGCTCTAAACAGTATCGTTTTGATGTAGCTATATAAGTAAAAAAAACCTTTTAAAAATCATTTGAACCTTTTTTTTTTTAAAAAAACCATTTTTCCTTTCTTTTTTCTCTCACTTGGAAGCTTGGCCGGTCATGGGTTCCGATGAACCCTCGACTGTGAGCCACCGTGGGCCACCGTTCATCGACGGTGACGACTGCAGCCTATAGTGGTCGAAAAAATAAAAAAATATTTTTTAAACCTTTTTAAAAAATCAAACCCAAATCTATGTTTATTTTTATCAAAAACCCAACCAAAATTTTTTTAAAAATAAGAAACCATTTTATTTCTAAGGAGAAAGTTTCTCCGATGAACCTTAATTCTTTTTCACTCCAACAAAGGCCACCCATTATCGAGGATGGTACCCTTGGCCACCAACAACAACGGCGAAAGATAAACCGACAGAGGTAAAAAAATAAAAAACCTAGATCTATTTTAGTTTCGAAAAAACAATAAAATAAATCTTATACCTTCAAAACTTTTTTTTTTTGCTTTTGATTGCGTATGAATGCGTAAAAATTACAGTGGGATTGATTCGTGCTTTTATAGCACGATTTTTACATTTTTCTTTATTTTTTCTCTATTTTTCTATGTACTTTCTTCTAATTTTGCAGACAAAAGTGGATCTAGAAGACCCTTGTATGGCCAAGCGCGGAGAAGGTGGCTAACGTGGCACCGAAGCGACGATCGAGCTTGGGCAGGAATGGCGCCAGCGGCTAGGGTTTCCTTTTAGTGTCTAGGATTTTTTTAGTTTTGAGCTTGTAACAAAATTGGGCTTGTAATAAAAATTGGGTTTAGGTTTTGTATTTGTTTGTTTTTGGGGTTTATGTTTGTATTTGGACTTTGGACTTTAAAAAAATTCATAAGTAAAATAAATTTTGAGTTTTTTTTATAAATAAAAAATTGGATTTTATTTTAAAATATAGGCCCAGACGAAATTGGGCTTTTAAATAGATACTTTAATTTATGTAAAATTTAACTTCTAAACTCATTAAAAGTCTTTCTAATCATTTAGTATAAAATCTCTTCCTCTCTATTCATCTCTTATTTCATAATCAAAAGAAAAACCTTGAATTTGAAAATCTCTATTCAAATGGTTGATTCAAGTGCAAGTGCTTCTAATCCTATTTTTGAATTCCCAGAGAATGATCTAGACAAGTATCTACAACAACTACAATCGTATACCTTCATTCAGGAATAAGGGTTTGATCCTCTAATGCGAGTTTGTAAAGGTATTTGGGAAACTGTGGTCGATTATGAATGAACTCAATTTTGTCTACCCTACAAGGAACCTATAAACATCTCGATAGCTCAGGAATTTTATTTGGCCTTGAAGAAACGAGAAGCCGGGAGAACTTGTGGGCAAATTCAAGGTCCTTTGAAAAAATGAGGAGTCAAGGTATATATGAATGAAGTTCAATTTTGTAGGTTTTACAATGTGTGGTATTACTATCAGGACTACCTTCACAGAATTGATTTAAAGGAGTTCAATAATATTGACACCAAGGAGATTCTAATTTTCTTGACAACTGAAAAAGAATTATAGACCTATCGAGAAGGCACTGCAATCCTAGAAAGTTTCAACAAAGAACTAATGACGCCTAAGGCTAAGATGTGGATGAAATTCATTTGTTCCAGGATACTCCCCACTTTAGATATGATGAAGATACACTCAATCCATGCCATCATGACATATGGAATTTTAAAAAAGAAACGAATATGTGTGGGTAAATGGATCCACCGAAGCATGGTGGAATGTGCAAAGAACTTAGGGAAAGGTGTACTTTTCCCTCATATAATATCTTTCATACGTAAAAAAGCAACGGTACCGATTGAAAGGTTTGATCGAACAATGAATCCTCCTAGTAAATTGTTAGGTGATGATTTGTTCGCTCAATTTACATTACTGTAGCAAAGCCAAAGTGAAGAACGAGGGAGAAGAGGATTGAATGATGAAGACGAATAGGGATTTATATTTTAACTTTTGTTTAGGATTAGGTTTTAATGGTTTCTTTCATAGTTTTATTTAGGATTTATTTCATTATTAGTTCATTTGTTTTAATCTCTTTTATATATATCAACTTAATTATTATTTCATATAAAAAAAGTATTATTATACTTACAACTTAAACCCCACACTAAGGAGACACAAAAATTTTGAGCATTCACGACAAAAGGGAGAAGGACAACCACCATTAGAAGAAGAGGACCTTCACGATCAATCGGATAACTTTTCTCCTTACTATTTAAGGGACTACACATTGAGGACAATGTGTTTTTCTAAAGTGTGGGGGGTAACATAGAAATTTTTGCATATAGTTGTAGTTTTTAGTTTTTTCTTTTGATGTGTGCTTGAGCTTGTAGAAATACAATTGATTGGTTAGGAGCATGTATAATAGGTTGATTGTATTTATTGATAAATTTAGCATGGTGATGAGGAATGTTTTAATTTTTTAGCATGAAATTATTAAGTTCTATAGGTTACATTAAGTATAGATGAAAAAGTATTATTGATACCAAATTATGTGAATGATATGAGGAAACAAGCATATAGATAATAGATAGTGATTTTAAGAATCATGTAACTAAATTGATATTTATGCATATTGAGGTGTTTAGGGATGAACTAAGGCATTGTTCGGTTGCATCTAGAGCTAAAAAGTCAAACTTTATTCTAAATTTCCAACTAGTACCCATCTTTGAGCCTCATAACCATTCTTGATAAACCACACTACAAGCTTCTAAAGCCTAAAACGATGATTTGTGTATACTTTTGGTCCTATGTTACATGATAATAGATGTATAGCCATATGTATTGAGGGTAAGTAGACACATTATGGTAGAGGTTATGAGATAAATGCTGAAAATAGGAAAATCGATATGGTATATGATCTTTAGTTAGCCAAAAAGAGAAAAACAGTCAAAAAAATAAAAAGGAAAAGAAAAATGAGTAGAAATAGAAAAGGAAAGTTCGTGGGTAAGAAATCATGTGAAAAGTGGCAAAGTGTTACCAAAAAGAAGAAAAATAAATATTACCCAAGAAACAAAATAATACTCATAGGCTTAGCTAAAGGAATTAGACTATGTTGAAATTCCTAAATTAGAGAGAAAAGGCAAGTGAGAGAAGAAGAGATAAGGGCGTAAGATTGAATGGGACATTAAAGGGAAGAATAGGGAACAATACAATGTGTCAAACTATTTTCGTGTTTGTAACCTTTTGTGCTTAACTATTCTTTGAAATTCATACCTCTCTTAAGCCTCAACACATTACAAGCCGAAAATCAATATGTTACTGGACCGATGAAAATGTGCAAGTGTTCACAATCGTATTCAAGATATAAAGTGACAAGTAGATGTCGAGTATCGTACCCACAGGGACTGTGTTATGAAAAGTATTTATGAAATATTTAACCAACAAATTGGTTAGGAACAAGATAATATTTGTGGAGGATATTAATCTAAAGTATTAATCTAAACTAAATTAATCTAAGTTAAAACTAAACTAAATTTCAATGCATGATTTCTAAAGGTTTAATTAATATGACATAAATGTGTCAGGTTAATTACTTTAATTACTTAATTAAATTTAAATCTTGTTCATGCTTGTTACAAAATAATATTCACGGCAACTCGGTATCTTGCTAACTTATGAACAACATTACTCACAAAAATCAGTTTATCTCTTGAACATACATTAGAAAAGACCATTAAATTCTCCCTATTTAGAGTATAATTAGTTCCCTATTTAGAGTATAATTAGTTCCCTTTGTATTATGTTTAGCATGCATTTTTAGCATTTTATATTTAGTAATTGCATTTTTTAAGTTAGTGATGTTTGGTTTAAATTTCTTCTATTATATTTCACTTGTGCTATATAATTTCATTACATTTAGTGTCAGTTTTGCTTCTTGAGATGTCCATACACGGATCTATCTTAGGAGATCAAAGCAGGAAAGTGTTCAAAGCTATCACTACAAGTTTAATACAGAATTAAGCCCAGAAACATGTCACCGTATAAGTACTTCCAAATTACAAATAACATCAGGGATTTTTCTGTGTGAACATATTCAGAAGTACCAATGCATGAAGATGACAAACTTGTAACAACAAATTAAAGTATAAATTTGCGTCCGGAAATGTCGCGACAACCTGTAACTCCTTTTTGCAAACACTAGATCTGTATGAGTGTACAGCTAGATTAACTAACTCGTACAACTGCAAGGAAGTTAGATCTAAGAAAAGGACACTTGTACTGGGCAATGAAGATAAATACCGAGGAGAGAGAGAAGAGAAGGGGGATCTTTAAGACTTATGACAAATTAATTCCATTTCCATTTTTCTTTAGCTTGCTTAGATGACAGTATTTAAAATTCTTGGAGGGTGAACTGATATGACGAAAAGGCAGCACCTACTCCTGACGAGGAGCGTTCTAAGTGTGTCGTAGAAAGAGCATTTATCGGAAGAGTTCTAGTAGGCTAGGAATAGAATGCTTCAGACTTGTTCTTTAATTCCTCTTAAACGATGATAAATTTTGATGAACTTAATTGTGTATGGAAATACCTGTTAATTTTAGATATATTTTGATTTCTGCTCAATTCTTCTTATCTGTTTATCTTTTAGATTTAATTGTTTGATTAGAGAAGTGTTATTGCAGTTGCTGCACTGAAAAGTGAAGTGACAAGTTAAATTAACAAGCAATACAATGGAAGTTGCTTGAGGCACAAAGGAATTCTGGCCACTTTTTCACCGAATGCAAAGCATTGCCAGCATTGCCAGCATTGAAAGGTGTGGTTAATGTAAGTGTTTGGATCTTTGATAGGCAGAGAGTTCGAAAGGAGTGAGATCTCATTAATTTTAATTGCGTCGAAAATTTATCAATCATTTACCTTGTAATCACATTTAGTGGTTGCCAACTTATCAAGTCAAGCATCCCCCCATTCCTTTATCATTGTTTTACATTTTTAATTTTCTTAAATTGCATTGACAAAGTACCTTCACCCATTCATTACATTTTCTTATTCAATTGTTCTGACATATTATATCACAATATTACAATATTTGCTCTGACAGTTTTAATTCTTTTATTTGCAGTAGTTGATTTAATTGCGCTGACATTATTCCTAACAGTTCTTCTTATTATGACCTCTTTTGCATCGACAAATTTAAGCATAAACAACCATCTCTGTGGGATCAATATTTGATAGCTTTACGCCTATCAACTATACTTGCATCGATAAGTGTTCACTAGACAATTGCTGTGACGTTCATAGCGCGATGGGGTTTAGGCGCCGTTGCAGGGGATGGCGTTTGTTTGATGTTTATTTTTGTAATTGCAATTATTCTTTATTTCTCGACCTTTATCTGTTACTAATCTGTTTTATTTTTGGTTAATTCTATTTAATTCTCTTTTAGGTATTGCATGACCACTGGGAGAAATCCTAACAATATTGTTGGCCTAGATCCGAAAATTGAAAGAACCATTCGAAGAAGAAGACAAGAACAAAGAAATATGGCTTTACCTGGAAATGGTAGGATAGAAGCAATTGCCACCACAAAATTCTATTCCTACAATACAGGTACAAAATGTAAATAATCCACCGCTGCCATAAGAAGAACGAATACAAAACAGGACAATCTGAGACTTTGTTATTCCTATGTTAGATGACTTGCAACAAAGGGCTGTTAGACCAGCGATTTAGGTAAGAAATTCCAAGTTAAAACCGATTATGTTTCATATGTTAAATTTGAATGGGCAATATGCTGGTTTAACTCATGAGGATGCAAGAGAGCATTTTAAATCTTTTCTGCTAATATGTGCTTCTTTTAGTCAGCATGGCGTTCGTGATGATGCCTTGAAGATATCAGGTGTTATTTTATTCATTACAAGGAAGGGCTCGTACTTGGTTTCTTGGTACACCTGGTTTATCTATTACATCATGGAATGCACTTGCAACTCAATTTCTTTTGCAGTTTAATCCACCCACAATGAATGCTCGATTGCAGAATGATATTACTACTTACCATTAGCTAGATGATAAGAATCAGCATACTACATTGGAGCGTTACAAAACTTTTCTTCGTTGTTGTCCCATGCATGGAATCCAATAAAAAACACAGATTGAATTTTTTTTACAATGGATTAAATGCGCGAACAAGAAATCTTGTCGATGCATCTGCAAATGGTCCCATGTTAGATTGCACTTACGATGAAGCTGTGCGAATTTTGGAGAAAATCGCACAAAATGATTATTAATACCCAATTTCTCAAGCTGCTCAAGTAAAAGCGAATCTTAGAGTTATTGAGTTAGACGTCATATCAGCTTTAAGTGCACAGGTATCTTCGTTGGCTAACATGATCAAAAACATGAAAGGAACGAATAAACAGATGAGAAGAATCAAATACGAATCAAAGCAATCTAACACTGAAAGATAGTCTCATATTCATTCAATTATCAATAATAATTCATCAACATAAAGAGAGGGGTTAACAAATATATCATAGCTTACTATCCTTAGACTCCTAGGACTATTTCTTAACTGCTCCTCTTGCATTGCATCGAGCAGTTCTCGTCAGAACTAGTTGCTCCTTCGCTCAATTAGCTCACCGTTCTCCAACATAAATCTCTAAAAACACAAAGTAATTGCGAACTCTAGCTCGATGGAGTAATTTACTGAAGACTGGCTCGTAAGAGCGATATTTTATCTTGCTCGGAAGAGCGATATTTTGTCTAACTCGAAAAACCTATATTCCTTTTGGCTCATAAGAGCAATATTCTGTCTGGCTCATAAGAGCAATATTTTATCTCTAGCTAAGATAAAAACAATTCTCTTACTAGCTCATAAGAGTGATATTCTATTTGGGCTCGTAAGAGCTAGAACTTTGTCTAGGACTTGGATAAGCTAAATTTCTGGAAGACCCGAAGAGGTCGAGTTTGAGGATAATATCATGGGATTACAAAGATTTTCTTATTACTCTTCCTATAACCGAATATGTTATTGAGTAAGTTCGTACTATTAACTTTCAATTTGATATTTGTAGTTATATATTTATCTTGAATATATTTTTTATTACGGATCGAGATTAAAGGCTTCAGGATATTCTACTTCTGGTTCGGGTAGAGCGTTAATCTATTTCCAACTCATAAAGGAACATTATTTTATATCTAGGCTCGAATGAGCTATAATTTGCACAAGGCACTAATTATGGTGGTAAATTTATCTAACTCTACAAACTTACTAAGCTTTGTAAGCTTACATGTGGATTTGTCTACTATTTTATAGATTTCATTTTGCTGTCAGAAGATCAAATCATCACGAAGAATCACACTATCCTAGGAGCATCTTCGATAGTTTTTTATATCACCTGACTTATATGGCGTGTAATAGGATGAATGATGTTGATGAACTCTTATATGCTTAAACTCTATGAGTTTTGGTTGAAATTGGTAGTTCAGGATAAAGTTGCATGGATAATGTTTAATATAACTTTATTGTTATACCATATTAGTATCGTTAGAAATGTGAGAAATTATGATGTTAATGATTGGGTTATGAATTTTGGATGATTTATGTAAGCTTAACTGTGGTAGGGAAATGATCTAGTTGCTCGAAATCTTAGAGATTCTTGCATTTATTGATTTATTTTGAAACTGCATACTTGTTTCATAAGAATTCATGCATGTATCGATAGAAGTACAGGGTATACTGAACTTTGGTTATTGACTTGCATTGTATCAGTATCACTGTTTCAAGGTATCGGTAGTCCATAGTAATATTGGTAGTCTGGTTACAAGTATCCATAAAAGTTGCAAGAAAAATTTACCTAGCTCTATGGAACTTGTTGTATCGTAGAAGTGTGGGTTGTATCGGTAGTACCTATACTTGTATTGGTAAATCTTTAATTTCTACCGATAGGAAACTGCAGTTATTTTCCAAAGCTCACTGGCTTGACTTCTACCGATACTTGTTCAATAGGTGCCAATAGAAGTCCCCTAGATTTTTATAAAATGACAAATTTAACTTAAATTAAATAGTAGAAATTCTAAAACTCGAAAATTTCTTGCATAAATGTTATGTAACGATGTAATATCATGATTGGAGATTATAACCTGAGATAAAGTGAATTTTTTAATTGTACTGACTATTTATTCGGATCCGGTGACTGGACCAAGGAAATGGGTGTTACAGGTGTGTGCATGTATTTCGTGCTTGCACATGTTCTAGTACACGATTAGAGACACGGGCATGTGTTTGAGACACACAGTCGTGTGACCCTTGTTGGAAAAATTTTCGATTGTAATACTAAGTTCATGTATGATTCAATTTGATCCTGAATTGGTTGAAATGTTGTAAATGAATGTGAAAGATTAAATGGAGTTAGTATTCTGAGTTGTTAGTTTGTAATTGGAAGGATTTTTGATTGATTTTATATTTAAAAAAATCGTAAAGTTTTGTAAACCTTTGAGACTCTAAACTGGTGATAGTTAAGGGTTTTGGGTGCTACAGAAGTTGTCTTTTGGGCTAGCCTTATTCAGAACCTGATAATCGATGCACATTCGCACATTCTCATCTTTATTAGGGATAAGGACTATATTGGCTACCCATTCTGAATACTTCACCACTTGGAGGAAACCAGTGTCGAATTGCTTTTTGACCTCTTCTTTTATCGTGAGCTTAATCTTTCGACGCAATGAAGATTTGATTATATCCAGAGCAGCCATCTAGGAAGCAATAGTAGGCTTTACCAGCTAGCCTATCTAGTATTTGGTCAATGAATGGTAATGGAAAGTGATCCTTCTTTGTGGCCGTATTAAGATGATGATAATCCAAGCACACTCGCCTCCCTGTAGTGATGCGGGTCGGGATGAACTCGTTCTTATCATTACTCACTACTATGATGCCGCTTTTTCTTGGGCACACATTGGATAGGGTTCACCCATGTGCTATCTGAAATGGGGTAGATGATGCTCGCATCTAACCACTTAATAATCTCCTTCTTCACTACCTCTTTCATTTTCTCATTAAGCCTTCACTGTTGCTCAATGGATTGCTTCCCCTCATCTTTCAACCTGATTTTGTGCATGCAAAAAGAGGGACTAATGCCTCTAATATCTGTAATGGTCCAAGCTATGGCTCTTTTGTGCTCCTTTAAAATTGCGATTAGCTTTTCTTCTTGAATTGCGTCGAGACTTGCACTGACAATCACGGGTAATGTGTCTGGGTCTAGCCCAGAAAGACATACTTCAGATGCATCGACAATGGCTTTAACTCCAAGGTTGGAGCTTGTTCAAGTGATGGTTTAAACATAGGGATCGTCCTATTGGACATATCCAAGTACTCCAATTGCCAATTCTGTCTCAGCTCACAACTATTAGCCTCAGCTCTGGGGTCGCATTCAATTAGGATATCATCAGTGGATGTCACTGCATCTTCTTTTGGAACTGCTGATCTCCATTCATTGAATTCTTTCATAATTATCTTGTCTAGCACGTCAATGTGGTGACATTGCTCTTTACTTGAAGATGGAGATGCTTCAAACACACTGAAGGTAGCATGCTCGTCATTATGTCGCATGATGAGCTCGCCTTTGAAAACGTCAATAAGCGTGCGTCCCGTTGCTAAGAATGGGCACCTCCTTATCTGCTTCATAGTCAAGTATTATGATATCAACAGGGAATACGAACTTATCAACTTGGACAAGGACATCTTCATGATTTATGCTTTAGGTTGTGGTAGAGATTATTGACAAGTTGTAATATCAACCGCAGTGGGTTTCATCGCTCCAATTCCTAACTTCCTGAATGTGGACAAAGGCATAAGGTTAATACTAGCTCCCAAATTGCATAAAGCTTTACTTAGATAATGATTTCCAATTGAGCATGGTATTGTGAAGCTACTAGGGTCTTTCATTTTAGGTGGAAACTTATTTGTTAACACAGAGCTGCACCCTTCTGTGAGCGCAATTGTCTCAATTTCAGACAACTTTTTCTTTTTTGATAACAGCTCTTTCATGAATTTCCCATAACTAGGGATCTACACAAAAGCATCCACTAAAGGTATGTTAATGTGTAATTGCTTCAAAGTAGAAACAAACTTTTGATAATCTTTATCACGATTTTTCTCTTGAAATCTCTATGGAAATGACAAAGGTATATTGTCAATGGGTTGTTGTGGAATAACCGGTTGCATCGACTTAGGCAGTTGCGTCGACGTCTTTGTTGGGTAAATTGTAGGCATAGTCTTCACTACAGGTGGCTCCTCCTCATTTATTTCTGCTGGGCTCTCTTCAGATATAACTTCTCTTTGTTGCACGGGTTTGGTTGCGTCGACATTTTCTTGAGTGAAATTGTTGCTTGGTTCAGCAGTCTGCTTTTCTCTCCATAACGTGATAGCCTTGCAATGTTCCTTCCCCTTCTACGTTGGATTTTTAGTATCACTAGGCAAAGTGATTGGCAATCTTGTACTCAGATTAGAAGCCAACCATCCTAACTGGGCTTCTAACGTGCGGATAGAAGAAGAATTTCCTTGAACAATTGCTTCAATTCATGTAATATGCTCTCGCATCAGCGCTTCAAGAGCAGCCATAGGATTTGATCTTTGTTGAGAAAATTGTTGCTGATGTTACTGATGCTATCCTTGCATATGTGGCAGTGCAAT
>CM076903.1:23850437-23869332 GCA_039519145.1 Kokia cookei | reverse complement strand
AAGTGCTTGAAGGGAAGTGCCATGCAATAATAGTGCATGAATCAAGGCTTAGAATTTAAATTAAAATACATTTTATTATCATATAAGCATTGATTCCTTCTTTCATAGCTTAAAATCAAAGAAATAATTAAAAGTCTCTCTTATACTTTCACATGGTGCTGACTAATGGCTGTATTCATTTGCAGAACATTTGTTTTCATGTCAAAGAAATGGTCTAGGGACTCTGTACATGGATTTCATTTTTCTACTTCATGTCTTTCACTTTTTAAAAAAAAAAAAACCATCATTCATATTTATTTAAAAATTATATATTCTTATTTAAATACATTTTTATAATTAAAAAAATTATTAGCTTGTTTATTAAATCATTCAGACTTTAGATAATTTCTCTCATAAACAGTGGCGAAGTCAAGAGAGTTTACATGTCTAGTTTCCTCTAAAATGATTTTTTTATTTAAACATTTTATAATTTATAAAATTTTAAATTAGTAATGATAAAATTATATTTTAATATTAAAATAATAAAAAATTAATTTAATTATTTAAAATTATAAAAATAAATACTATTAAAATAATAAAATTATATTTTTATTATTATAAAAATATATAATTTAATTTTGAATCTTAAAAATAATTTTTGACTCCGTTATTGGTCACAAACTCTAATAGAAAAAAGTATTAGTTAAATGGGTAATTAAAAATAAGGATTATTGAGAGGATAGAATGGGTGGGTCTTACTTGTGTTTCAAGTTTCTCTACTATTAGCGGTGATTCTGGTAAGTGGCGTCTGACCAGCTTTTACGGCTTCGCAGAGTCTTATGGAGTTGGGACTTATTACGGTCTCTTTCAACTTGTCATGGTTGGATGATGAGTGGGCGGCTACGTTTCTTTTCTATCTGTAGGAGATCATTACCCATTCAATTGTGGTGGAGCTTGAAATTTTTGTGAAGGTTGGAATTAAATTTTATATTTTTCACAATAATTTTTATAGGTTATGATGAAAGATCGAGATAAAAAAATCATAATTTTTTTTGAATTGTTATCATTATTCGTATAAAATGATGAAACAGTTGAAGATGTTTTGAAAAGTGCTCCACAAAATTCTAATTATACTTCAATAAAGGAAAAAAAAATTGTAAATTTATGCTAGTAGAGTTCCTAATGTAGTTCATGAAAAAATTAGTGATAAAAAGTTTGACCATTCTCAATCGTAAAATAAGTCAATTATATATATACCAAAATTTCTAAATAATAATTTGCATGTCAAATATTGACATACAGAGAAATAGTCATAATAATAACTTAACACAAATTATATTAATTGAAATTTCTTTTAGTAAAAAAAATGTATATATAATTATTATTATAATATTTGAGTTGTAAAAATAAATGTGTAAATGTTATCCAAAACAAATATTTCATCTAGAAAATAAAATAAAAAATGATGAAAATATGTATATTAAATATAGTTTAACGGGAGTTATACGAGCAAATTATATAAAGTCGAAATGACGTGAACTTCACTATGAACTTGTAGAAGCTCGTGCTGATAACGTGTTATAATATAATCAAATAAAAAACACTTAGAGTAAGCAATAGATCAAATCAATAGAAAATTTTCTCGTATATTATTTTCACTTATGTAAGAATATCATTTATAAGTGGCATTCAATGTAACACAAATAAATGAAACTTACTTAAGTGCTTCATTAACACATACATCAAACAACTTACATATTACTTTCATAATAAATAGGAAATTTATCTCATATTGAATACTTTCAAATTCTTTTTTATCTAATTAACTATTTATTTTAAACATAAACCTTTATAGTTTAATGGATAACAAAAAAATTATAAAAATTATCTTTTAAAAAATATATAAATTAAATAAAAAATATAGTTGCGCCACTTATCATAATTATAGTGTACTTTATTATATTACATTTACTAGAAGTTTTATCACACGTGTATACGTGTAGAAATCAAGTATTTAGAGCATAGAAGTGTGCTTAAAAATAACATAAGATAAATAATGAAACATATGATTTGGAACTAACTAATAATAATACATGAAATATATACGATATTAAAATAAGAAAATTTAGATTTAATTGCGAGTAAAACAAAATTTAAACACAAAAATTAATCAGATTAAGAGTACTAAACGAATATAATTATTTATCATGGTGTTGTCATCAATTCTAAATTCGTGTTGAATTAATTTATGATATTAACTCAATTAACAACATTATTAATATTAAATTTTTTTCTAAATAATTGTCATAACTACTCTTGGTAAATATAATAGCTTAAATAAAAGATAATTACCAAAATTACACATATTAAAATAAATTTAATATTTTTACCAAAAAAAAATAATAATAATTAAATGTGACATAGGAAGTCAAATATCACTTAAAGAAATTGTCCATGTAGGATTATTACCATATTTCCTACCCTACCTTATAATATTATATATATAAATGAAATAATAGCAACAAATTTTAATTTAGATTTAATTATAAATAATAAATAAATATTAATATAAAATAGTTTAATCAATATTTTATTATTAAAAGAACTTTTCCGGTTAGAGTTTAGAATTTTTTTAAGAATCGGATCACAGTTATTTTTTTCTTTTTTCTTTTATTATTTTTCTTATATAGGGATGATGTATTACATGTTGGTATTTAGTATATTGTTAGTGTATTTTTTTAATTTCACAAGTAGCTTTAAAAAATTGTCATTTGTCTTTTTTTTTAAATATAGTACAATATTTTTATAAGACACCTGTTAACCTTTTGACTTTGTTTGTGGAGTCTAAAAACTTCACTCGCAGTGTATCAAATATTTTCTCATATAGTATTTCATAAATTTCAGAATGAAACTTGTTGAGGGGTAACCGACTCTTCCAAAAGATATTTTCGAAGTGTTGTCTTCGAAAACATTGATCCAACCCATGAACAATGGATATTATCTCCCGAAAAGACTTATGCTCCCTATGCAAAGAGTTGTACGGTTCGCGAAAAAAAACGTTACCTACCAAATGGTGACGTGAGCATTTCACCCTTAATGAAATTCGACCCCCTAACTTATACCATACAAATTACTTGTTGGATATACCATACACCCTAGGTGACTATATCATTTTCTTTCTCTAATTAGCAACAGTTTTGAAAGGAAAGAATGGTGCATGTATTGTCATGGTAAAAAATTCGCTCTTGAAAAAAAAAAAAACATGTGGACGAAATTGAAAATTGAAAATCAATGTTTATTCGAATACTGTTCGTGTGCATGCATTACTCTTATATATCATCAATAATTTACGAAGAAAGCCATTTAATTAAGTAAAAATAATAAATAATGTTTTTGTAATTAATCAAGTCTTCAAGTGTTCATTGAGAATTTAAAATTTGGTTTTTTTAGTTCAATTAATTAAAAATTAAATGTGTCTGAATTTACTCATTCAATTAAATTTGATAAGTTGATAAATATATAATTGCACAAATTTATAAGCAATTAAAAAATTGATCATAAAGCCAATGAAATCTTTACCTAATAACAAGGTTGAGATCCCATGTTGGGATTCCATTCTATATTTAAAATATATAAAATAGGATTGTTATGATATTTGTCATCATCGACCCAAAATTCGAATGAGTTTGGGTTAGATTTTATCGAGTTTGCTCATCGAGTTTGTAAATCAAACTTGCATGATAATAAGTGTTCGCATGATAGGTACCTACATTCTCCTGCAAAGTCACACATGAGATCACGTTTAGGACCGAATAAATACATGTTAAGTCTAGAGTAGAATACGTGTTGACATGCATAAAATCTACCTAATATGTCATATCAATGAACAATACCCATATAATATAAATAGACAAACCCCACAATCTAAAAGGGACAAAGAAAAATACTTAATACAGATCATTAGATGAAATATTTCTTAATTGGTTGTAAATATTTTGATGTATTTGGTTGAAAGCCAAACTTTGAATTAATTGATTGAATGGAAAATAAAATTAGAAAATCTCCTAGTTTATATGGATAGATGTTTGATTATGGTATGCATATAAAACAAATATTGTGATGGATGAGATAAGTTTGATGTAATTGATTCTTAAAGTGGATGATTAGATCTTTTTCCTTAAAATATGTGATCTTATCTTGATCATACTATCAACCCAATATATATTTTATTAAAAATTATTTTTCATCATCATCTAATTTTAAAAAAAAAATTATAACCTTTTTAAAATCTAAAAAATTCAAGGTACATACATATAATTTATAAAAATTTATTATAAACTATAAAGATTGTTAAAAAAAATATAAGAACACTATAAAAACTATAATAATCATAAACTTATAGTCAGTGGCAGATTTAGAGGGGCAGACAGGGATCTCGATCTTCCAAAAATGATAAAAATTTGATTAATCCTTTTAAAATTATAAAGATACAGATTATTAAAATGATAAAATTACATTTTTTACTATCTTAAAAATATATAATTTAATTTCAACCTCTCAAAAATTTTCTGAGTTTCCCTACTTATAGTTGTAACTTTGTTGTTCAAAATCAAGACCTATAAACTAAATTCATTTTTTACCTAATAAAAATAAATCCAATCTTTAAAAAAAAAAAAAAAAAAGAGCAATTAAGGTTAATTACTATAATATTTATTTTTAGAATCAGTAAAACATTACCCAGCTGGAGAGATTGTTTGAAAGGAATCATATATACTAGAGTTTATCACTGATTTTGGGTTTGATAAAATAATAATTTTTTAAAAAATTTTAAATTTTTTTTAAACAATAATATTTTTCAAAGAACCAAAATTCAGTCACTCCCAATGTTAATAGTATAGATAGGATTATTCACATAAAATGTCAAACTCCATAATACAATTTTCAATATCTTCATTTTTTAAAAATTAAAGGGTTTATAGAGTTTAATACTTTTTATTCTAATAATAATTTAATTCTTTTTCAATATAATGATAATTTCACCTTAACTCATAAATTAAAAGAAATGCATGTCCTTTTTTATAATTACAATATGTAAAACTTGTATATAATGAATTATGAACTTTGTATATATTATAGATTGAAGTTGAATGAATTTAATAATAGAAAAGAAAGCGTTGGTATTTTTGAGAAAAATTATTTTAGTTGTTAAAAATGGTATGCCATGGAATCCTATGTTATGGTTTGATGGTTAGGATGTTTATCGTATTAGATGTAACTTAAATTTGAATTGCATTAATCGCATTTATTATTCGAATTTTGCTTTGTTATTGTAATTAAAAAAAAATGGTATGCCATGCTCATCTGTTTTCTCTATTTTATTGCTGTTTGCTCTTCTCTGAAAGTATCGTGTAAACATTGTTATAGATTAAAACATCATTATTCCTACGTAATGTTTGGTGTTTTGATTAATAATGAGTTGGATAAATTATTTGAAATTTTTATTCAGTGGAAATTAAAATTTTAATATTTAATTTTTTAAATATATTTAAATTTTATTAATTTTTTAATTAATACAAAAAATTCAACTAAATAATGTTGAATAAGAAATAATTACTTTTTATTTTTTGGTATAAACCAATCTACTCTTGGTAGCACGATTTCTGTCTGCTCTTGATAGCACATTTTCATCTTTTTTAAGTTTATTGTTTTTTCAAAGTTCTCTCGTTTCTTTGTTTTTTTTTCAAGTTTGTATTATTGTCATTGGAGAAACTGATTGTGGCGCTGTTAAATTTAAAAAATGGAGAAAGAAATGGAAGGATTGAATCTTGAAGATGAAGAAAATGAGGCGAGGCTATTGCCGATTGATCCAGAGGCGCAAAAATCTGTTTTTGAGTTATGTTTGGTTGAGTGTTTCTTAACGGACAGCGTTGTTCATTTTCGACAATGAAAAATACTATGACAAATTTATGGCATCCTTTAAGGGGTGTACAATTTTCAAAGTCGGGTGTGAGGAGATTTCTTTTCAAGTTTTTTCATGAGATGGATATTAAGAGGGTGAGTGAAGCAGCTCCTTGGACTTTTAACAATCATTTACAAATTATTCATTGGATAGAAGAAAATGAAGATATGTTGTAGATCCCTTTGGTGTTCTAGTCTTCCTGGGTCCAAGTTTTAATTTACCTCCGGGATTCTTTTCGGAGAGTGTGGCCAAACACTAAGGAATTTCGTTGGGCGTTTATTGGAATATGATACGAAGCCTTTAAGTCGAGGGGTCAGGAGGGACCTAAGGATTAAAGTCGAGTTGGATGTCATAATGCCATTTAAGAGAAAAAAGAAAATCATGATATCCTCTACGAAATTCATATATGTCAATTTTCAATATGAAAGATTAACTTTATATTGTTTTTTATGTGGTTTCTTGGGGCATAATGATAAATTCTGTCCTATTGGATTAAACAATGGTGGAGATGTTATGGAGCTTGGATGGAATTTGAATCTGAAAGCGCAGTCAAGGGGAGTCATGATCGCAAACAGTGTTTGGCTTCGTGAGGAAGGAGATGAAAAATTTCTGGAAACTAATTTGACAAAGCAAAATGATGGGATAAATTCGAGGGATGTGTTAAGGACTAATTCATGAATGAATTTTAATCCAATCTTGGGATTCAATTTGGATGCCTTTCGTAATCGGGGAGAGATATATACGATTGGAACTTCTAGCGGGTTGGGCCAAGTTGAGATGGAATATGACTTGGAAGAGAACCCAATTGCACATGCGGATGGGAAGAAAAGACCTAGAGTTGTGCTTTTGGACTCTTGTAATTTTGGATTTGAAGATTCGTTTGTGGCAAAGGATAAGCAGTGCAATGCTTATTCAAATCAATTATCAGCAGCTTCCAAGAAGGCAAGCCAACTGAGAGCCATGAAACTGTTATGTTGGAACGTCTGCGGATTGGGGAGTATGCGGGCTATTCGAAGACTTCGACACATGCTGAAGATCTACAATCCCCAAATTATCTTCTTAATGGAGACGAAGCTCAATGGTGTTCAAATGGAGAAGATTCGTAAGAGATTTGGTTTTAATAATGCAATTAATGTCCAAGAAAATGAAACGAGAGGGGGATTTAGTTTAACTTGGAACGAGAATGATTTGGTCCAGTAGCAAAGTTTGAAGAACCACATTGATGTGGAAATTGCGATGGATGATTGTGATAGTAAATAGAGACTAACTTGTTTCTATGGTGTTTCAGATGCTCGAAACAGAGAGGAGAGGTGGGATTTACTCCGACATCTAGGAAGAAATCAAGATTTTCCATAGCTAGTATGTGGGGATTTTAATGAAATAATGTATTTTTTCAAAAAAAAAAAACTAGTGGTGTGCCGCAAGATAAATGAGGAATGAAGTGTTTTCGAGCGTGAAAGACTAGATAGGGGGTGGTTAATGTCAAGTGGATGAATATGTTCTTTGATTTTTCAATAAGAAATTTACTGCATACTTTTTCCGATCATTGTCCCCTAATAATCAAAATTGATTAGGGGCACCAAAGGAGAAGTCGAAGGAATTTTAGGTTTGAATCGTGGTGGATTTTGGAGCAAACTTGTGAGGAGGAAGTAAAACATATTTGGGAATCGAATTCAAGATCAATTTTGAAGAAATTAGAGTCTCTAGCAGCCGAATTGAATAAATGGGAAAGAGGAATTAAAAGTAAGTGAGCTTAAGCTTCAAAAAGCTTGCACAATAAATTGGAACAATTGTTTGATTTTGATAGGGACAATGAGACTTTGGTTGAGATAATTGATGTAAAGCTTCATCTTAGTATGGAGATTGATAAAGAAGAAGCATATTGGGAGTAAAGAGCTAGGGCAAATTGGTTGAGGATGGGGGATAGAAATACTAAGTTTTTTCATAGCTTTGAATCTCAAAGATCAGAACTGATGAATGAAGCGGGATATATGGCCACGACTGAAGTCGAAGTGGAAGAGTTTGCCCGTAATTATTTCATTGATATTTTCACTTCAAGAGGTGTTGCGATTTGGAACATGTTCTGTCAGAGGTGGAAAAATGCATAACTACTGAAATGAATCAGATGCTAATGGCCAATACGTACAAAGAGGTGTTTGCTGCATTGAAAGGAATGGGTCTAACAAAACTTGTTGATTTTGATGGCTTTCCAACGATGTTTTATAAAAAATTCTAGAATAACATTGGGGTAAGCAATTTCTGCCTTGAAATTTTAAATTGAGGTATGTCTATGGAACCTCTCAATGTCACAAATATAGTGCTTATTCCTAAAATTGCTTAGCTGTTGAATGTGAATAATTTTAGGCTTGTAAGTCTTTGCACGATCTTATATAAAATTATTTCTAAAACTTTTGCTAATCATTTTCAACAAGTTTTAGATTGTTGCATTGATGAGGCCCAAAGTGTGTTTTTTCCGGGCATATGATAATTGATAAAATTCTCCTTGCTTTTGAAGTTTTACACATTTTAAGCAAAAGAGAACAGGGGGAAAGGGCTCATTGGCGTTAAAATTAGATATGAGCATAGCCTACAATCGAGTTGAATGGTTGTTTTTACGATAGATGATGGTGAAGATAGGGTTCGATATAGCTTGGGTGGATTTTATTATACAATGTATCAGCTATGTGTTGTACTCAACTGTGATCAATGGGAAAGAGAGACACAGATTTTCGCCCACCAGAGTTTTAAGACAAGGGGATCCATTAAGCCCTTATTTATTTTTGATCTGCAGTGAAGGCCTGTCCTCTTTAATGAGGTTGGCCAGGAGAGGAAGGTTGGAAGGTGCCAAAGTGAGTAGATAGGGACCAAAAATTCACATATATTGTTTGTTGATGATTGTATCCTTTTTGGAGAGGCTTCAAAAAGGGGGGGCGAATGTCCTAAAACGAATACTCAAGGAGTATGAGGATGTTTCGGGTCAATGTGTGAATTATGAAAAATCAACCGCTTTCTACAGTTCGAATACTTCCAATCAAGTTCTGGAGAATGGTTGGTTGGGAGAAGGAGGCTTTCCAATTGCTTAAAGATCGACTAAGAAGTAAAATTGATTGTTGGAGCACGAGGTATTTATCTTAAAGAGGAAAAGCGATCTTTATTAAATCAGTTTTATAGGCTATTTCGACTTATACAATAACTTGCTTTTTACTTACGATTTCTTTGCTTGCTCATACGTTAAAAGCTAAATACTATCTCAAAATTGATTTTCTGATGCAAGATTAGGGAATATACCTTCCTATACCTAGAAGAGTGTATGGGCTTCCAAAGGAATTCTCCAAAAGAGGATGTGCTGGAGAGTAGAAACTGGAACTAAAATACCAGTTAAAGAGGCTGCTTGGGGTCCAGGATCTGTGGATCACAAAATAAAAATGAGAAACAATATGTCAGAGGCAATGATGGTGGCAAATATTATTGATAGAGAATAAAGGTAGTGGAAATAGAGGTTAATCAGAAATACCTTCTGTGAGAGTGATTCTAAAATAATCTTAAAAATCCTTTTGGCGAGGGTCTCGCACTAGGATTTTCAAGTGTGGAAAGGAGAGGCCTTAGGTGATTATTCTGTCCATAGTGCTTACAAATTTCTATTACAACAATCGGTGGATCCTAACCAGTTACATATCCAAACATAATATATATAGTTCTACAAAAAATTATGAGGGCTGAATTTGCCCTCAAAAATGAAAATTACAGTTTGGAGGTGTTCCAGGAATTATATCCTTACCCTATGTAATTTACATTACAAGAGGTTGACAAATGAAGCTATTTTTCCCAAAATGTGCAATAATAGTGGAGTCCAAAGAACATGTTTTTGGAGGTTGCTCTGTGACAAGGGAGACATGGCAACAATTACAATGTGTTTGGCCAAGTTTAGAGGAAAGTACAAGCTTTATGGATTGGATTACCTGTTTTTTGAAAATAATTTCACTAGTCAGTGTCGACTTTTTGCATATGCGATATGGGTGTTATGGAAAAAAAGGAATAAGTAGGTACATGAAAAGGGAAAGAAATTCGGGTTAGAAGATAGAAATTTTTTTCAGAAGCTATATTAGTGAATTGGATGGTTTGTAAAAAGCCTTACCTATCACTCTATGGGGAATGTGTGTTGGAAGCCACCGAAAATTCTGTTTGCTAGAATTAATTTTGACGTAGCATACAACAAGAATGATAATAGTTCATGTTCAGGACTGGTTGTTAAGATTCAAATGGAAGGGTTTCGGGTTCAAGATCTATTCTCAATGAATATGTACCTTCAGTTTTTGCAACGGAGGCTCTTGCTTGAGTTCAAGGGATCTAACTGGGACTGGACCTAGGTGTCACTACTATGGAAATAAAAGGAGATGCCTTATCTGTAATAAAAAAAAACATAGAGGTTGGCTGAGGATAAGTCGGAAATCCATGCCTACATCAAAGATTGCCAATCCGTGCAAGTTTGGCAAGGATGAGCCTATTGATTTAGTGGTAAGATTTCAACTTACCCTTTGATCTTGAGTTCGGATCCCTACATGAGCAAATTGGAAATATTTTTATGTTAATTTTTGTTTTACCTAGGTGGACGAGTTTAGATTAAAATGAAACTCCTAAAAATCTGATCAATTTTTTTAGTAGGATAGGATTTGTTTTATTTTGAAAATAGATAAACTTTTAATAAATTAATTTTGTTTTCCAAAAAAATTTTCGAAACGTTTTCCCTCACCCTTTTTTAACATCGTTTTCTTTTGTTCCCTTTTGATAGCAATTTTTTTCCATTCTTTTCCATTGCACTTTCTTCTTGATTTTTCTTTCTTTGCTTGATTTGTCGCTATTTACATCTATTACTCCATATTCACGATTATGTTTTCCTTGCTTATTTTCTACTGATTTCGAACTTGGTGTTGTGGTTGTGTGCAATCATATCATCGGGTAACGTTATGGAATTTTGTAGGATTGGGGTATTTGAGTGTATAAAAGATTTATGTTGTGTAAACGAGTTTCAAGTGGTTTGATTTTTAATTTAATCATTTGCATGCTTTCAGGAGAAGATCGAGAGGCGGTTGTTGCTCCTCTAGCGACTTAGATATCGATTTGTTGCCCTTTTCTTTTGGGTAAGTGTTCTAACGTCTTCTTGAAAGCTGAACGTGGGCGTGTAGGATTGGAATTTTGATTTAGTTTTCGTGTGTTGTTACTAAAATTAGTCGTATGACTACTTAATTTAAGTTATTGAAGTCTTGTGGTTGATTTTGCATCAAGTAATATTCAAGTGTGTGTTTCTAACTCGAAACCATCATGAAAAACTCGAAAAATCTGGAAAAACGCAAGGAATACGAAATTGTTGTTCATCACGCGATCGTGTGGCTGGCCATGTGGCAGACTGTGTGCACCACACGGCTATGTGGTCTAGTATCGCGATACCATTATAAATGGTCTCTATTCTCCTCATTTTAGCACTATCAACGTATCACGACTTTCATGCTTCGAAATCATGATACCCTTTCTAGGTGAAGTTTTCTTCACGTTTGGACCACCGCTGACTCCCTACAACACTCAATCAACTTGTTATGTTCTCCATGACACGATTGGTCAATTTGGGTCTAAAAAATGGCTTAAAACTAATAAAAATCATTTATTAACAACAAAAATAAAAATCGACAAAAACATATAAAAGACACTTAAATTGCTTGAGAATAAGCTCCTTTAATGTAATGGAAAGCCTAACTTGATGTATCAAATTACGAAAGATCAGGTATTAACCAAAAAAACATTTAGATAAACTAAAACATATTAAAAAAATATATTTTGAGTATTTTCTAAGTCTTTGAAAATTCTTTGGAAATGTTTGATAAAATTTTCAATCATATTTTCTCCATATCATTTAGGATATATAATACATATAAATTTTTTTATTAAATATTGTTATATCGAAATCTTGAGACATTGACCGCTCTATGAACGTCATAGCAAATATTGTGCAAGCATACGCTGTCGATGCAAGTATAGTAAACAGGTGAGTTTGTCGGATATCGATCCCACGAGGATGGATGTTTGTTGTCTATAATTGTCAGTGCAATGAATCAGTAAATGCTTTAAAATCATGAGATTGATCTGTCGAAGCAATAATGTAAAATTAAAGATGAAATGCAATAATAATGAAATGGGGTCCCTGACGTAAATAGTTGGCAGAATACTAAGTGTGGCTAACAAGGTATAAAATACAAGGTGATTGTCGTTGCATTAGTGCACAATGAATGTCTTACCAAACTTGGCTTCTCTATTAGATCTAAGACTTAAACATACACACTAACCACACCTTCCAGTGTTGGCAATGCAACATATTCAAGAACAAGTAAATTAAATTCCTTCAACCCCCAACCAACTTCCATTGTCTTGCTTGTTAGCTTAAATTGTCGCGTCAGGTCGCCCTTGAGAAAGTTAAGTTTCCATGGATTCGAGTTTCGAAAAATGGATTTAAGAAGAAAATTAATCCGAAAGAAGACACCTTTCTCTCTCCTTCTTATGAGTATTTAATTGCAACTGAATAGTATAGGTGTCCTTCCCTCCAAATCTAGCAATCTCTGGCTGTACTAGTTAGTTACACCAACTGTACAACTCACGCATTTTTGGTGTGTTAACTTGACAGTTGTCAGATGTTGCGACAGTCTTGGGTGTAATTCTAGACCTCCTTATGCAGCAACAACTCTAGACATATTCACGCATCAATAATTCTGAACAAGTTCCTGCTGTGACAATTCTGGGAGCAATGCTAAACAGACTAATGCAGCGACATCAGTATTAAAAATATTATAAATTCAAAGGTAATTAGGTTGAGTTCCATTAAGTTAGAAAATGCAATAACTAAATAAAAATGCTAAAAAGGTATGCTAAGGATGACCAAATGCGAACAACTTAAACAATAAGTAAGGATAAATCCATGGTTCTTTCTAGTACTATCACACCCCCAAACTTGAGTTATTACTTGTCCTCAAGTAAAATAAAAACTAGTAAGGTTATACCAAAAATTTATCAAGGCAATAATCATTCTAGCAACTTGAATCATCTAAAATCCCAATGAATGCATCACATTCAAATGATAGAATATTACGCCAACAGTTCATAAACATGAATAATTGAAATTGAAACTTCATCAATGCTAGCATCATGCTTTAAATCCTAAATTCTTTCTACCAAAACAACATTTATTGTACAATAATATATACATCTATCTTTTTTTTCTCTTTTTTTTTTATATATATGTGACTGAGGGATATCTTTGGATTACTATACTCTTGTTCCAGAGAAGTAACGATGGGGTGTAACAAACCCCCATGAAGTACGTAATTGCGGTGACACATACTCTTACAGTGATAGCCTTTGGCTAGATTTACTTTTTCTAACACTTGCGTTGGAGTGTTCCCCCCTCAACAGTTCACAATACACCCACATTGGAGTGTCTTTTATTTATAACTATAAATATATATACAAGTAGCTGTAAATGGAAGTTTCATTCAAGATTCAAAGAATGATGCTATTCATCCATTACTAATGCAATCTAAATCATTCATCAAATAATTGAAGATAAAACATTCAATCAAATTCATCCAACTCATTCATTGACAGTTCACATGATTCAAGAATTAAGCATCAAATGAAAAAAATTCAAACACATTTGTAATAACCTTGCATGCTTAATTAAACTCAAAAAGAAAAAATTTTGAAATGTGGGTGCAATTGCATTTCCAAACCCCATATACATTCCCCCAAACTTAAAGTTTGCATTGCCTGCAATGCACTGACATTAAATTACAATGACAAATGGAAATGCAATGACAATGCAAATGTAGTGACAATTAAAATGTAATGGAAATGGGAATGCGATGACAATGCTTACTAACAGACTAAGAATTACAACTACATGGTATCCATGAAAACTAAAACTATGAATTGAAATAAAACTAACTCAATTGTCTGCATCCGTTGATGTGGCTACATGGTGCTTTTTCTTCTTGCACTTTCTATCTTCCTTTCGGTGCTTCTTATCCTTGGCGTGCTTCCTTTCTCTTTCTTTTGGCTTTGCTTGATCCTCAGATTGCTCCACAATAACTGGCTGTGCCCTAACATCATCGACCATGACTTCTGTTGGATGGATCATTTCGAGTGGTCTAGTATAGACCGCAATAATGAAAGGATTATGATCCTCATTAATTGCAGTCACAGCCTCCGCTTGACTCGCTCTAGTTGGCGCCAAATCTTCGATTGGGGCACCTTCAACTAGGGGTGCAGGGACAAATTCTCCAATTAAATTTTCCTCAGCTTATGTTCCTTCCTCTTTTTCTTCCTCTTCTTCCACTTGCATTTTCTCCCTATCAGCAGGGGGTTACCTTCTTTAGTAACATTGGCATCCGGACTAGCAGTAAATTCATCCTCAAACAAACTCACATATTCCTTAAACATTCCTCCACCTCCCTTGATTCTACCTCCTTTTCATCATCAGTAATTTTCACCAATTGAGGGGAAGCCACAGATTGGTCCTTATCCCCTAAGTCAGCCTCCTCAGTTGAAGGCTCATATTATCTGATCATAAAGGGGAATACTGGAAAGTTAGGAAGAGGTGCTTTACTCATCTGCCTCAATGTGGGTCACAACAGCACTATTCCAAGCCTTGGTATAGGCGTAGAGAGAATAGATTTCCATACCTCTCCATATCTTCCATAGTGGAGACAAGCTTAATTTGCCTGATGTTTATGGAATATGTGATCTTCTGGACTTCCTTTACTTTACGCCACAAAGATGGATCTGTAATCACATTGGTTCCTTTTTCCTCTACTTTTATTTTTCCTTTTCATTTTCTTGCATTTGCCTAGCTTCACTGTGAGAGTATCTTTCCCATGAGTCATTCGCTCAATTAAAGCTTCACTTATTGGGCCATTATTTTCCAAAATCTCTTCTTCAATCACGAGGCATAACTCTTCAATTGTTAGCCCGTGTAGGTTATCAAGGAGGGGAACACCAATATATCAGTTTGTCTGGCAGCACAATCAACAATCTCTTAGTGCAAAATTACAAGGACAACTATTTTCCTCCCCTTAATGATCGAATGTATCAGACACATTCGATCAAGGGTCTCAGTTGTGCTGTGTGTTGAAGGCATCAATCGACAGTTCACAAAGTGGAACCAAACCTTGCTTTGCAACGTCAAAAATCGTCTATGCATTTGTGTAGTTATTTTGATTCGAGCCCGTCCAAACAGCTCCTTCGATGCAGAGATCTTTCACCAAAATATCAACCCCTTCATCAGTAAGTTCCTCAATAAGCTTCAAATGTTCTTATCTGTCTACGGTGGTGTTGTAAATTGCATTCATATGTGCGGCATCCTAGGGTATTAAACCTTCATAAACAAAACAAATTCTGATTCATGGTCAGTGAGATTGGCATAAAACTCATGTACCATGGACAGTGAGTAGCTTCCAAGGTGTTCGTAAAAAATTTCCCATCCCAGCTTCGTGATGGTTTTGTGTATTTGCTTCCGCAGTTCTTGTTGTCTCGACAAAAGGAAACCTTGCTCTGGGTGGCAGTTCCTTTTCATTATATTCTCTTGGAAACGATCCTTAGCCACTTTTATGAGGAAAGTTTGCCAGGCTCTTTGGATATGGGGTGCTTTGTTTTTCGAACGACTGTTGTAAAAGATGAGGGTTTTGCAGTAGATTTAGTTGGCTTCTTCGCTTCACAAGTTATGGCCATTTTTAAGTAAGCAGAGATGGTTGTAAGGTAAAAAGATGCAAACTTGAAGAAAGTCTGGGAATAAAAAAGGCATCTTTGAATAGCACAGTTGGCACAAAGAGGGTTGTTTATAGGGAATGAAAAAGGGTAAGTGGAAAGGCATATTTTTTTGTATTCAAAATGATCCAACGGTTGGGTGGTGATGGATGAAATGGCATGATTTGTTTGCTGATATACTTTTATTTATTGATGAGTCAGCAGGCAGACGAGGAGTGCGTCGACAAGGAGATCTGCATGCGTCGAAAACAGAGATGACTTTATCCTGTAAAAAAATACTAAGTGAAATAAACTGAAGCAAAAACAAAAGAAACTAAAAGTACATTATGAGAGAGTAAAGAGAAGTTAGAAAAATTTTACTAATTTAATGGTCACTTCCTGTTTGTGATCATCATGGCAAAAATAATGCTTCAAAGCATTATCCATTCACTTTAAATTGGTGTCCATCATGTATATCTTTAATTGTGACTGCACCATGAGAAAATGCTTCGACAAATTCAAATGGTCCAAACCAACGTTAGTATAATTTACCTGGGTGCAATTTGAGTCGAGAATTGGATAATAGCACCTGTTGACTTGCAGTAAATTGTTGCTGCAAAATGATTTTGTCGTGCCACTGCTTGGTCTTTTCCTTGTAGATTACCGCATTTTCTTTGGCATTTTGCCTAATTTCCTTAAGTTCAGTGATGTCTAATAGCCTTTTCTTTTTAGGATGACCTCATAATCCATGGTCACTTGCTTAATCGCCTACATTACTTTATGTTTCAATTCAACAGGCAAGTGACATGCTTTTCCAAAGACAAGATGATATAGTGACATCCCAACTGGGTTTTGTATGCTGCCTTTAATGCCCATAACGCATCATCAAGTCTAGAAGACTAACCTTTTTCTTGATGGGTTTACCACCTTCTCGAGAATATTCTTGATTTGTTCGATTGGATACTTCAGCTTGTCCATTGTTTTACGTATGGTAAGTGGTCGCCATTCTATGATAACTCCATACCATTTGAGTACAGTTGCTACCTGGGTTTTCATCGACAGCAAACAACTGCTCATCAAGAAATACATCGACAATTTGAAGTGTATTTTCGTTTTCGCTACCCAACTTCCAAACAAGATAGGTGATCTGTCACTTGGTTCTCTGACCACTTTCGATCTTTGATCTTTATATCAAACTCTTGCAATAAAAAGATCCTTCGTATCAGCTATGATTTAGCATCCTTCTTTGCAAAAAGATATCTCAACGCTGAATGGTTAGTAAATATAGTAACCCTTACGCCGACAAGATATGAGTGAAATTTGTCGAAAGTAAAGATAACTGCCAACAATTCTTTCTTTGTGGTTGTGTAATTGATCTACGTCTCTGTAAGAGTTTTGCTGGCGTAATATATAGTGTGAAATATTTTTTCCTTTCGTTGTCCTAGGATTGCACCCACCACAAAGTTGCTTGCATCACACATCACTTCAAATGGTTACGACTAATCTGGTGAAACAACAATAGGTGCCTTCATTAGCTACTTCTTTATTTGCAGAAATGCATATATACATGCACCATTAAAAAAAGAAATTTTTTATTTTACTTTAACAATGAGCAGAGTGGTTTCACAATTTTAGAGAAATCTCGAATAAATCGGTAATAAAATCCTGCTTGTCCAAGAAAACTCCGGATACCCTTCACATTTGTCGGTGGAGGTAGCTTTTTCAATAATTTTCACCTTAGCTCGGGCACTTCAATGCTCTGACTAGAAATGCAATGACGTAAGACAATGCCTTCAATTGCCATGAAGTGGCATTTCTCCCAATTCAACACAAGATTTGTGTCTTCACATCACTTTAAAACATTAGTAGAACTTTGAACTGATAGCATTAGGAATGACCATTAAAATCTCCCTAATTAGAGTATAATTTGTTCCCTTTGTATCATATTTAACATACATTTTTAGCATTTTCTACTTACTAATTGCATTTTCTAAGTCAATATTGTATGGTCTTATTTTCTTTCATTTTATCCCATTTGTGCTACTAATGTCGCTGCATTTAGTATCAATTTTTGCGTCTAAAGATGTCAGCGCAGGAATCCATCTTAGAAGATCAAAGCAGGAAAGCATTCAGAGCTGTAGCCACAAGTTCGATATAGAACTATATGTAAATATGTCACGACATGAATACTTCCAGATTGCAACAGGGACTATGCGTTGCTAAAATATCCAAAAGCACAAGCGTATGAAAATGTTAAGTTTTCGCAGCGAATAAAAATATAAATTTGCGTACAGTAATGTCGCAACAACCTGTAACTTCCTAATGCATAAACCAGATCTTCGTGAGTGTATAGCTAGAGTAACTAACTTGTATAGCTGCGAGGAAGTTAGATCTGAGAAAAGGAGGATACTTGTACTTGCTAGTGAATCTGAATCAAGGGGAGAGAGAGAAGATCATCATCAAGCTCGTGAAGAAATTCATTATATTTTTCTGATTCTTTCTTAAGTAAGCAGCCATGGAAGCTTAACTTTCCTGGAGGGTGATCTGATACGACGAGAAGGCAACTACTTCTGACAAGGACTGCTACTAAGTGCGACGCAAGAGGAGTAATTACGGAAGGATTCTAGTAGGCTAGGAGTAGAATGCTTCAATTTCTTCTTTAATTCTTCTTGAATATTGATAAATTCTGTTGACTTTAATTGTGTATGAAAATACCTATTAATGTTAGATCTACTTTGATTTCTGCTCAATTCTTCTTATTTGTTTATCTTTGGATTTAACTGTTTTGACCATGGAAGTGTGATTGCAGTCACAGTCACTGGAAGGTGCAGTGACAAAGTTAGACCAACAAGCAAGACAATGGAAGTTGCTTGAGGCAAGAAGGAATTATGGCCACTTGTTCTCAAATGCAAAGCATTGCCAGCACTGGAAGGTGTGACTAATGTGAGTGTTTGGGTCTTTGCTAAACAGAGAAGTCGAAAGTAGTGAGATCTCATAGAATTGAATTCTAGTGAAAATTTATCTACCAGTTGCCTTGTAGTTACATTTAGTGTTTGCCAACTTGCCAAATGAGGGATCCCCCTACTCCTTTATAATTTTTTTACTTCTTTAATTTTCCTAATTTATATTCACAAAACATCTTCAACATTCATTTTATCTTCTATTAAATTGCTC
>CM076903.1:23828073-23840452 GCA_039519145.1 Kokia cookei | reverse complement strand
TATACATACACATATATACGTATTTGCATTTATTTATTTATTTTTTTTTATTTTCGAAAATAGTATATATGTAATATATACATATTTTTCCTACTTTATGTTATATTTTTTTATATTTTCGAAAGTCCAATAAAAATAAATAAGCAAAGAAAAAAACAAAACACAAAAAGGGGTTTAAAATCCAAAATACAAAACATATTTCAAAAATAAAAGAAAAATCATTTTTTTGAAACCTTTTTAAAGTTTAGGGGTTAGATCTTGATAGATCTAGCCCCGATTTATGTTTTGGAAGCAAAGGAAAAAAATTTACCTCGGGCAACGACGACGACGGTCGGCGGTGGTCGGCGATGGTGAGGGTGGCCGTGCCTACCGGTAGGACTTTCACAAAAAAAAGAGAAGGGGAGAGAGAGTTGAGAGGATTTTTTGAGGTTTTTTGAAGAGAAGAGTGAAAAAGTGAAGAAAAAAAGTGCCCAAGTGGTTTATATAGGCTCCCAAAACTATGTAGTTTTGGGAGGGAATTAAAACACCTAAAATGACGTAGTTTTGGCCTATTCCTTAGAATCAAATTTTTTTAAAAAAAAATGGGCAATTTTCCCTTTAGTCCTCTCACATTTTTATTTGTTTCAATTTAGTCCTTTTATGCTATTTTTAATTTATTGCAATTTAGCTCGATAAATCTTAAAATTTTTACAATTTAGTCCTTGACTCATAAATGGCCTTGGGGCTACCACGTGTCAAATTTTTTGGGTTTATTGCTCAGAATGTTGCTCAACTTTTTAAAAATTTGATTTTAACCCCAAACTTTTTAAAAATTTATTTTTAACCTCAAACTTTTTAAAATTAAATTTTAACCCCTAAACTTTCTCAAATTCACATTTTGACCCCCAAACCTTTCCAAAATCACATTTTAATCCTTGAACTTTCTAAAAATTACATTTTGACCCTTAATTTTTTCCAAAATTACATTTTAACCTTAAATTCTTCGAAACTTCATTTTTCGACCTTGTTTGTTTATTTTCTTTTTCTTCGATTCTTTGTACATAAAATTAAATTATTTTCTTCGTATTTTAAATTAATCCTGTCATTTTCTATTAATTTTGATTAATGATTCTTTCGTATTTCGTATTTTATTAATTTTATGCTTGAGTTTTACATATTTATTTATATGCTTAATTGTTCTATCTTTGTGTTATTTAATTTTGTCATTAATTGCACATTCATATTTATTTTACGCACTCATCTTTAAATTAAAATTGTTTTCTGTCTCAAAAAATATATACAAATAATTCTAAAATCGAGGCAATATTCCTTTATTTCGAATTTTGAAAAATTGTGCCTTAACTTACAAGGCGCGGTTTTTTTCAAACCAGAATAATTGAATACCCTTTTCAAGGTTTGAAATTGGCAACGAAGGAATGCTTGTTATTTTCGGATCTCGAAATGTCATGTCCTAACTCACTGGACGTGACTTCCTTCCTTGATCATTTCGAAATAATGAGACTTCCTCATGAAATTCGATTTCCTTCTTAAACATGTACATGAAATAAATCATGCATTTAAGGATCGTAATTTAAACTTCACTCGAGATTTTGAATTTTTAAAAAACAAGACCTAAAAATAGTCGACGTGGTACCAATTTTGGGCGTGTGAGGGCGTTAATCCTTCTTCACACGTAACCGACTTTCGAACTCATTTTCTGGATTTCGAAGACCAAAATATTTTTAAAACGGATTTAAAATGTTTTATGGTGATCTAATCACACTAAATAAAAAAAGATTGGTGACGACTCCCACATTTCGATTTTTGAAATATTTTTTGAGACTTTTTCTTTTAAAAAAAAAACGTTTCGACAATAATCATTCTTGAATGTTTCCCATTTCTCTTTTTCTATTAATTTCATTCATTTATATTCAAACACGCAATTCATTTATGGTTTCAACGAGCTAGAGGAGGGATCGATTGGACATATGCAGTTGAGGTTCAAATGATTTATAATTAAGTTTTAGCTTTTCGCTTATTAATATAAACTCATTTAGTCACGAAGTCATTCCACTTTAGTATCGTGATTGAGCTCTCCCCAACGACATGCCATCACGAAATCAACTACTCAGTGCTCGTCCAATGACCTTGTCATAAATGTGTTACCCTCAGAGGATATCCTTGATCTCTTTAGGATAATATTCGTTATCCCAATATGATCCTATTTTATCTCATGGTCACCGTCCCCCCATGTCCTCAATAATTATTTTATCTCATGGTAACCGTTACATCTTCCTTCATGAAAAGTTAATCACTATCAAATAGTGATCAAGTCATCCATCACAAAGACGAACAACCCATGGTCACATTTACTTTTCATCAACCATGTTTTGGGCTATGAATTCAATTATTGTGAATGACGCTACATAATACAGAAGTCATATACCCAACATACCAAATTTCGGTTCCTTATCTATTTGAACTCAAGCTTTTACTTACGTCAAAATGTACAAGTCACGCATGCATAGTCGACTATCCACTCAGGATTTAGGTATGCCGCACTATGAACATCACAAGTGAATAAACCCATAAACAGATTCAAAATCTATTCTTCTTGGGTCCTATCTAACATACTGTCAGTCTAGTTAGTCGCATCTATGTCTCTATCATCTAGGAGTCATCCGCTCCGATGCCCAAGACAAGGCATCTCCCCAATTTCATCTATGTCTTTCAATTGGTTTGCTCATTTTCGATTAGACTAAGGACATGTTTAGGTTCGTCTACTAATACAAGTTGTCTTTCCACACTACGATCCAATCACGTAATACCACTTAGTATAACTTAAACATTTAGACAACCAATGACCAACATTTTCTTCCATTTTATCTTGCGTGCAAAAATCATGTGAGGAAAATCATACAAAATATATTAATGTAATCAATGAATTTATTTTATTAACCAATCTATTCCAGGGCATATTGATGAAAATACTATGTAATAGCCCGTTTTTCAATGGTGTCGAAAACAATAGTTTCAATACCACAAACCCGATGAGTAAATTTATATAATGAGTATTTAAATTATATGAGTCAGTAATAATTTTTATATGGAATTTTAAATTGATGAAATTTAATTATTGAGCTAAAAGTTAGTATAAGTGGTTCAGTTCAAAAGTCAAATGTTTTTAGAAAATGAGGTATTGAGACCTAATTTTTGAAATTTAGGGCTATAAATATTTTTATTAAATATTTATAGAGCCTTATTATATGTGAATTGAAGTTTGGTCGGGTAATTTTGATGATTTATTCCTTAATTAAGGAAAAAGAGTAAATTGTAAAAGAGGTAAAACTTAATTGCTATTGATTAAAAATAGTAAAGGGACCAAAATGGTAATTAAACCATGGTAAAAAAAGTCCAAGATATAGTGGCATGATTACCATCCACTAACTTTTGGGTTATTTATTCGTTTAGTCCTATTTAGTTTAAGGTTAAATTGAAAACAAATTTGTTTAATTGAAATTTAATATAATTGAAGGACCAATTGTGCAATTGGACTCTTCTTAAAGGGCCTTATAATATAAATGATGTGAAATTCTCTAGATTATGGTAAATTGTGATTAAATCTTAATTAATTGACGATGTATTAATTGGTTTATTTTTTAGTATGGTTGGAAATGGTGGTTTCGAGGCCACCACTTCTACGTGTCGAATCGAAAATATTAATTATTTAATATTACAAGGTCATTATTATTGTATTAAAATTTGGTTATGAAATTTTATCGATTAGATAGTTAATTAAGTAAAAAGGACTAAATCGTAAAAGCTATAAAAGTTTGTTTCTATTAATGGAATATGCTAAATTTAAAGGAATTGACCTAAAAAATTCCTTAAGAGGTAATTATACCCTTAGGTGGTATAGTGGAAGGTTTTGGGTCTTTAATTGATGAAAAATTGGTTTAATTTATTAAGGGTAAAATGGTAATTTATGAAAATAAATAGTCTTAACCAAAATAAAGTGGTAAAAAACTCATTTTTTCTCATCTTCTTCCCTTGTACTAAATTGAACCCTAAGAATCCATTGAAGAAAGCTTCAATTGGCTTTGGTTCTTCATTTGGATGAGTAGATTTCGTCCATTTTTAGTGATTTTTATGTTTTTGAGTTTGTATTAGCTTAATTAGCTAGCCCAAGGACTAATTTGTGAATTTGTCAAATGTTATAAAATTTTCCATTGATGAATGAGTTAGTTCTTGAAATTTTATGGAAGTTTTATAGGCTTCGTTGTTGGATTTGATGATTTTGTAAAGTGATTTTTAAAGATTTTAGGGTTTAAGGATTAAAATGTGAAAATGATAAAAGTACAAGGGTTTGAAGTGAAATAAAAGCATGAAGCAGCTGTTAAAGGGTTATATAATATTCGGCTAGTGATGGGTTTAAGTGGAAATTGGTAATTTGTATATTTAGGGCTTGAGGACTACATTAAATAAAGTTGAAATGTTAGGGGCAATTTTATAAAAATACCAAAAAAGCTTATTTACATAAAATGATTAAAAATTCATGTTGATTTAAATAATTGAATGAATTGTTGTAATAGATCAAGAGAGTGATATAGATCGAGATAACGAAAAAAAAATTCAAAATAATCATTGGTGTTAAGTCTTAAATGCAACATAGTTCGGTACGTTCGTACTAATAACTTATAAATTTAATATTTACAATTATATATTTATTTTGAATATATTCCTGATAACGGATCGAGACTGAAGGTTTGAGAAGTAATCTGATTCTGGCTTGAAGGAGCGTTATTCTGACTAGCTCGTCTAAGCAATATTATGACTGGCTCGTATGAGTGATATTATGACTGGCTCGCATGAGCTATATTATGACTGGCTCGTATGAGTGATATTATGACTGGCTCGTATGAGCGATATTATGATTGGCTCGTCTGAGCGATATTATTATTGGCTCGTCTGAGCGATATTATTATTGGCTCGTCTGAGCGATATTATGATTGGCTCGTATAAGCGATATTATGATTGGCTCATATGAGCAATATCCAACTAGCTCGTCTGAGCGATATTCTAACTGGCTTGTAGGAGCGATATTTTGTCTAGCTCGTAAGAGCGATATACTATCAGGGCGCGTAAGCGTAAGAGCTAAACTCTGTCTAGGCTCGTATGAGCTAAATTTCTGGAAGACCTGAAAAGATCAACTCGATGACAATTTCATGGGATTTTGAAGATGTTCTTATCACTCATTCTATAACCGAATATGTTATTCAATAAGTTAAATGTTCTTACAAACTTACAAGCTATGTAAGCTTACCTATGTGCCTGCTTATTGTTTTGTAAATTCATTTTGCTGTTGAAGATCAGATCATCTCGAAGAATCCGAGAGCACTTTCAATAGATTTTGTATCACTTGGCTTATATGGCATGTACTGGACGATGTATTCTGAATTACTTGAATATGTTTAAGTTATATGAATGATGATAGCGTAAGTTGAACGAAATATACTTTGATTTCAATTGCTAGAAATGATTTGGGTTTTGTATGTATTGAAAAGGGTATTATGTTCTAATTAGATAAATGACTGAATTTGAATGGTAAGTTACTTATTGGTGTATCGATTGCATGAATTAAGTTGAATATCTATAGGTTTATAAATGGTTGTAGAATACGTGCATGTTTAGCTAGCTCATAGAATTTATGCATTATTAAGGAATTTCGATTAAACACGCGGGCGTGTGCCCTAGGTAAATAGGAGCAGGTCTTACATGGGCAACACACGAGTTGGGACACAGCCATGTGGCCCTATTTGGCATAGACACACGGCCTAACACACGATTTCACACACGGGCGTGTGGGGTACTTTCGTATGCTTACGCGACCTATCACACGGTTTGTGACATGGTCCTGTGTTAGTAATTCGAGTATGCACATGGTCAGACAAAAAGTCTATGACACAAACGTGAATAATAGGGCACACGGACGTGTGTTTGAGACACACGATCGTGTGACCCCTGTTGTTGGAAATTTGATTTTTTGTGTGATGTTCAGTTGCAATTCAATCAAGTTTCTGTTAATTTGAAATGTTGTAAAAAGAGAATGAAATTTTTAATTGAATTGTAAACTAGTCTGATGAGTGCAACTATTTGAAATGATATTTTAAATTGTAATTGTTCTGGTTGTAAATGAACTTGAAGAACTCGAAAACCTAACCGACGACGATGTCAGGTTTGGGTACTACATAGTGATAGTAAGAATGATTGATGTAGCTTGGTTGATAGTTGTGGTATTATGGTTTGATATGGAATATAGATGCCATGAGATGTGATATGAGTATTAATTCTTTCTTGGCAAATGTATTGATGAGTATGTCTTGGGTTATAGTTTGGTTAGTTAGTAATGGAAGTTGTCTACTGAGAGACAGGGTTGTATGTCCCCCTGTTGGGAATTTTTGACTATGAACCTAAGTTCTTGTATGGTATAAATTTATCCCTGATTGGTTGGAATGTTGCAAATGAATGTAAAAGATTAAATGATGTTAGTATTCTAAGTTGCTAGTTTGTAATTATAAGGATTTATTATTGATTTGAATATAAAAAAGTTCATAAAATTTTGTAAACCCTTGAGACCTTAAATCGATGATGGTTACGAGTTTTGGGTGTTACATACTACACTTAGGGCACCAAATCCAACAAACATAACTGATGAGGACAAAACTTCTCGGATCAACTTATCCTATCTACAAGCCAAAAGGAACTTAATATGAGATCTATCATTTACTTTATACTAGTTCAAAAGATTCCCATGTATAATAAAAAAGGACCACCTTCTTTTGTTTGATTAATAAAGGGCCGCTTAAAAAAAACAACTCAATAGTTCACCATCTTTCATGCTACTAATGTGCTCCTGCAACAATAATACCGTTAAAAAGGTTTTAAAAAGTATTATGAATTGATTTCATGTCTTTTTGTGGCTGAACAAAATAATTAGTTGTTGATGAAAACCATGGAATTCATCTCACTGGTTTCGCACCATTCCTTAAAGTGAATGTAGCAATACACAATAATTATAAAATGGAAAATTTAGAAGTAATGATTGTGGTCATGGTAATGAATGTAGTGGCGGACGTGGTTGAGGATGTACTAGTAATTGTTATCATGGTGGTCATAATAGTGATAATTTTAATCACCAGAAAAGGAATAACAATGAAGGACAGGAAAGAGGTGGTTGGAATAATCCTTCAAAGATTGTTGAGAATGTATGCTACCTATGTAATAGAAGGGCATTGGTCACATACCTACCGTACGTCTAAGCATTTAGTGGAATTTTATAAACCATCCATTAAAAAGAAGGAAAAGAATATTGAGACAAATTTTAAATCCCAATATGATGAAATAGAGGCAAAAGATGAAGATATTCACTATGATATTAAAATTGACAATGACTACAAGGATGATGAATTTCGTGGTCGTAATGATATAGCTCAACTAAATGTGGAAGATTTCTTTGAGAATCATTAGAAAAGTTGATGTTATTTTTGCATTTTTATGTTGTTTTAAGTATGTTTTATTTTCTTGCATAAAGAATAAATTATATATATTAAATAATTATTTCCAACATTTCTTATATTATATTATATTTATTTTTATGAAGAATATGAATATTCAACAAAATTTCGTTGGACCCAAGATCAATAAAGACATGTGTCTTACAAATAGTGCTACAACACACATAATACTCAAAGATAAAAAATATTTTTGTAACACCCGATTATCTTTTTTGACCCAAAAAGTCAAGGATAATGAGGATTAAATTGAAAGGATTTGCAAATTTTTGGACTCCACTGAGAAATTTAAAAAATTAAAAGGTTAAATTACGAATAGTTGGATCTCAATTTTGGTTCGGTTAGGATGGAACTGGCTAGTTCCATAGTGGAAGACAAAATGATTAAGAATGATGGTTGTGTCGATTGCTGAAGATTGTGCCAAATGATTATATATATAAGTGCGTGTGTGTGGAGACAGATACTTTGATAAAGAAGAGGATTTAACTAAATGAAGCTCTGCATGCCATAGTAGTCGTGTGAATTGAAGTCTGGTAGTAGAGAAATTGAGGAACTAGTAAGTTTCCTTACCTCACTATACTTATAGATTAAAGAAAGAGATAGAGTAAGAACTCTTAAAAGCTTCCTACAATGATGAATTTTGAGTTTCAAGAGCTGGACATATTTAGCTTATCAAATAAATAGCGGTCATGTTTAGCTGCTAGGACAAAGGAGGAGTCTTCGTGATTCGGAGAAGCTAAACTGACAAGGATAAAGAAACGAGGTGAGTTTTTGTACTCCATTCCTGAAATGTTTAGTAGCTGGTCTAACTCGCGATATGTGTTGTGTTAATTGTTAATGATAATCCTGTACTAAATTTTCTTGATTTATGGGTATCCACTAAAGTAGTTAAATATATGTATCATGTTTTAAGTGATAGCGTACTTTATGCTAGTATGTAAGTGAAATTCATATATCGCATGATTATAATTATGGGAAAACAATTGACGGTATAAATGAAGTTAGGAGGGGAAAAAGGGGTGATTCTGTTAGATACTATCATACGGCGTTCCTAAGTGCACCCGTGATGAGCAAAACTCCATGCCATGCAAAGGGGACACAGTAGTGTTTGAGCATCAAGGTTAAGGAAGGAAGCGTGTAGGAATTTAGAGGAATCAAGAAATTGGAATTTCGTTATCATACTGCCATCCAGGATTACTGGGAGCAAACCACGATGTGCGAAGCTTTAAGCCTTTTAGAGGGGACACTTTGGTGTTCAAGCATCAAGGTGAATTGTGAAATAGGTCCTTCAGGATCACGCTCTCACAATGTTTATTAGGTTCCATAGATCAACACCGTGATGGTGGTCAGCAGGCTCTGATGGGGGTGACACCGTGATGATGGTAAGGTCCTAATAGGTGAAACCTCAAAAAAGGTATAACATGTAAGACCATAGCTAGGTCATGACAACTAATATAATTCTCTGGGACAATAAACACAGAGTAGTCCACTGGGATAGTAAACACGAGGTAATCCTCTAGGACATTAAATACGGGGTAATCCATTGGGATAATATACACGAGGTAGTCCACCAGGATATTTAACATGGGGTTAAGTCGCAAAGGTTCATAGCTTGGCTATGATAGAGTATGGTAGGTCGTCAGGACAGTAAACACCAGGTTTCACTAGGGAAATATGCAGGTAAGTATACTAGGAGAGAATTCACCAGAAGTGATGATAAGAGCGGTCAAGGAAATGTCTCAAACCAAAAAAGTGTGAAAAGAGGAAGTTGACTCCTTATATAAGGAGGTATACGTATTATGTTCAGTTTGAGTCTGCCAAGGAAAGTGTGAATTCCACACTATTTGAGTGGATACAAGATTGGATTAAATAATACTCTAAATTTAAAGGTAGGCCAACCAAGAATTAGTTGCAAGTTTAGGAAAAACATATTGGATTCTTCTAGGAAGAAAGTGTCAGCCCAAGGCTAAATGACTAATGGAAGTCTGCCATGGCTAGTGAAGGGCGAAAGTTCGTTAGAACTGTTAAATGTGGTAATGATCTGGTTAATCTACCCCAAGTAGGGGTCACAAATAAAATGAAAATCCTTAAAGAGTGGATTGAAAGCGCGAGTGTTGCTTTAGGTTACACTATAAGCATCAGTTTCCCTAGGAGAAGAGAATGTTAAGAAGAGATTGTGTTTTAGTAAGGTCTCGCATTACGGCAGTTATTGAAAAACGCAGAATATTACTAGTTCAAAGTAATAATATGAGTATCAAGGATCATCTCCACCATCGAGTAGCCAGAAACTTTGTATGTGTTTTTGGTATAATTGCTAAAGTTTGTAAAAAAACGTCGAAATTAGTTTCATAAGAATTACCCATCAATTTTGTACGTGTTTTTGTATTCTATATAGACTCTCAAATTTTCAGTTATTAAAGTATGTAACTAACTCCGAAACAAAAGTATCATTTAAGTTATTTGGGTTAGTGAAGCAATTGATACCCAGACCTAGCCATCGGATCGGTATAAGGTGTTACAATTTTTCTCATTTGACAATAAATCATGTCCATATTAATATAATATTATTTAGTTTAAAGCTTATTCTAAGGCTCCGGAATAGCTATTAATATTATTACCTAATGGGACAAAATTTGTCAATCATGATGCTTTCTTTTTTTACTAAGTCTCAAAGAAATTTACTGAATTTTAAAAATATAGTGTATTAATGAATATTATATGGAGACTATGAATGAGAAAAATATTAATATCTATATATTAAAAATATTAAATGTGGAAAAGAAATATGTTTTAAGAAGACTATCAACTTTTTCATCAAGTTTATATTATACGATATCAAGGCAATGAGATACAATGACCATGTGAAATGTAAGTCTTGTAAAACCACATATTTTTACTATTTGGAATGACCTCCCAAATATATTATGACTAACAGATTGAGAATTCAATTGGGCACCTATTAAAGAACTAGAAGATTCTTGAATCCAAGGATTTCTTTTGTGTTGCTTGTTCTCGAGGTAAATTGATTGTTAAACCATCACCAGCTAAAGTTGGGATTGAATCTCCCACATTTCTCGAACGTATTCAAGGTGATATATGTGGGCTCATTAATCCACCACGTGGACCATTCAAATATTTTATGGTATTGATAGATGTATCCAATAGATGGTCACATGTGTGCTTATTATCGACTTGCAACTTAGCATTTATGAGACTACTTGCTTAAATAATTCGATTAATAGCACAATTTTCATATTATGCAATCAAACTATCCATCTTGATAATAATGAGAGTTTACGTTCAAAGCTTTCAATTATTATTGTATATCAATTGGGATAAAAGTTGAACATCATATAACTCATGTTCACACACAAAACGGTTTAATTGAATTGCTTATCAAACGTCTGTAACTAATAGTTAGGTCATTTCTTATGAGAACAAAACTCTCTGTTATAACTTGGGGACATGCTATTTTGTAAGCAACAGCACTTGTGCACATTATGCTAGTGAGTTATAAGAGGTACTTCCCATTACAATTGACTTTTGGCTGGAAGCCAATTATTTCCCATCTTAGAGTTTTTGGATGTGTGATATATGTTTCAATTGTTTCACCACAACGCACAAAGATGAGTCTTCAAAGCTGAGGCTTAGGAATATATGTTGGTTATGAATCTCCATCTATAATTAAGTATGTTAAACCATTAATTGGAGATTTATTTATTACACGATTTGTTGATTGTCACTTTGATGAAACAACATTCCTAACAGTAGGGGGAGAGAAAATACAATGGTAAAAGAAATTACATGGTAAATCAGTTATCATTATCTCAATTAGATCCTCGTAAAAGTCAATGTGAAAAAGAAGTTTAAAGGATAATATATTTGCAAAACATCGCTAATCAACTGTCAGATTCATTTCCTAAACAAAAGAGAATTACGAAATATCACATACTAGTTGAAAATGCTTCAATATGAATTAATGTCTCAATAGGGCAAATTGTTAGTGCAAAAGAAAGTAATCCACACCTGAAGCATGGAAAAACAATCGATTCCAAAGTTAAAAATCCTCGTAAAAGGAAATGTGACAAAAATATTCAATATGGTCATATTGTAGAGGCAAGTGCCCAAGAAGAGGCCAAAGACATAACTAATCAAAAACCCTAAAAATGGTTCAAATACCTAAAAATGGTGATAACAAAGAAATCTCTATAAGTTATGTTACTTCAAGAAAACTATGTATCTTTAAAAATATAGTTATCAACAACAATTTTTGCTTATAATGTTGCTATTGAAATAGTATTAGGAAATCAAGATCCCAAGCCTAAATCTATTGAGGAATGTAGAAATAGAAAAGATTGGCCAAAATGGAAAGACACAATTCAAGCATAATTGAATTCACTTTCTAAACGTGAGGCTTTTCGGACCTATAGTTTATGCGTCATAAACCAACTAAAAATTCGACTAGGGCAAGTGCACCTATCAATTAATATTATAGATACGGTGAAAAAGATATCATTCCCATGATCAATAAAAGTAAAAAAAAATGAAGTGATTGTTTAAAAAAAAACTAAAATTAAGTAATTAAATAAACACGACAAAGAATAAATTAGGAAAATAAATTATTAACAACCAAGAAGCGAAACAATACCAAAGACTTCACCTAGACTTCATTTGTAATTATCAATCTTTATTACGCAATTTCTTGACTTATTTATCTTGATCCGATAAATCCCTAAATTATGCTAATATCTCTCTTCAAGACTAAAAGCAATTGACTCTTGGTTGATTAATAGCAATACGATGGTTCCGAAGTAATTATACATAAACAT
>CM076903.1:23808565-23827973 GCA_039519145.1 Kokia cookei | reverse complement strand
ATACTAAGTATCTATATATATCTTTTCTTTTCTTTTCATTTATGTTTTATATATATATATATTATGTGAATAAGAGATATCGTTGATTACCATACCCTTGTTCCTGAGAAGCAACGATGGAGTGCAACAAACCCTAAGGAGTACATAATTACACCGACACATAATCATGCAGCGATAGCCTTTGGCCAAATTCATTTTTCTAACACTTGCATTGGAGTGTGCCCCCTTGAACAATTCACAATACACCCACATTGGAGTGTCTCTCATTTATAACTACATATATATATAAGCGGTTGTAAGAGGCAGATTCATTCAAGATTCAAGGAATGCTATAGTCATCCATTACTAATGCAATCTAAATCATTTATCAAATAATTGAAGATACAACATTCAGTCAAATTTATCCAACTCATTCATTGATAATTCACATGATTCAAGAATTAAGCATTGAGTGTAACAAAATTTTTTAAACACATTTGTATTAACCATAAATAAACCTTGCATACTCCATAAAACTCAAAAGAAATTTTTTTTGAAATGTGGGTGCATCTCCAAACCCCAAATTCATTCCCCTAAACTTCAAGTTTGCACTGTCCCCAATGCACTAACATTAAAATGCAATGACAATGGGCACTAACAAAATAAAAATTACAACTACATGCAATGCATGAATACTACAACTAACAAAACCTTAAAAGAAACTAAGTCAATTTTCCCTAGCCACGGATGTGGCTGTACGACGCTTCTTCTTCCTCCTCTTTTTCTCCTCCTTTCTTACGCTTTTTGTCCTTGGAGTGCTTTCTCTTTTTTTCTTTAGGCTTTGCACGGTCCTTGGATTGCTTCTTAGTTTTCGTCTCTGCCACGGCATCAACGGCTGCTTCTTGTGTTGGAGGGATCACCTCAAGTGGTCCGGTGTAGACCACTATTGCCAAAGTTTTGTGATGTCCTCACTGGTTTCCTCCGCAGCTTTCGCCTGACTCGCTCCATCTCGTTCCAAAGTCTTAGTTGTTACACCCACAACTTTGGATGCATTGACAATGTCTTTAGCTAATTCTTTCTCAGCATTTTTTTTCTCAACATTTTCTTCCTCGGCATCTTCTTCCTTCTCGTTCACATCATCAACATTGGTTTCCTCCTCTCCAACAGGAACTTCCTCCTCAGTAGCATGCTCCTCTTGACCAATAGTGAAATCATCTTCGAACAGGCTCTTAATCCTTCACAAGCATTCCTTGACGTCCCTTGATTTCGCTTCTCTCTCATCATTAGAGACGTGCACAATGGGAGGGGATGCCACTGATCGGTCTTGGTCCCCTAAGTCAGCATCCTCTGATGAGGACTCATAATCTCGGATGATTGGTGGAAACACTGGGAATTTTGGGAGTGGAGCTAGGCTCAACTACCTTAAAGTGGCTACAACAGAACTATTCCAAGCCTTGGTATAGGCGTAGAACAAATTTTGTGATATATCCATGTCTTTTATTGTAGTGACAAGCCTGATTTGCCTATTGTTGATGGAATTGGCTAACTTCTCGACATCTTTTAGTTTGTGCAACAACAATGTCTCTGTAGTCAGGTTTGTTCCTTTGCTTTTTGCCTTGGCCTTACCTTTCCTCGTCTTGCTTGTCTCTGCCTCGTTCATTGTCAACATATCTTTACCATGAGTCATTCTCTCAATAGAGGCTTCATTGGTCGAGCCCTTATTCTCCAGGATTTCTTCATCATCACGTGGCACAATTCCTTTCCACTGGCACAGTTGCATCACCAATGATCGAAAAATCAAAATTCTCGTTTTCCTTGACTGCTCCTCTAGTTATTTCCATAATTTTGTGTGTGAAGAAGGTTTTAAGGTGTAAAGGTACAAGTTTGGAAAAAATAAAGAGAATAAAAATGGTTGCCTTATGTTTGTTCCAGTTAGCACAGAAGAGGGGGATTTATAGCGAGTTAAAAAAGAAGATGGAAAGGCGTGATTTTTCTGTGATTAAGCGAAATGACATAAAGCTGGCAAGAATAAATTCATCCAATGAGAATAGCGCTCGCTCAGACAGATCCAACGGTTGGGCGATTTTTTATGAAACGATGGGATCTGAATCCGTGATATGCCCTCATTTTTATAAGTCATCAGTGGTAGTACAATAGCACAGATGCGTTGATAATAAAGTCCGAGTGTGTTGATAATGGTTCCTACTTATTCTAAAAAAACAAACAAGAAGCAAAAAAACTTGAACAAAAGGAAAATTAAAATAAAATTACGTAATAATAAATGCAATAAAAATTAAAAACTTTCTACCAATTTAATGGTCTTTGCCTACTTTTGATCAATATTCCCAAAATAACGTTTCAGCCGCTGTACATTCACTTTTAATTGGTGTCCATCATGTAAATTCTTAATTGTGATTGCACCATGAGGAAATGTTTCGACAACGTCGAAAGGTCTAGACCAACATGAGCGCAATTTACTTAGGTGCAATTTCAGCCTAGAATTAAATAATAAAACTTGTTGTCCCGCGATAAATTATCGCTGCAATATAATTCTGTCATGCCATCGTTTGGTCTTTTCCATGTAAATTACAGCATTTACATAGGCATTTCGCCTAATTTCCTCTAGTTCAATGATAACCAACAGCCTTTTCTTTCCTACAGCTTCATAGTCCATGTTCACTTGCTTAATTGTGCACATTGCCTTGTACTCTAGTTCAATTGACAAGTGACATGCTTTCCCAAAAACTAACTGATATAGCGACATCCCTAATGGAGTTTTGTATGCTATCTGCAATGCCCATATAGTGTCATCAAGTCTGGAAGACCAATCGTTCCTTGAAGGGTTCACAACCTTCTCGAGAATGTTCTTAATTTTTTGGTTGGATACTTCGACTTGTCCATTGGTTTGAGAATGATAATTAGTAATCATTCTATAGTAATCATTCTATGATTAACTTTATATCTCCTCAATGTGGCTACCACTTGGTTGCAATGAAAGTGTGTATCCTGATCACGGATCAATGCCTTTAGTGTGCCAAAGCGAGTGAGTTTATGCTTGTGAAAAAATTTAAGCACCGTCTTTGCATCATCTTTTGGGATTGCAACAGCTTCAACCCACGTCGAGACGTAGCCAATAGCTTCAAATATATAAATATTTCCAAATGAACTTGGAATTGGTCCCATAAAATCCATACCTCAAACATAGAATAGTTCAACCTCCATAATTGGCTACTACAACATTTCATTGCGACTAGATATAGAACCAGTGCGCTGTCACCTATCGCATTGATTCACAAAATTGTGGGTGTCCTTGAATAGTGAAGGCCAGTATAATCCTGATTGAAGAACCTTAGCAAAAATTCTCATGCCACCGAAATGACCTCCATAAGGAGCATCATGACAATGATTCAGGATTGAAAGCACCTCCTCTTCCAGAACACAACATCGAATGATATTTTCATTGCATACCTTAAATAAATACGGCTCGTTCAAATTCTATTTTGCTACTTCACGAAGAACTCTTTCTTTTTTATGTCCTGTGACACTCAAGGGGAGTTTTCCACACATTAGATAATTAACCAAATCCGCATACCAAGGGGTTGCATCTACAACAAATAATTTCTAATCTGGGAATGTGTCGATTATTTGAAGTATGTTTCCATCTTCGCTGCCAACTTCCAATCTAAACAGATGGTCTACAACTTGATTCTCTAAACCCTTACAGTCTTTTATCATTAAGTCAAATTCTTGCAACAGTAAGATCTAGCGTACCAGTCCTAGTTTTGCATCCTTCTTCACAAAAAGATATCTGAATGCCAAGTGATTAGTAAATATGGTAACCTTTAAGCCGACAAGATATGAACTAAACTTGTCAAAAGCAAAGATTACAACCAACAATTCCTTCTCTGTAGTGGTATAATTAATTTGAGCCTTTATCAGAGTTTTACTGACATAATAGATGGCGTGAAATATTTTCCTTTACATTGTCCTAGAATAGCACCCACAACAAAGTCGCTTGCATCGTACATAACTTCGAAAGGTTGAGACCAATCTGGTGCAATGACAATGTTTGCATGTACTATTTGCTTCTTTATTTGAATGAATGCATCCAAACATGCATCATCAAAGTGGAATTTTCGATTCTATTCTAGCAATGAGCATAAGGGCTTTGCAATTTTTGAAAAATCTCTAATAAATCTTTGGTAAAACCCCGCATGCCTAAGAAAACTACGAATGCCTTTCACATTTGTCGGTGGAGGTAATACCTCAGTGATTTCCACTTTAGCTTTTTCTACTTCAATGCCTTGACTAGAGATGCGATGGTCTAACACAATGCCTTCAGTTGCCATGAAATGACATTTTTCCCAATTTAAAACAAGGTGTGTGTCTTCACACCACTTCAATATTCTATACAAATTGTCAGCACAATGATCAAAATCATTCCCATAGACTGAGAAAGAATCCATAAAAACCTCTGAAGAATCTTCAATCATATCAGAAAATATTGCCATCATGCACCTTGGAAATATGGCTGGTGCATTGCAAAATCGAAAGGCATACAGTAAAAAGCAAATGGCGAAAAGCAAAAGTACCAAAGGGGCATGTGAAAGTTGTTTTCGCTTGATCCTCTGGCACAATGGCAATTTGATTATACCTAAAATAGTCTTCTAGAAAGCAATAGTAGGCTCTTCCAGCAAGCCTATCCAATATCTGGTTAATGAAAGGAAGCGAGAAATAATCTTTCCTTGTGGCCGTATTAAGTTTGCGATAATCCATACAGACTCGCCATCCCATAGGAATGCATGTAAGAATTAACTCGTCTTTATCGATGTTGACCATAGTGATGCACTCTTTTTAAGAATGCATTGCACTAAACTTACCCAATTGCTATAAAAAATAGGGTAAATAATTCCAACATCAAGCCATTTTATAATCTCCTTCTAAATAACTTCTTTCATTTTCTCGTTTAATCTTCTTTGTTGCTCAATCGATTACTTACCTTCATCTTTCAAGTTGATCTTTGTGCATGCAAAAAGATGGACTAATGCCTCGAATATCGGTAATACTCCAAGCAATAGTTCGTTTATGTTGCTTAAGAATAAGGACTAATTTCTCTTCTTGAGTCACATCTAGTGTTGCGGAGACAATAATTGGGAGAGATTGTTATCATCGGGAGAGATTGTTATCACCAAGAGAGACATACTTAAGATGAGCATGTAGTGGTTTCAACTCTAGAGTAAGAGCTTCTTCAATAGATAACTTGAAAATTGGAGTCGTTCTATTGGCTAAGTCTAAAGATTCAATCTGCCATCCATGCCTTAGTTCAATGTTATTAGCTTCAACCATGCTATCACAATCATCTAAGAATTCCTCATCAGTTGTCACTGCAAACTCTTCAGAAAGTAGTGTGCTTTGGTTATTGAATTCTTCCTCAATCAGATCCTCTAACACATCCACAATATGGCTTTGTTATTTATCCTTGCATTGAATAGACTCGAAAATACTAAAGGTGACATTCTCATCATTAAGTCGCATTGTCAGTTCACCTTTTAAACATCAATAAGAGTTCGCCCGGTAGCTAAAAATGGACGTCCCAAGATTATGGAAACCTCCTTGTCTACCTCACAGTCAAGTATGATAAAATCACTCAGGAAAATGAATTTATCCACACAAACTAAGATATCTTTTATTTTCCCTTCAAGTTGAGCCAAGGATAGATCTGCTAGTTGCAATGTCACTGCAGTAGGGTTCAGGTGACTAATTCCCGATTTTGTAGAAGTAGATAGTGGCATTATGTTGATGTTAGCTCCCAAATCGCATAAGGCTTTGCCCAAATAATGGTTGCCAATATAACATGCTCCGAAGATCTTTCATTTTGGGGACTAACTTATTTGTCAAAACAGCACTACATCCTTTTGTGAGTGCAATAGTTTCAATATCACTGAGCTTCTTCTTCTCGGACAAGAGCTCCTTCATAAATTTCCCATAACTAGGAATTTGCACAAGAGCGTCCAATAATATTAACATGAAGTTGCTTTAGAGTGTTCAGGAACTGTTGATACTACTTATCATACTCATTCTCTCTGAATCTTTATGGAAAAGGCAAAGGTGGATATACATCAGATTGTATCGACAGTGTCAAGGGTTGGACATTAGGTATATGAGTGACAATGTGTGAAACTTCTTTGTCTGTTACATCGACAATCTCTTCAAATTCAACCTTCTCACCAGGGATCACTTCACCAGTGTCTTAAGGTGTTACAGTAGAGTCTGTAGTCGACTCACCAGTTTGTTTACCACTCCTAAGAGTGATAGCCTTGCAGTGTTCTTTTCCCTTCAAATTAGGATTTTTCGTGTCACTAGGTAGTATGTCTGGTGGTCAAGTACTTAGATTCGAAGCAAGTTGTCCTAATTGTGCCTCCAACGCCTAAATAGAAGATGAATTCCCTTGTACAATAGCATCCATGCGAGTAATATGCTCCCGCATTAAAGCCTCAAGAGCAGTTAATGGATCAGATGGGGAAGCTTATGTGTACTGTTGCTATCAATGTCCTTGAACATGTTGATTTTACATTGAAGAGTGTTGTGGTAGCATCTGATTCTGGTGTGAATGCATTTGGCTTTGTTGTGGATGCATCTGAGTATGCTGATTGTAATTCTGTTGTTGTTTATTGTAATTCCCTTGTCTTGGGTTATAACTGCCTTGATTAGATGTATTCCCGTATTGAAATGTCGCAACATGTTGTCCAGCATTTTGAATTCTCCAAGATTGTTGATTGCGTGCAGAATTGTTGTAAGAGTTGTCATAAGAATTGCTGTGGATATTAGTGACATAGAAGGCATCTGCATGTTGTGGATAGTCTTCATAGCTATGGTTGTCACCGTAAATTTCACAACAAAAGGTAGGAACTTCAACTTGTTAAACGACTTGTATAGGTGCAACATCACTAGTCCATTTCATATTTTTTATCATGTTCGCAAGAGAAGAAACTTGAGCACTAAGTGCAGATATTGTGTCCAATTCAATAACTCCCGAAGTAGCTTTTGCTTGTGCAACTCTAGAGATAGGATATTGATAATCATTCTGAGAAATTTTCTCAAGAATTTCAACAACTTCATCATAAGTGTAATTCAGCAAAGGACCATTGACTAATGCGTCGACAAGATTCATTGTTTTTGAATTCAGCCCATTATAGAAAATCTGAATTTGTTTTTCATGTTGAATGCCATGCATGGGGAAATGTCGAAGCAAAGATTTATAACGTTCCCATGTAGTGTGGAGATTCTCATCATCCAGCTAATGATAAGCTATAATATCATTTCGAAGACGAGCATTCATTGTCGTCGGGTTAAAGTGCAAAACAAATTATGTTTCTAGTACATTCCAAGAAGTAATTGAGCCGACAGGTAGCCCAAGAAACCAAGTACGAGCTCTTCCCTACAATGAATAGGGAAATAATTGCATTTTCAAAGCATCATCAGGAACGTTTTGTTGACTAAAGGAAGCACAAATCAATAAAAATGATTTAAGATGTTCTCGTGCATCTTCATGTGGCAGTCTAGCATATTGCCGATTAGAATTCAACATTTGAAACATTACTGGTTTGAGTTCAAAATTTGCAGCTTGGATTGCTGGCTAACAACTCCCTGTTGTAAGTCATCCAAAATAGGTACTACAAAATATTGTATAGTCCTATTTTGTATTTGATCGTCTTGCGGCAATGGTGGGTCTTCAGCATTTTACGGTGGTATTGGGTTATGACTGCATTATTTCTTGGTAAAGCCATATTCCTTTATTCTTGAAGTTTTCTCCGAGCGGTTCTTTCAATTTTTGGATCAACATCAGTAATAAACTCTGAATTGCTTCGGGTCAAAAAACACCTAAAATAAAATGTGCAAATAATGACAAAAAGAAATAAGTTAGTATCAATTAAATATTATATAATAATAATAAAATAAAGTGCAAAAACAAAAATAAACATCAAATGAACGCCATCCTCTGCAATGATGCCAAAACTTGATCGGCTGTTTAACGTCACAACAATATTGTGCAAGCGTACACTGTCGATGCAAGTATAGTTGATAGATGTGAGTCTGTCGGATATCGATCACTCGAGGATGGTTGTCTTTTGTCTATTAATGTCAATGCAATGAATAAGTAAAAAATTAGATAATTTGTTATAATAGTTATCAGAGCAATAATTTGAAAATAAAAACGAGATGTAATAATGATAAAATGAGATTCCCAACGTGAATATTCAACAGAATACTAAGTGTTGCTCACAAGATATGAAGGATAGGTGATTGTCATTGCAATAAAGTGCAATGAATATCTTACCAAGCTTAACTTCTATATTTGACCTAAGACTTAAACATGCATTAACCATACCTTTCGATGATGGAAATGCAACACAGTTAAGAACATGTGGATTAAATTCCTTTAATCCTCAAGCAACTTCCATTGTCATGCTTGTTAGCTTGAATTGTCAGTACACCTTCCAGTGACAGTGACTGCAATAACATTTTTGTACTAAAAACATTCAAACCCAAAGATTAAATAGTAGAAGCAAGGTTGAATAAACTAACATTTAACCTAGAAATCATGTGTACTTCCATACAAACATGAAATAGAAAGTAATCACCAGCGTTTAGAAAAGAAATGTAAAAGAAACAAGTGGAGAATACTATTCCTAAACAACTCGACTTGCTATCTCACTTTCCTCTTATGCTGCACTCGAGGCTCCTCGTCAAGAACTAGTTTGTATCCTTTTCACATTGGTTCACTCATGAGAGCCTTAAGCCTTCATAGTCTAAAGCTTCAAAAGGTAGGTTGAAGAAGGTTATGGCACCAAAAAAACCTTTCTCTCCCCTTTGTTTTCTTTCCTTGTGGATATTTATATTCTTCCAAATTGTGCAAGTGTCCTTCCATCAGAATCAAGCTGTCGCTGGTCGTACAAGTTGGTTATAATAGACTGGACAGCTCACACATTTTTGTTCTTTTCCGGACAGCTGTCGGATGCGATGACAATCCTGAACGCCATTTGAAAATACTCATGCAGCGACATTAATACTAAAACATGACAATTTAAGGGTAAGTAGGCTGAGGTCCATTGAGTCATAAAATGCAATTAACTAAACTAAAAATGCTAAAATATGTGCTAAAGATAACTAAATGGGAACAACTTAACCAATAAGTAGGGAGAAAACAATGGTTCTTTCTAGCATTATCAGATATTTTTATCTCAATTCTAATGGTGTTCTTTGTTTTCGAGGTTTGATGTGTGTTCCGATGGACAAGGATATGAGACACTTGATTCTTACCGAGACTCATAATAGTCCATATGCTATCCATCCTGGTGGGGACAAGATGTATTAAGATCTTCGAGTTTTCTATTGGTGGCCAAGGTTGAAGAAGGTTGTAGCTGATTTTGTTGCTAGGTGTTTAGTCTGCCAGAGGGTTAAAGCTGAGCATCAACGTCCGTCTAGTTTACTTCAGCCAATCAAGATTCCAGAGTGTAAATGGGAGCAGATCATGATGAATTTTTTTCGGCTTTGTAATTGAATCCATCTCGGAAGGATTCAATTTGGATGATAGTGGATCGATTTATGAAGTGTGTGCATTTCTTTCCTGTGTGTACTACCTTCAGTTTGCAACAGTTAGCGAAACTTTACATCAGGGAATTACCAGATTGCATGGAGTTCTAGTTTTTATCATATCGGATCGAGATCCACGGTTTACATCGAGATTCTGCAAGATGTTGCATGAGGCTTTGGGTACAAAGCTTCACTTCAGTATAACGTATCATCCATAATCAGATGGTCAGCCTGAGAATGTGATCCAGATTCTCGAGGATATGCTTCAGAGTTGTGCTATCGATTTTGGTGGAAATTGGGATCGTCATTTGACATTGGTTGAGTTCGCATACAACAACAGTAATCAGATAAGTATTCAGATGGCTCCGTATGAGGCACTTTATGGTAAGAAGTGTAGGACTCCACTATGTTGGTTTAACATGGAGGAGAAGAGAAATTTGGGTCCTGATTTGGTTCATGAGTTCTAAGACAAGGCGAAACTTATCTATGAGCGGTTGAAGGCTGCTTCAAATAGGCAGAAATCTTATGCTGACTTGAGACGTTAAGATATCGAGTATCAGGTTGGTGATAAGGTGTTTTTGAAAGTTCGACATGGAAGGTTTTGAGGTTCGGGTAGAAAGGTAAGCTCAGTCCAAGGTTCATTGGCCCTTACGAGGATATTGAGCGAATTGGACCAATTGCTTATCATCTTTAGCTACCGCATGAGCTTGAGCGCATTCACGATGTCTTTAATGTTTCCATGCTATGGAAGTATAGATTGCATCCTTTCCATGTTATTCCTATTGAGGAGATTGAAGTTCGATCTAATCTTTCCTATAAGGAGGAACCGATTGCGATCCTAGACCATGAGGTCAAGGTGCTACACAATAAGACGGTTCCATTGGTGAAAGTTTTGTAGCGCAACCACAAGTCTGAGGAAGCCACTTGGGAATCAAAAGATATCATGAAATGTCAGTATCTGTACCTGTTCGATTTAGATAAAATTTGATGACAAAATTTCTTTTAAGAGGGGAAGAGTTGTAAGGCCTCAAAAATAGGTCTAGTAGTTTCAAGTAAGTTTACCGGGTTTCAAGTGAAAATTGAGAATTAATCGAGTTAATTAGCAATTTATATTCTTAATTAGTTAGCTTAATTTCATCTAAAAATCGGTAAATAATATTTTGGAAAATTAAAATATTTTTAAAAAACTTAATTTTATGATTTTAAATAATTTTTGGCTAAAAATAAATATTATGGGTTAAATTGAAATTTAAAAATAATTTAAAATGGGAGTTTAATTGGGTGATTTAAAATATTAATTAAATGGGACTAATTTGAAAAAAAGGGAAATGTGTAAGAGGTTTTATAGAAATAAACCTTATTCAGAATTTTGGAAGGGAATGAGCAAATTGTAAAACAATGGAAAAGGGGGAGTGGCCTAATGACAAATTCCCCAAATTTTGAAAATCATGTCGAGGTTTTCAGTTTTAAAAACTCTGCAACTACCTCATTTTTCAATCATTTTTACCCAAACTTATAGCTTTGTCTCTCATTTTTTTGCTTGTTTTCATAAACTAGATATCAGAGAATAGATCTAAGCCTTTTCCCTCCCAAAATTCTCTCTAAAATCTCTCAAAATAATTTTCAAAGTTGGACAAAAAGTCATCCGAATTTCTTTAAGCATTTTGATTCAAACTTCCAAATCAATTATTTGAGTTCAATTGAAGGTAATACTCATCTCTAAACTTGTTTTTAAGTTTATTTTCAGTTTTTCTTAATTAAAGTGATTATAATGGATTTTCAACTTTAATTTCTTATTTCTTGAACTTGAGGATCAACAATGGTGAATCTTTAATTTTGAGTTGAAATCCAAATATTAATGGATGTCTAAGCTCAAAATAGGTCTAATAAGAGGTTTTTAATCTTAAACCAAAAGATCAAAACATTTTATGGATCAAATTTGAGAAATTCGAATTTGATCAAGAACATGGATGATTTTTTCGGAAAATTATGAAATAGACTAAATGATGAAATTAACACTTAGAAGACATGTTATTGGACTAGGAATGAATATTAGAAGTGGTTTGAGTTGTTGAAAAGGGAGTTTAGTTGACGAATTCCATATTTTGGCTTAGTTGTGCAACATCAGTAAGGTAGTTTAGAACAATGATTTGGATTCGTATACTTTATCAAATTTTGTGTTTCTTGTTGCTATTGTTAGTTTGTAATGTATACTTTGTCTCTATTAAAGCTCTACATCAAGAGGAGGAATGTGCAAATCAGAATTGAAGTTCAAACTTGCTTGTTTGAACACATTTTTGCTTAAAGAGATAAGTGTGGAGGTGAATGATATTAAAGGAAATTTGGTAATTTGGCCTAATTATATGTTAAATTAAAGGTTTAATTGGAGTTATTAATGACTTAATTGCATATTGGATGGTTGGATTTGCAAAAATAGGTTTTATTTTATAAAAGAGCAAAATGACAATTGGTTTGGTAAGTTGTGTATTATGCTTTTAGCATGATTAAATTGTACAGAATAAATTGATATTTGGAGCATGAGTTATTGATTATTGAACATTTGATAAAGGTGTTCTAATTGGTATATGAATATCGGGAAAATGTTATTTGCTATGCCTAATTTTATTGATGTTAAAATTGCCTAACAACATGCTTTTACTTGCATTTTAACATCCTAAATTAAGTGATTAAACAATAGATTTAAAGGCTTGTATGTATGATTATATTGGCAACATTGCATGGCAGATCTATTGGATATAGTTGGCATGCCATAAGATTTGTGAGTACTTACCATCATTTGTGATATTGTGAGCATATGGCACATGGTGGACTGATTTGTTTGGAGTAGATAAAGGAGTGTTGAGCTTGAGTCTCCACTCATCAGGTTACTTGAGGCGCTATAAGGGAGCATGTGCCTTCGGCCTGCTCAGTTTAGAGGACTATATTTGATTTGTGGGAGTTCGAAGATTCGTTTATCTAATTTATCATCACACGATTACTTATTGCCATGGATGTATTATGCCAATATAATTGATTGATTGCTCCAATATAATTGATTGATTGGGCCAATTTAATTGAATGTTTATATAAAAGATGATTATATACGCCATGGAAATTTTGATTCTTAATTCTTGAAATAGCACGTGAAGTTATGGTGAAATGTTAACATGTTGTGATTGAAAATTTAATGCTTAATTGCTTAATTGCTTTGATTTATGCGTGATTGGGTGCAAATTACTTGATGTTTTTACTATCATTCATTGAGCTTTTTAAGCTCACACCCACGCATTTCGTGCAAAGAATTTCTGGGCATAAGGAGTCGAGAAGCGAGTGCAAGGGCGATCCAAGAATAAGGTTCGGTAGTGGCTTAAGAAATTTACTTTATGGGCATTGTGATGGTTTTAGGACTAGTGTTATTTTACTTGTAATGGACATTGGACATTAAAGTTTGGACTTTAATTTTGTTGATTTTATAATTGCTTTAATACATGATCTTATGTATAATTGATGGTTGATTTATGGTATGTTGATGAGAGTTCGTACGGTGGTTGATAACACGGTGTATGAGGCATGTATTTATACTAACAATGTTTAATTGAAGCTTACCATGGAGTGGATTGCTTGTGACTAAGGTATGTAGCTTGTGTGAATTAATTGGTGTTTGCTAAGCATATAATTGGGTGTTAAATTTTGATTAATTGTTACATATTTGTTGTAAATAAATTAAATTGGAGATAAGTAGATGTTTGTGGTGATTAATTGTAGCTATTTCAAGTTTAACTAGTAAGTAAAATATGTAAAATCGGGTAATTACAATGAATTTTTAAAAAACTAGGTGCAGTGGTTTGCACACGGGCGTGTGGGTTTTTGGGGGTTTGATTTTTAGTTTTTGTAATCTAGTAATCTAATTTGCTTAATTTATAATTTAGTCATAAAACTTGATTAGATTAATTGAAGCCTTTAATGATACGAAAACTTGGTAATATTTTAGCATTAGACTTGTAACTGTTAATATTTGGTAGAAACATTCTTAATTTTTAATTTTGAAAGTGTACTAAAAGTTTGTAAAAGTTACGATTTAGTCCCTAATAATAAAACTTGAATTAGACATAGTAAATGAACTTGAATTAAGTTGAAATTTTTAAGGCTTGCATAATTTGACTAAAAGAAGGTCGATAACTATTTAGAAATAAAATTAGGATAGTTTAACCTTAGGTGGTAAATGACCAAAATACCTTTAGGTTAAATACTTAAAAAAAGTTTAAAAATGATTCACAAATTGCTTCCGCATTAATAAATGATAGTTAAGTAGTCATAAATGAAGTGTTAAAAGGTCGGGGTGTGCATAAGATGGTCATTAGAGAGTCACTTTGGTGGCTAATGTAACGCTTCAAATTCGAGTCGGTCCATCCCGGTCGGGTTGGTCCATCTCGATTGGGTTTGGGGTGTCACACCTATCATGAATCCTATTTTCTTCTCACATTACTTTTCTCTCCCTCTCACGTTTGTTTCTTCCATTTTTTCTCAATTTCATATTTGTTCAATTCTTTTGCAATTATTTTGTTTCTTTCAATTCATCATTGTTCTTTAATCCCTTGTTTTATTCGTTGTAAGTATACTTCAATTTTGGTAATTTTTTGATGCCTCATTTGTTCCAACATCAATTGCCCTCCTTAAAGGTTTATTGGTTCTCTTGTTCTTCGTTCAATCAAGTGTCGAATCGGATGAGTGTAAATGTCATTTTCTGAATTTTTAAATTCGTTTATGCATGGTTCAAATGGAAATTCATATCGGTTAAGTATATTTGTAAAAATTGAGTTTTTAGATCAGTTTAATTGAGGAGCACCAATTAATTATTAGTGCTTTGGAAGTGTATTTTAGGTGTGTATCTTAACCATATCTAATTACAGGTTGATTCAATATTGAGTTCCATATTTACAGCTAATTTTGGGGTGATTTATGAACCACACGGGCGGTTCACACGACTGAGTGGTTCTTAGAAATTAGGTCATTTTGGTGTCACATGGCCTAGCCACACGACCATGTCTCCCCTACGTCTTGCAAGTCAGTGAGCTACATGACCTGCTCACATGGTAGTGTATTTCAAGCACACAGACATCTGTCTTGGACACACGGATATGTCTCATCTGCACCTAAATTTGACAATAAGCTATACCGCCTACTCGCACGACCATGTACCTCCATCACACAGGCGTGTTCCTCAATCACACAACCGTGTGCCCTGTCACATGGTCTGAACCCTTCCACACGACCTGGCCCTACGGTCGTGTGGTGTTGTTTTCATAGTTTTTACTTCTGTTTTGCTAATTGATTCATTTTAGTCCTTTGTTGATCCTTACATGTTTAAGCCTCAGTAGAGGTGTTTGGAACACAAGTTTTGTCTACAGTAGGTGTATTAATGTTAGAATAATTTAATTATAAATGTTTGTAATTTTAGTTTTGATATTCGTATAGGTTGTAAATATGATTATATTATGGAAACTTTGGTATATGTAAACATTTGGACATGATGTTCAGAAAATTGTGCATACCGATTCTATTATTTTACAATTGATCATGTGAATGTCTGATTTTGTTCTACATATCTGAACCATTTGCCAATATGTAATTGATTATGTAAATTATGGATGAGTGTGTTTGAATATGTAATTTTGTATGCATGATATGGTTTGCATATGCATGTATGGTTAGGAAATGTTATTGAAGAGAAGGAAGTTTGCATCGCATCTGAATATTTTTAGTGGTATTCCTACATTATTAAAAGTGGCATATAACCACTTCAAGGTGTGATTTGGTTGGACAGGTCCACCATAACCCAAATAATAGTGTGTAGAGGTTGGAAAGGGTCTTGATTACCCTTATTGGTGTGTGATGGATGGATGAAGTTGGTGTGTAATGGCTAGTTAGTTGGGGATCTAGTGACATTTTGCATTTGAATATGAATTTCATGTCTAGCTAATGCTAATATATGACAATGCATTAAATCTGAAGTGATATTTGGTTATGGTTCTATCTGACTTCTGTATGTTGGTTCAATTATTTCTTACTGTACAAATAATTTGATTTGACGCTGCTTAGGTACGTATGCTTAAGACTCACACTATGTTTTAGTAGCTCACACCTTTAGTTTTCTCCTTTTCAAGTAACCCTCGAGATTAGGTGTTGGACTCCACAAGATGGATGTAACACCCTATATCCTACCCGATCACCGAGCCCAAATATTAGGATGCTACACCACAGTCTCACATCATTTTCATCACAAATTGTGACATTATAAACATGAATATTTTTTGTTTCTTTTATTCATATAGCATTCATGAAAATTGTATGTCATACATACTCTAAGGAGGTTAACACATGTTGAGCAATCATTGATTAGACATAAAATAACACTAACATGCATTATTCATCTAATCAAATAAACATCAAAATATACAAAATAGTAGTCCAAACATCACTTTTTAAGTCCACAAATTTCCAATCATAATAGATATGCAAATAACTAAAAAAGCCACATATCAAAACCAATATAAAATCTACCACATTGCCTTAATCCCCAAATAAAAAAAAATAAGCAAATAACACCTACTAAATGCAACTAAAAGTTTGGCTTGGATCACCCCTTAAAGGCCACACCACTCACACCAACACTAATTATCTGTAATGGTTTAAAAGGAGTGGATGAGTTTAAACAAGATCAATGATTGTTCAGAACAACTGCTACACAAATAAGCCATTATGCATTAACAAAACAGTCATATAACGTATTCACAATATTACCAACTTTAATATCATATTTACATACGTTTTAACATCTTTCATGAGTCCATTTGCACATAAATCACATTAATAATTAAGCATAAATAACATTAATATTTAAGCACAAATCACATTAATATTTAAGCATAAATCACATTAACTTTTAAGTATAAATCATTTTAATATTTAAGCACAAATAACATTAATATCTAAGCACAAATCTCATTAACATTTAAGCATAAATCACATTAACTTTTAAGTATAAATCATATTAATATTTTAAGCACAAATCACATTAATACTTAAGCATAAATCACATTAATATTTAAGTACAAATCGCATTAATATTTAACACATTTTATGATAATTTGGCTCTTGAGATTATGAAACATAAAATGGACTCTATCACCATACAACGGATACACGGATCTCCAAACACACCAAATATGACTCATAGAGTCGTACATGTCCCATAAGTGAAGCATATAGCTAACACTCTCCAAACACACCACACATACATATCTCATGAATAGAGCTTAGCTCACATTCCCTTATCTCTCTATAAACTATCCCTAGGCCTTAATGCCCCATATATCACAATACAAATGTAAGTACTCACAATCCTATGGCATGCCAACTATATCTAATGGTCTCATAAGGTCATAAGGCTGAAATATCCATAATGTTATCAAATATTTACTTACCAATTTTTCGCACATATTCGCTACATATTCACATTATTAGCACAATATAATCACAGTCACATGGCATGAAAATCATACCTATATATTTATTGTCACATGGCATGAATAACATACCCTCATATTCACTTTCACAATAGTCACCATAAGCTTATAGCATATGTCATAACATCTCATATATGTTCACAGTTCACAATTTCACAAGCAAACATATTTCACATTTAATCATAGGTGCGAGAACACTTACATTCGAAATTTAGAGTAAGTGTTTGGGCTATCTCTAAATTCCCAAATACACAATGAATCAACTACGAGCAATGATTTCAAAACACTCACCAAAATATATGTTTTCGTCGAAAACCGAAAGCTTAGTCAAGCTTTCCTTTACCCTACTTATTGAAGGTCCTATTGACTCTGACGTTTCAAAAAGACATACCACACAAATATAAAAGCAAAAATCAGTCATGAACTCATCACAAAAAGCCACAAACAATAGCCTAAACTATGTTCTCTTTTAATCGAAATCTTAAACATAGAAAACTTTGAATTCTAATATCTCAAACTACACTTAATCTTTTCACATGAAATGAATTACATTAATCTACATATTCACCTACGACTAATTCTCAACCTTTAAACAACACAAAACTACACATTTTAAGGTATCGAAATTTTTCAACATATAATGGCTATAATAATGAAAATTAATTAAAACACTTATAAATCTTTAATGAAACTTCAAAGTATGTTTGGAAACCTTCTAATCATGTTAAAAATAATTGAAAAACACTTTAAAATCAAGATTTTAACCACAAACTCGAAATTCACCATTAATAACCCGATTTTCGACTTTTATTTAAAACATTCATTTTAATGGCTAAAAACTCAATTTAAGGAACTAAATATCATTTAAAACTCATAAAAAGTCAAATGGTTACCTTTTTTTTGAAGAAAAACGATCTTTGACACTAATTCGAAAAACCCACCATTGGAGAAGATGATGAAAATGATGAAGTTTTTGTGTGTTTTTCTTGGTTTTCATGAATATTTAAGGTTCAAGGGTTATTAGAAAGGCATAATGACAGAATTAGCCCTTAACATTCAGGTGTTTTGTCACTTTGGCCCTTATCCTTTTTTTTGCTCACTTTCATACATAACCTTTGTTTTTTGGTCAAATTGATCATTTTTTAAAGGTCTTGCTGATGTGGCTATTAAGGGACTAACAGTCTTGCTGACATGGTAATTTTTTTCTAGCTGGACGCATCCACGTAAGCATCTATTGACATGACATTATTTTATCTTATATGCCACGTCAACAAATAATTTTAAAATTATTAAAATTATTTTTTAAAACTATAAAATTATTAAATTTAATTTAAATTTTTTAAATATAAAATTATTAAAATTTTTTAAAAATTATAATCATCATCATCCCTTCTTTCTAGGTTTTTTTTTTCTCCTTCCTCTTCTTCATCTATTTCTCTAGGTTTAAAAAATTTACTATGAAAATCCAAAGAAGCATGAAGATGGAAGCTTTGAGCCCTCTTCTCCCTTTTATTTCTTTCTCTCAAAAGTACCAATTTTTTTATCATTCTTTTCAAAACCCTAAATTTTGTTTCAAGATCTGGTATTAGCTTTCCTTATTACACTGGTAAAAGATTAATTTTGCACCATTGGATTTATGTTGGAACTCTTGTGCTGCTTACGACCTCTCTGTTAGGATGCTTGCTGGTTTTTGCAGATGTTTCCTGTCTTTGGGTGTTTGGTGTGTGTGGGTGCAATGGTATTATTTCAATTTCGTGTCTTGTTCTGCTGTTTCTTTTAGTTGCGAACTGTTGTTTCTCGTTCTGTTGTTGTTCTGCTGTTTCTTTTAGTGTGGGATGGGATTGCACTTGGTTTTGAACTGTTATTGGGTCTTAGGGAGGGAAAGATTGATGGGTTTGTGTTTAAAATTTGAACTATGATAACCCATTTGATATCTATGCAAGAATCTCAGTCATATGCAAGAAAAAAAAAATTTTGGGTGTTTGGTTGATGGGAAAATGTAAGAAAATCTGGAAATTAAAATGATGAAGAAGAAGATAAAGAAGATGATGATGAAATTGAAAATTAAATTTATTTAATAATTTTATTATTTAAAAAAAATTAATAATTTCATATTTTAAAAAATAATTTTAATAATTTTAAAACCATTTGTTGACGTGATATTTTTGTCTTATATGCCACGTCAGCAAATGCTTACGTGGACGCACCCAGCTGAAAAAAAATTGCCTTCTTAGCGTCGTTAGTCGTTTAACGGCCACGTCAGCGTCGTTAGTCCCTTAACGGCCACGTCAGCATCGTTAGTCCCTTAA
>CM076903.1:23793083-23808465 GCA_039519145.1 Kokia cookei | reverse complement strand
ATGTTATACATCTACTTCGTTCAGTTGGTGTTTGCTAGGGCAATGCTGAGATAACTCCTACCATGGAAAAATACTAGCTTAAGGCTATGGAAAGGATCTTAGATGGCATTGAGTGCTACCAAAGCAAAAACTGAAGTGTATAGTGTCACTGGTTAGGGATAAGGCTTATTGCTGGTGGCAAGTCATTGTGAGGGCTACCCAAGCTGATAGATTCACTTGGGAGTATTTTTTGGTGGCTTTCCAAAATAAGTATGTGGGCAAACATTATGTTGAAGTCCGTCATCTGGAGTTTGATCGAGCTCAAGCAAAGGGATAGATTAGTGGCTGAGTTTCTACGGTTTAGTTGCTACGCTCAAGGGATTGTTACGACTAAGCAAGACAAGTGTGTTAGAGAATGGATTGTGATAAGAGCTGATGATACAAGTGGCTCTTTTGCAAGAAAGGGTTTTCAAAGTGCTAGTGGATAAAACAAAATTTGTGGAGGAAGTGAGGCGACTAGAATGCGAGATGAGGGAAAAGTCTAGATTCCATGCTAAGAGAGATATTAGTCCCACTATTCAAGCTCTATTACCTAATACGATTGACCTAGGCAATATGTTGCTGTCACTACTGATTGTGGCAAAGCCCAGTGTTCCAGCAACTTGTGGTAAGAAGCATTTGGGTGAATGTTGGAGGAGTTTGGCGAATGTCTTAGATCTGTGTCCTTAGAGCATAAGATCAAGGATTACTCACACCGCAATAAGAATATGCAAGCACCGAATCAGAACCATGCTCAGAACCCGAGAGTTGGACAACAACCTCTGAGAGGTCAAGGTCCGAATAGAGGCGATAATGGTGGGCAGAGATAGAGAGCCTAAGGTTAAGGTGAAAACTAAGCTGATGCTAGACAACGTGCACTTGTGTATGCAACTAGGTGTAGAGATGACCGTAATGCTGCTAATGTCATATTATGTACCTTTACTATTATATTGTATCATATTTTGCTCTGATTGACATTGGATCAACTCATTCGTATGTATCATGTGTAATGGCTGATAAATTGGGTATTAAGGTAGAGGATACTGTTAGTAATGTGACTATCCTCAATCCCTTAGGACAATCTGTTTCCGTTAATAAAATGTATAAGTGGTGTCTGTTAAAGATTCAAGGAGAGGTATTTCCGGCAGATTTGATGGAATTACCTTCGACGAATTTGATCACATTATGAGGATGGACTGGTTGGTAGAACACTAAGTCATATTGGATTACTACTAAGAGGGTCACTTTAAAGACTCTAGATGGTAAAGAGGTTGTGATGGTTGGGGAGCGTAGAGATTAGTCATCTAACGTGATCTCTGCTCTAATAGCTGAAAAGTTGGTACGCAAGGGATGCGAGGCATACTTAGCTTACATTCTTTGATACAAGTGTTAGTGGCCATCTGTTGAGAACATTCATATTGTGAGAGACTATCCTAATGTCTTTCTAGAGGAGTTACTTGGATTACCTTCGGAGCATGAGGTAGAGTTTGATAACGACTTGTTGCTAGGAGCAGCTCTGGTGTCCATTACCCTACATTGCATGGCACCCAAAGAGCTATTAGAGCTTAAGGCATAACTGGAAGAACTTCTAGATCGAGGGTTTATTAAACTGCGTGTGTCGCCATAGGGAGCTCTCATTTTGTTTTTAAGAAGGATGAGCCCATGAGACTATGCATCGATTATCGACAACTAAACAAGTTAGCCATAAATAATCGATACCCTTTACCAAGGATTGATGAGCTATTCGATCAATTTTGGGGTATAAAAGTGTTGTTCAAAATTGACTTGAGGTTCAACTACTATCAATTGAAGGTGAAAGAGGCAGACGTTCCTAAGACCACTTTCAGGACTTGATATGGTCACTACAAGTTCCTTGTGATGCCCTTTGGTCCCACGAACGCTCCAACCACTTTTATGGATATTATGAATCAGGTTTTTCAATCCTATCTCAATCAATTTGTTGTGATTTTCATCGATGAAATTTTGATATATTCTAAGTTTAGGGAGGATCATGATGAACATTTGACGGTGGTCCTGCAGATTCTCCGACAGAAACAATTGTACGCCAAACTAAGTAAATGTGAGTTTTGGATCCACAAGGTGATGTTTTTGGGACAAATGGTATCGACTAAGGGCGTCTGTGTCGTTCAGAAGAAAATAGAGGCATTCTTGGACTAGAAACAACCTAAGAATGTCAGTGAGATTAGAAGTTTCTTTGGCTTGGTCGATTATTTTAAAAGGTTTGTGGAAGGGTTTTCCTTGATCGCAGTTTTATAAACCAAGCTATTGAGGAAAACCGTCCCTTTTAAGTAGACTGAAGAGCAGCAAGAGAGCTTTGAAAAGCTTAAGTTTGTGTTGACTCAAGAGCCTATTTTGATTCAACCAGAGTTTGAGAAAGTTTTTGTGATATACAATGACGCATCTCATACTAGTCTTGGGTGTGTTTTGATGCAAGACGATAAGGTTGTGGCCTACGCCTCGAGACAACTTAAGCCTCATGAGTGAAACTACCCAACCGTTATGGTGAGAAGTGTATTATCTACACAGATGACAAGAGTCTTAAGTATCTCCTCACCCAAAAGGAGTGGTACATGAGATAAAGGAGGTGGATTTAGCTACTAAAGGACCATAATTATACCATTGAGTACCATTCGAAAAAGGAGAATGTTGTTGCTGATGCATTGAGTAGGAAGTCGATGACTGATTTAAGGTCAATGTTCGTAAAATTGAGCTTGACTGAAGATGGAGGTTTACTTGTGGAGTTCCAAGGCCTACCTTAGTGAATAAGATTCGATCTAAGTAATCTGTTGATGAGTCCCTCACTACTCGCTTCAAATAGGTTGGAGAGGTAAAACTACTGACTTTAGCCTTAATTTTACAAGAGTACTATGTTTTCGTGGGAGATATTGTGTGCCAGATGATTAAAAGTTGAGGCAATCTATAATTCAAGAAGCACATAGTAGCCCATACGCTATGCATCCTGGAGGGAATAAGATGTACTGAGACTTGAGAGAGTCGTATTGGTGGCCAAGTCTTAAACGGATGTGACCTAATATGTTAGTATGTGTTTGACGTGCCATCAAATTAAGGCTGAGCACCAATTTCCTTCGGGTTTGTTACAGCCTAATCAGATCTCTCAATGGAAATGGGAGATTGTACATGCTGACTATTCTCTGCATATGTTGGGAAGATTGTACATCTCGGAGATTGTTAGACTTCATGGTGTACCATTGTTCGTTATTTCTTATTAAGACCCTCGGTTCACATATCGATTTTGAAAAAATTGCATGAGGCTTTGAGGACTCGATTGAATTTTAGTACAACTTTTTACCTACAATCTGATGGGCAATCTGAGCGAGTTATACAAATTTTGGAGGACATGTTGTGGGGTTGTATAATTGATTTTAAAGGCTGTTGGGAGGAACATTTATCATTAGTCTAATTTATGTACAATAAGTTTTCAGTCGAGCATCCAAATGACTTATAAAGCACTTTATGGTCGCAAATGTCATACACCTATATGTTGGATTGAGTTGGGAGAAAATAAGGTATTAGGTCCAGATTTGGTACAAAAAAACTTATTCAGGATCGACAGAAAGTCGCATCTGATTGACAGAAGTCTTACGTCGACTTGAGGTAAAGAGATATTGAGTTTAATGTTGGGGATCAAGTCTTCATAAAGGTTTCACCGTGAAAGAAAATATTGAGATTTAGACGCAAGATCAAGTTGAGTTCGAGGTTTATTAGGCTATATAGAGTCCTTAAAAGGTTGGACCAATGGCTTATCAGTTAGAGTTACCTCCGAAACTGGACCACATTCATGACGTGTTCCATGTTTCTATGTTGAGGAGATATTGTTCTAATCCTTCGTACGTGATTTCGATCGATGAGGTCGAGGTGAGACATGATTTAAATTTTGAGGAAGAGCTAGTATATATTTTGGACTGTGAGGTCAAAAGATTGATGAAGAAGCAAATTCCTCTTGTGAAAGTTTTATGGCAAAATCATGGTGTTAACGAAGCCACTTGGGAACCTGAAAAGGTGATGCATCACAAATTTTCTCAATTGTTTGGATTAGGTAAATTTCAAAGACGAAATTTATTTTAAAGGGTTATCACGCCCTAGTTTTTATTTATTAATGTGCGCAAGTTTATATCACAAGGGAGTTAGTAGCATAGTGGTTAAGAGTGTTAATTAAATCCATGGGGTCCCATGTTAAAACCCCCACACTCTTATATTTATTTTAGTTGAAATTTTTGACCATTCTAGAAGGTCAAACCACCTCCTTGTCGTCCAAGCATATTGCCTTAAAGTGAAGATTTCTTTCAATTTGTTTTGAGTCAACATACTTTCTAAAACCCCCTTTTTCCTCATGATCCACATTTTACTCCTTTTGTCCCCAAACATGCCGTCTTTCTCCTTTGACTACCCTTGTCCGGCCATAATACCAAAAACCCTACCCTTTTCATTTTTATTTTTTGCAATGTTCTCTCCTCTCTTCCCTTTGTTGCACCACCACCTCTTCCACATCAATTTTCTCCTTTTTCTTCCTTTTTCGCCACTTTTGAAGCCGTTTTACTTCATTGCTCTTCCACTTCACCACCATACAAGGCCACTGCACCACCACCTCTCCTCCACAACCACCATCACCGTCGATCACCACCGATTTTCCTTCATTTTTCTTCTTTTCTTCTCCTCTTTTTGAAAATCGCCTCCGTAATCTCTAAATTCTGATTTTTATTAATAAAATATCATCTCTCATCTTATTTTCTAAACACTTTTATTTTGTGCTTATAGTGTTGAATCCCCCTCTTTAATCGACTTTTTGGGATTTATTACCGAGCCTCTCCTCTGCTAAATTGTAGGTGTGAAGGACTTCTGTTCATGCTGTAATCTCATAATATTGATTTTGGTTTAGTATGATAGTAACTACTCAATTTTGTGCCTTAATGAAGAGCCATTCGAAAATCCTAGAATTCGCGCATCAACTGTAAAAAGGATGCTAGTTAATGATCTTTTTGCGTAAGTATTGCCAAATCACAGTTGTCTATTATTAGGGTTGTTATTTATTCGTTAAATATGTATTAACATGCATATTTGTTCGAAACCGTAGTGACTATCAATCGGATCTAAATTGTGGTATCTACTTTTAATAATGATAATTGATAAAAAATTAAATTAGTGATTAAATATGGTTGATAATATTATTCATTGAAATAATGAAATATTGTGTGAACACAAAAGTGTTCATATGGATTTATTAAGATCCAATGAAAGAGGATTCCAAGTAAGTTCCCGAAACTTTAGATCTATGATGACTGTGATTTGGTAATCGTTGTAAAATGTGATACTATATGATTTTCTGTTACTCATGACATGTGATTTATGGGTAATGGAATATGTATACACTTATGATGTGAAAATGTGATTATTGATATTTTGATTCGCTTGAAAAATATGTTATGAATCTAATTTACTAATCCGAATGTTAAACATGGTATATTCTGATTCTGATTTACAAGTTAAGAATACTATTGAGATTAAATATATACAAGATCTAATTCGCATGTTAAGCATGCTATATATATTTTTGATTCTGATTCGCATGTAAAGCATGCCTACTGAAAATCTGTTCTGTCTGCCATATCACATGCATGGGGTGGAAAATATGTACGGAGGAAGTATCTTGAAATAAATTTGCATTTCCTAGTGGCTTGTCCACAATATTTTGTATCTAATAGTAAATATACAATATATGGTGGTTCGACCACACTAATATGTTTTTGGCAACTTGATTGCACTATCTGGTGGCTAGTCCACAATATTGGTGTGTTATTGGATAGATGAGTTCTAGGGAACTCTTATGGTGTGTAGTGGTGTCGGGTAGAATCTAATTTCTGAAAATCTGCACTATTTTCTGAAAAACATTGCATTCACATTGTCATTATGCATTCTGCCATATTTGAATCTGTGATTCAATAATTGAAATGATTTGATCTTTTTAAATTGATGATTGTTATGAGTTAAATTCGATTATTATTATTATTATTATTAGTAACCCACACTGGGCTTTTTAAAGCTCACCCCTTCAAATTTTGATTTTTTAGATAATTGTGATTAAGATGGGCTCGCCTACGAAGGCGCTCTCGGTCATTTTTCGAAAATCTTTATTACTATTGGTACATGATTTTCGGGGATGAGTTTATTTATTGTGGATTTTAATTTTGGACTTTGGTTTTTGGTATTGGGACTTTGGAGTTTGATTTGGGATTTTTTTTGCCTGCTTTGTGATCTTAAAAAGGGTTAAATATAAAATTATCACTTGAACTTGTCCACTTCTCCCAGATTGGTACCTATAATTTTTTTTGTCCTAGATTGGTACTCGAACTTTTTTTCTGTCACTGATTTGGTACATGAGTTTAACACTGTTAAGTATGAGACACATGACAAAATAATATTGTGACACGTGGCATAAATGACATTATGGTGATGTCATATAGTGATGTCATAATCTAAAAAAATTAAAAAGATTCCCTTTTGACTTTTCTACCCCCAATTATGTTGACATTTTTATTTTTTTCTTCCCTTCTTTCTTCTTCCTTCTTCTTCCCCCAATTTTTCTATCGATTTATTTCCTTCTTTCTTCTTCTTCTTCTTCTTTTTCCCTCAACCCAAGTTTCTTCTTCAACCTTAAAGCCAACTACTTTTATTTTCCCATGAATATAATGCAATGATTGAATTTTACTAGGCCTCGTTTCTTATTGAATCTAATACAGATATCGACATTTTAGATCCGAAGAAAAGAATACTGAAAGTTGATTCAGTTGCCAAGCACTCTAAACACTGGGAAGGAGCTGATATATTTGCGTTTAATACTTATGTCTGGTGGATGAGTGGGCTTAAACTAAAGACATTGTGAGTTGTCTGTCTGTCTATCAAACCCCTTTAATCTGTTATAACTAAGCAATTCCTTGTGAATTAAGCATTTAATTCAAAAGTAACATTACCAACATATGGGTTCATTTGCAAATGGCGATGGAGGTTACGCAGAGCTGGATACAACAGTTGCCTACCAAATAGATTTGAAGACATGGGCTAACTGGATCAATTCAACTTTAAATCCCAACAAGATCTGTGTTTTCTTCACAACTATGTCCCCTATCCATACAAGGTTTCTTTTTACGTGGATGTAAAGAAGAAACAAATCATTTTCATTTAAATTTGCTAAAATCCCAATTTAATGTGTTTCTATGCAGGAGTGAAGAGTGGGGCAAGATGGATGGGCTAATATGTTTCAATGAAATAAAGCCAGTGAAGTAGTTGTGGGGAGGTGGTTAAGACAAGGACATGATGAGTGTGGTGGTGGGTGTGCTAAAGAAACAAACAAACAAAAAAATAAATGGAAGAGAAAGGTTTTAAGGTTGAAGAAGAAACTTGGGTTGAGGATAGCAGAAGAAGAAGAAGAAGAAGAAGAAGAAAGAAAAACAAAATGTTAGAAAAATTGGGGGAAGAAGAAGAAGGAATAAGGGATGAAAAAAAAAACAAAAATGTCAGCAAAATTAGGGGTACAAAAGTCAAAAGGGAATTTTTTATTTTTTATTTTTTTATATTATGGTATCACTATGACGTCATTGTGGCGTCATTTATGCCACGTGTCACAATATTATTCTACCACATATCTCAGACTTAGCGGTGTTAAACTCAAGTACCAAATTAATGGACAGAAAAAAATTCGAGTACCAATCTAGGAGAAAAAAGAAACTATAGGTACCAATCTAGGAGAAGTGGACAAGTTGAATTACTATTTTTATATTTAACCCTTTTAAAAACTAAAATTTAAATGATTTTCTATTAATAATAATTTGTGATGGATTTTTCATAATAAAGACAAGCTTAAGCTCAATATGGATGATTTCAAAAACTCAACATTATGTTTTCGAAACTCAATACAACATGCTTACAAAGTCGATGTTTTACAATGTATTGATATCAAGTCTATGATTTTCTAAATGATGAATAATTTAGTTACAAGATTTTTTCGTTGCGATGATTTTTAATTTAGTTACGACATTCTCCTAAAACATTCTCGAAACTTGAGTTTTACAATGATTAAGATAACAACAAAAATTGGTTGCTTAAAAAGGATAAAAAACGATTTTACAAGGTAATTTTATTAAGGGAAACCTTTCTAAACATTTTATCACGCTATTGTCATGGCTAATGTGTTCTTCAAGATTCGGCCATAACGTCTAGGTCGGGTCTAAAGGTTACACTATCCTTTTCTCTGAAGACCATTTCTTATCACTTAGTGCCTATAAGGACTTACCTTCCTTTCATATCCATTAAGCTTTCATGTAACACCCTGAAACCCGACTTAAAAGTTTCAACCGAATTTCAGGGGTACATGGACCACCGAAATGATTCTAAAACAACGTCAAAACAATTTCCATAAAATTCAATAAAATTAGGTTTGCTTTATTTGAGCTAAATTACTTAACAAAATTTAGCGTTGATATTGTAATTCAAATCGAATTTAATAATACAAAATGTTGACGTTGCGAAAATATTTACAGTGGCAAATATGACATTTACGTTTAAATGCAAATAATAAATCGTAACTGAATATTTAAACAAGTTACGTTGAAAATACATAAATTAAAAAATAGTAGTTTCGATGATTGAAAATCATGTGCGAAAAATATCAAATCCAATAAAATAAAATAAAAATTTTAGTTATATCTTACGATAACTTATTCAAACCAAACCGAAAATGGAAAACTCTAAGACTCTCGAATTGCCAACTACGAGACCGAACTACGTGAATTACATGAGATATAGAAAACTAAGGGGGTTGAGCCACACAAGCTTAGTGTGAGTCTTAAAACTAAAGCAAGTAGATAGTGTCGGAACAAAATAATGAATGCAAAACAATATAACAAAGTCATTCAGAAATTTGGAATTACGACTAACTTAACCATATCATTATCGGAACACATAACAAATTTACGTTTCACATTAAAATAACACACAACGAATATGCAAACCGTAAGCATGCAAAATTGGACTATGGTAAGCCCACCCAACTAAAAAAAACATGTAAAAGGAATATGTAACAAATGCGACAAATAAAAAAAACCCACCCAACTAACTAAAACGCCACTTCATCCACCCTACACACCATAATTGGACTATGGTAGGCCCGTCCACCCTGCACACCATACTGGGCTATGGTAGGCCAGTCCATCTTACACACCGTGTTAGTGGATCTAAGCCACTCAAATAAAAGGAATATGTAGCTGAGCTGACATATATATAATACAGTAATATTGCACTTAAATTGCCGAATCAAACTTCCTTCTCTTCAAACATATCCCAAACCCGAATGCATATGCAAACCATGTCAAAATGAACACGAATTTCAGAATCGACATACTCATATCTAGTTTCCATAATAAATAACCATATTTTCAAATCAATTTAGTTATACAAAAATAAAATCGGACTTACTCGCATACAGTTTTCAAATTACAAAACAATAGTAAACAATTTTCGTACATCGCATCCAAAAATTTTTTCATACCAGGTTTAGTATATGACATTACAATGAACTTGAGCGAACATCAGGTAAAGATAACTTGGACAAAATGAGCAAACCTCTAAGAACTACATAATATTATACACAGTAACACCACCAATATCAACAAGCACAAGAACTCAACAATAGAAAGAAATGCTTTTTGGTAAAATAAAATCAATAAGTATAATAACCACCTTTGCAGGATCACATAACACAACAGACAAAATAATGTAATGACATCAACTCTTCATCATAACTTCTAAAAATTTTAGACAATGTGTTTCTTCAGAAGCACCAAAATACAACTTATGAGTTTTTTTTTGAAGTATGCTACTAATAGAAACAAAGAACATATTTCTGAGAAGTTGAAAGCCTAAGCCAGAGAAAATGAAAATATTGGCTTTGATTTAAGCATCTATCCTTGCATCAGTTTAAGTAAGAAGAGAATTTCCCTATTATGTCTCCAAATATTAAATTGTCAAAATCTAAGCAAGATGAAGACTAAGGTTAACAAATTAAAAAAATAACTATATTTTACTTAAAATACAATTCTCCCACATAATTTCAACTTCAGCTCTTTATGCATGATACTAATATCAATACAATATCTAAAGATCTATAGGGAAAAAATGTAGTAAACCAACACTAAATCGACCCCCAATTATAGTAGTTTCAAAAAGCACCTGAATTACGAATCTAAGGCGCTAGGGATTGATCAAAGCCCCTCAATTATGCCGATGGTCCTACTACCAGATCTCGAATTGATTGAAAATGTGAAAGAGCAGTTGAATCTCCAATGAATCAAGAATCGAAAATGGTTTCAAAATAATGAAGACTAACACGCCCAAATTAATTAAAAATGCGAAAGAGCAGTCGAACCTCCAATGAATCAAGAATCGATAATGGTTTCAAAATAATGAAGACTGACACACCCGAATTACAAGGAGTTAAAGTATTCCAATAAGTGGGACAAAAGAAGAACTAAGAAATTGAATATGAATTTCAAAGAAAGAAATAATGGTAAAGAAGAAAAAATATGTCAGCCAAGATCAAAATGTAACGATTCGAAGAAAAAAGAAATAAAAACAAAGAAACAAATATGAAAGTGAAAGTAAAAGTAAAGTAAAACCAATGTGAGAGAGTGGAAGAAAGAAAAACAGTTTGTAAGAGGAATTTTAGGGGTTTCTAATTCAAAATTTAAAAATAAAAAAAATTAAAATACAATTTAAAAGGATCTAAACCAATTAGATTTTTTTTTTAATTAGGAACCAAAAATTAAAACAAAATTTTCCTCTTTGCTCACACCAGGATTCTTATTAAAACAAAATTAAGTTGAACACCTAACCACTAAATCACTAGACTCATTCTTATTTCCAAATCGCCATAAAAAACATGAAAACCTAACTGAAGTCTTTGACTTACATGCAAACCTTAACTCTTCTAACCTTGAAATCAAGATGTTACATTTCTTTTTACTAGACTCTAGATTTAGGGTCAAACCCAGGTGAAGTTTCTTTCTTTTGAGCATATTATGCTTGTAACTTATTTTGTATTTATTGACTTTACCATTCCTTTGGGCGAGATAGGCTACGCCCATTACCTAACATGAAGTTCACCATTTCATGTACATACAGATTCTTTGTTTCACAGTTCATCATTTACTTGAGTTTCTCATACTTTTCCCATACATTATTTATTACACTTACCATTTCATTAGAGCTCACCTTAAATCTTTTTTCCTTTGTTTAGGATTTGCCACACGAACATTCTTATCAACTAAATGACACAAAGGCCATTCCTTAATTTGTGCCATAAGAGCATTCCCTAACATATTTGCCACAAAAGTGTTCTTACTGAGTTAGCCACAAAGCTACATAAATAGCCACAAAGGCTCTATCACCTCCAAAAAACCTAGTTAATAGAAATTGGATTAATGACCCAAAACTAGTCACATCTGAATTTTTTTAGATGATCTTTTTCTCACTAGATAATAATTAAGTATCAAGTCTAGTGATCAAATAGTATTGGAGATGTCCTTGATTATCTGTGTTCAAATCCCTTTCCTCACATTATTTTGTATGTGGTGCAATTTTGCTTCAAACTTTAGCAAATGTCACACCATGTTTTTATAATAAATGTTGTAGGACTATTAAGAAGCAAGTGAGTTAGTCTAATAGTTAAGAGTTTAATTAGTTTTATAAGGTCCCGTGTTTAATTCTAAACATCCTCATGATTTTTATTTAATTTTTGGCTCATAAAACCATGGTCAACACCCCCTAAAACGTCCACCACATTGCCTTATAGGCAAGGGTTGCTTTCTTACTTTAATGAGTCAACCTACCATCTTTTGCCCTATTTTTCACTCCATGTGTTCCCCTATTTCCTTTTCTTCTCCCTATTTTCTTCACTTGCCTTTGAACTAATGTATGCCACCCCTAGCACATGGAACCATCCACATTCAATTTTTTTTATCTTTTTCATTCTCTTTTTGACTTTTTTGTCTCATTCTCATTCCAAAAAGTAGAGTGTTGATTAGGTAGTTGTCTAACCCTTGAAGGTTATGCACACATTTTTGTTTTTCATTTTTGCAAATATCCTCCTTTGAACCACCTTGTGCCACCACTTATTTGGTTGTTCTCCTCCATCTTTTACTTCATTTTTCATTCATTTTCTGAGACCACCACCTTTCACCATAATTAGTTAACTTCAACACCATTAGTTAATCGTACCACCATCGGACCACCGTCGTACCACCGTCAGACCATCATCGTGACCACCACCTCATTCATTTTCTTTCTTCTTTTTGATAAAACCTTGTTGGAATTTTTATCATTTTTATCCTCCTATATAATATATTTCTTTGATTTATTCTTTATCAATCAATCCTCCTCTCTAGACTAAATTAAATCATCATAGTTTTGGTTGGCATAAGTGTAAGTATGGATTAACTATGGATATATATATGTCAGCACTCTTCTCTCATTCCTTTCTCGTGACCAATCATACCTATTGTATAATCGTTTGTTTTTCGGAACTAATATCTCTTACATTGTTTTGATGATGAATGACCAAATACGACTATTTGGAATGTCAGTAATTTCAAAAGTTATTCATATCTCCGATCTAAATATCACAAGAGTAAGTATTATCATAAAAACTAAAGCTTAACCGTTTATCAAAGATTTATTAAGGGTGTTTTAATGATGGAATATTCATTTTGTGTTTAGATTCGAGATATATTTAATCAAATCTGGAAGTGTGCATTAGAAGTAGTTTTCGCATTGGATTTGCTTAGATCAGGTGTGGGTTTCACTTGATACTAGTTATATATATCGTTCATAATGCTTAAATAAAATATTATTATTTGATTTGTATCTTTTAAGAATACTTTATGTACTCTAAAATGAGAGACTAAATCTGTTTTGACGAATTATACAAGTAAGTGATTCCGGACCAATTATTTATTTTTGAAACTATGACTGTGTGAATATAATTATCGTTGATGTGAATATTATGTTTATTCCCATACTCTTGTTATCTGATATTATGGCATGGTCTATTTTTACATAGCAAATACATTGTTATTGTAATATTTTGAAACGATATGTTAATAGCATGTTAAATATGCCCTATGTGATATTATGTGTTAAGAGATTCGGTTTTCATGGTTCAACATGCCTAAAGTGATAAGTGATATTCTAAAATGAAAAATATGTTCTTTGTGGTCATATCACATGCATGGGTTGTAATATGATTGAAATGTGGAAGATGTGGCAGTTTATTTGCAATTTTTGGTGATATATCCACAACATGTGGCAGTTTATCTATAATAAGTGGTGGCTTGCCCACAATATTCATATTTGGTAGCTTGTTTGCATTATGTGGTAGCTTGTCTACAAATTTGGTGTGTTACTTGATGGACGAGTTCTAGGGAACTCGATTATGGTGTGGAGCGTGGTTGGGTAGGAACGTTTTCTGAAAAACTTGCATCGATTTCTGAAAAGCTCTACATTGACATCCTCATGCATACTGCAATATGTGAAATTGTGTTGTTATATATAAATTCTGTTATTTTATGAAATGTATGTTTTGATTACTGGTTGTTACCCAAGTTAAGACTCTGTGGAATTAAGTTATATAAATTTGCTATAATTTGTATACTAAATTCCTAGTTAATACTTGAGTTAAGACTCACATAGAGCTTTATAGCTCACCCCCTTTAATTTTCTAATTTTACAGATAACCCCTAGGTTAGGATTCGATGATGACATTTGGAGGAATTTTTCAAAATTCTTTTTAAATTAAAGTAATCAAAGTTTATCTTAATTATTTTTTATTTATTTTTGGGTTGTAATAAGTTTGAGTATGGACTGTGACATGAGACATAACTTTGGGGATTTTCATTCTGATTCGCATGAATTACTTGCATGATATTAAGTTTTAAAAACTGCATAAATTATTATTTGAATAAGGTTATGCATAAAACTTGGTTTTTATTAAAACTCGACAAAATCACTTTATTTCGCTTCGACAATGAAAAGGAGTTTTAGAAAAAAATATGACTTAGTTATTGAGGTTTAAAATTGTTTATTGATGTTTTATTGAATTACATGAGATATTGATTTTTAGCAAAATGGTTTGTTACGATTTTCGTAAAAAAATCTACCAATATTACATTTTTCTGTTGGAATTATGAGAAATGAGTTCTTAATAAAATTAGACTTAGTTTCAAATTTTATAATGTTTACAAATGAGATTTCTAAAGATATTTGATTTTACGAAATTAACATGTTTTTTCTCCAAATAGTGATGAATAGTTAGTTCTCTAGTTTTGCAGGAAAAAAAATGATTTTGAAGTATGATTGAATTTATGAATGTTTTGAATAGTGATCAAACTTTTACAAATAAATACTAGAATCATCAATTTTTAACATTCTCATGTTTTTGTGAAATTAAGTTAAATATTTGATTTCACCGGTTTGAATGATTTACGCAAATTGTTTCAAAAGTATACTTAAAAACTACGAAATTTTTTTCTGGGTCATTTCAATGGCCATTGTAGCTTTTCGAATTCAGCCATAACTACTAGGTCGGGTTTGGGAGGTTACATTTAGTGGTTTCAAGTTCGGTTCAAAACTCGAACCTTGGATTTTGTTTTGAGTTTGCATGCATATTTTAAAGAGTTATTTTGGGGATCATGCCATAAGAAAATTTTTATGAGATTTTAAAAAAATTTAAATATGAGAACTCCAATATCGTTCCTAAGTTAGTATTGTTACTACTAAACTGTGGATAACTATTAAGATTATTCTATTTAAAATTATAGATTAGAATTGCAAACTTTAGACTGTAAACACTCAGGAAATAATTAGACGTTTTATTTTTGAAAGCGATATGAAAACTCGAGATATGCGAACTCCTGGTATGTGATTTTGAGGGTTGCAATGTCGAGTAGATTAATATTATTCGTTAGCTTTTTCAAGAACTTGTGCATGACCTTGAGACAAATGGCATCGTTAGTGTGTGTACCGCTAAAGGCAAAAATGACAAGACTAGGGATAATTGAGTGTCCCAAGCGATGTTGGGGATTTTAGAAAGAGTTTTCCAAACCTTGGTTGAGTGAACCAAAGTAGTGGCTCAAAGAGATAAAAGAAGAAAAGACTAAGGTGTTGAATAACAGAGGAAGTCTAGCTATACTGGCCCAAATTCGCGACATTTGAAGCAGAACAAAGAGGACAAACTGTAACACCCTATTCTTGGTTTGGTCGCTTGACTTGAGCTATAAAC
>CM076903.1:23739453-23792983 GCA_039519145.1 Kokia cookei | reverse complement strand
CAGAAATTAAGTAAAATGTGAGTAAGGATGTCAACGCAATTAAGTCAGATCTGCACACTAAAATTATTAATATTGTCAATGCAATCAAGGTTAATTGTTAGAGCAACTGAAAGTAAATCAAAGTGTTATTGAAGTGTTGAGTATTTAAATGCATAAAAGTAAAGGTTCGATCAAGTGTAAAGAATTGGAGTGGATCACTGACTTTGCTAAGTAGCAACGCTGGATGTTCCGGCAAGGTAAAATATAGATGGAATGTCATTGCAATGAAGTTCCTTTGAGTTCTTACCAACAACAGCTCCCTACTTAATCCCGACTTAAATACCCACAATCACTCCACCTCTCGGTGCGAGTAATGATGTGTATCCAAGAACAAGTAACTTGTTTTTATCCCAGTCCCGAGTAGCTCTCGCCTAACCCACTTGTTAACCTGACCTGTCACCGCATCTCTCAATGGCGATACACTGCAATTTCACTCTCGTGCTTAAAACGGTTAGATCCAAGAATAAATGGATTAACGGTGTAAAGTAAGAATCAAAATCATCTAATATTAAAAGACACTTTCGTATTCATTTAATATCATCAAAATCCATCATCGTTTAAGAAGAATTAAAGAGTACAATGAAGCTTACTATCTCTAGACTACTAGGCCTACTCCTTAATTGTTCCTCTTGCCCAGCACCAAGCACTCCTCGTCAGGAGTTGCTACACACTTGCTCCATCAGCTCACTCTCCTCCGACGTCATGCTTCCATGGTAGCTTGCTTGAAGATTTGAGAGATTTTTGGATTCAAATTCTTCACTCCTTGATATTTATCTCCTTCTTCTTTCCTCTATTTATAAGCTCAAGAAATTGTAGATTTTGTTCATTTTCAGATCCATCAACTTTGTATAGCTGTAAAAAAAGTTTGTTATTGACAGCTATACAAATCTGATTTGTTTACTGGATTGTTGCAAAATGTCGACACAATTAATAATTACGCCAACAATTTGCCACATTTTTGGACCAATCTGTGGCCGTAACACTGAATGCTTTCTAGCTTCAGAATGGTATACCTCATCTCTTCTCAGATCCAGATGTAATGACAGTTGTCAAAGTTAGTTAAATTCCAGCTGTGCACTCACGTAGTTCTGGTGTGTTCTTCATAAATCTGTAGATTGTCACTGCACTGCAATGCACAATCTGAAATCATAATTGCGAAGAAGACTATGATATTCCTGCGTTGGTGCTTCCAGATGTGAATTCAGCTTGAGTCTACCTATTTAAGGTTCAAATTCATTCCGTCGACATCGCTAATCGCAATTCCAAGATATACTTGTGGCTGCATTCTTCTTTCATAATTACGCTCCTGGATTGATTCCTGCGCTGACAATTCTAAGGTGCAATATTCGACTGATTGCGACGACATTAGTATAAAAAGGGGTAAAAATATCAAGAATTTAAACCAACTAACAATGAGTTAGAAAATATAAAAACTAAGTATGAAATGCTTACGATGCATGCAAAATAATATACAAAAGAGAAAATTAATACCCAAATTTAGGGAAAAAAAAATATGACATTTGTAATACCATCAGCCTTCCAGACACAGTCGTCCACATCCAAGCTATATCAATTGAAAACCATGCGACATATAAAGAGCATATTGATTAATAAGGCAATTGTTGATACACCAAAGAAAATCCAAAAGAAGAATATCACTTAGATGTGCTGGAACTAACTGTGACATAACCAGCATAAACTTTATATACATAAAGTAAAACAACAACAAAAAGAAGTAGAAAAGAAACAACACTTGAGTCTTGCTATCGAGTCCTCTACCCAAGCATAATTAAATAGAATGCCGATAATAGTGCAATGTAGATCATTAATACTACCAAATTAGCAAGATATCTGCCTAATATTATGATTAGCCATCATTCCCATATGATAAGCAGTACAACTGAATATAAAACAACTACCCATGCCACTATAGATAACAGAGCACATAGCATACCCAATTGAAATCCTTGTAAAATACATGAACTCAAAGATTGCATTAAGATCTAACACATTCCGAATACTATCGTACTGGCTACTGAAGTCATCAGTGGTCTCGTACTATTCAGTTTCATTCAATCTTTGTCATAAACCTTAATGGCCTTGGAAATAAGTATTTTGTCCTTTCATGTATTACTAGAGGAAAAGTAAGATTTGTTATGGATACTCTCCATTTATTGAAGTCTCAAACTCATGTCTTATTCTATTTCTTATGATAATCAATATCATCCCTTATCTGAGCTTGATCAACTACAATTTTCAAATTTCACAAAACCTTATGTGCTGACAAGTATTTTAATCTCATTAATAATTCCTTTCTGAAAACAAGTATATATTTTCTCTTCAATCAATACAATCGCATTCTCTGGTCCAATTGTTGTTTTTGTTTCTGTATTCCTAATTTATCCACTAGGTCAGTCTTGTTAGTTCTTTGCACCTAGTTTTGGTGTAGCAGCTATATTTCGATTCATCCTCTTTTTTCAAGGATTTCATAATTGGACATTGAACCCATTTCATATGATAGGAGTTATTGGTGTATTGGGCGTGGCTCTGCTATACACTATTCATGGTGCTACCGTAGAGAATACTTTATTTGAATATGGTGATGGTGCAAATACATTTCATGCTTTTAACCCAACTCAAGTCGAAGAAACTTATTCAATGGTCACCGCTAATCGCTTTTGGTCCTAAATCTTTAGGGTTACTTTTTCCAATAAATGTTGGTTACATTTCTTTATTTTATTTGTACTAGTAACTGGTTTATGGATGAGTACTCTTAGAGTAGTCAGTTTGGCTCTGAACCTACATGCCTATTACTTCGTTTCCCAGGAAATTGGTGCAGTGGAAGATCCTGAATTTGAGACTTTCTACACCTAAAATATTCTTTTAAACGAAGGTATTCGTGCTTGGATGGCGGCTCAAGATCAGCCTCATGAAAACCTTATATTCCCTGATAAGGTTCTACCCCATGGAAACGCTCTTTAATAGAACTTTAGCTTTAGCCGATCGTGACCAAGAAACCATCGATTTTGCTTGGTGGGCCAGGAATGCTCGACTTACCAATTTATTCGGTAAACTATTGGGGGCTCATGTAGCCCGTGCTGGATTAATCATATTTTGGGACAGAGTAATGAACCTATTTGAAGTGGATCATTTTATCCCAGAAAAACCTATGTACGAACAAGGATTAATTTTACTTCCCCACGTAGCTACTCTAGGTTGGGGGTAGGTCCTGGTGGAGAAGTTGTAGACACTTTTCCATACATTGTATATGGAGTATTTCACTTAATTTCCTCTGTCGTATTGGGCTTTGGCGGTATTTATCATGCACTTCTGGGGAGGGCGAGGGGTAGATTTGGGGATCAACCAGTAGCAAGAGAAGGGATAACTTCTTCCTTGAATTGAAGAGTTCGTTCAAAAAATTCATCTATCTTATTAACATACTTATCAAGCTGAACTATTTTTATTCAAAAACCCGCAACTAATCTGTTTCACTAATATAATCAATTCCGAAGGAATCTTGATTAATCCATTCTTTAGATACAATGGTAGTTAAATTTGATTACCGATTATTAACCTCTTCTTTTAACATTGACGCCACCCATCTCAGAAAATCATCAGAAAGATATACCATTACATCTAGAACTTTCTGTACTTACTAATTAGTTCTCAATTCTGACAAAATTATTACTCATGCTACTGATAAGCTATTCAACTCCATAGTTACAAACTTGAACAATAGAAATACTGTGAATATTCCGTAATACAGAATCTTGAGGACGAGGGAGTGGAGGTCGTAAAACCATAAAATTTTATTCTCATATACACATCACATAAAATCCATTAATAATATAGACACTATGAACCTTTACTCTAACCTTTTAGAATATTAGCTCATCTTGAGCAACCTTTTAATCGAAGACTGTAGCATTGCTTTCAGCATCATCAAAATTAGCTCGGTTGGAAATCATCTTTTATCTAGATGAAAAACGTTTCAAATCATGTCAGGAGATATCACACTATCACAGGTTATAAAATGACATGTATTTCTAGACTCAATACATGCTACGTTTAGTACAAGAATCGACTAAATCGTAGCTCTGATACCATTGAATGTAGCAACCCTAACCCATCTCTGTCACCAAATTAGGGTTACGAAGTTTTACCGATCAATACAAACATTTAGTCTCAAATTACCATAGTAATTCAACAATAATCATACATTCACATATATCAATATAACTCCATATATTTGGCTTGAAAACATATTTTAGATACTTGAAAATAGCAAGAATACCATCCAGGACTATTTTGAAACAATCCAGAAAGCTTAGAAAAAAGTTAGGAAATTATGTGAAACAAGGGCACTCGATTGTGTAACAACACGTATGCTCGCCCGTGTTCATATTCGAAATAGCTCTACTGACTTACATCACACACCTGTGTGTGGGATCGTGTTCTAGACCGTGTGTCTATGAGAAAATGGGCCATACGGTCATGTCCCAGCTCGTGTGTCTGCCCGTGTAACTTGCGCCGCACCTTAAAATAGCAAATGACCGTGTGACTGCTCGTGTCACAGGCCGTGTGTACCAAAATTTATTTATAACCAAGTTATACACAAAACATGAATTGCCCAACAAGTTACCATAATTCAACATGAAACCTCATAACCTAAAAACATCCTTTAGAACCTCAAGTTACATGAAATCTTCTCATTTAAACATCCAACCAATATGCCCACCAAAGGCACCACAATTATATGAACCAACCTCAACAAACATACAAGTTCTTACCTTGATAAAATCTCATATGGAATTACTTGCAAGTACATCACATAACATATATAAATATCATACTTAAGTTCTACTAGCTTAAACCAAATATGCACATAAAACATAGTAAACTTTACTATATACAAGTTTAACATCCCCTTCTTAGTACTACAAGACAACTTCCTATATATGACATGAACCATTCAACCTCCCAATATTCTTGATCAAACCAATGTCAACCATATCAAAATAATCATTCCAAATCATACCACATTTAAACCATACTTTATTTGTCATCCATCAAACATACATATATCCATTACCCATTCTACTCATTCTTTTCATTTCGTATATGCATATTCATATTTCCATTTCATATAAACATTAATAACATTAATGTTTTTATACATGCCTTTCCATTAACATTTACTTAATCATTGAAATCATTTGGTAAGAAATAGTAAGTAAAACATAACATCCATATAACATAATATATGAATGGATTCCATGCATAATTCATCCATCAGATGATGGTTTATTATCCATTTACATTTCATATATGCTTATTCATCTTTCCATATCATATAAACATTAAGTCTTTAAACATACCTTTCCACTTACCTTTTCTTTTACCCATTGAACCTTTTCAAATAACATCTGATACTCGAAATCCCTTTCCATGTAAATATAACATTTCCTTTTCCTTTTCAATCATGCTCACACGAGCTGTGAAGTGGATCTACTCACACAAGCTGTGGGTCAGAATGGTAACTACACAATGCTACTCACATGAGCTGTGGAGAATTCGCAAGAAATGCTGGATCTCAGCCATCGGTAAGACCTCTAAGTCCAGCACCCAATACATATACTTCCTAATAACATGTCATTTGTATCCTAAGTATTCTCTAGGCTCAAATGGGTCTCTTTCCATATCCATAACCGTAACCTTCACTTTCTCATTAGCATTTTCAATAATTTTCCATGAAATATTCCCATTTTGGACATAGTATATCATAAAACCATTTATTAAATTCACATGTCTATACTCTCATAATTAACTCACTTTAATTATATAATACAATTAACTATGTAAACCATGCTAATCCATCCAACCAAAGCACCATGTCATTCCATTTACTTAACATTACATTTTGATTCACATAATCAAAATATTAAATAATTATTAATCTAACTCATTCATAGCATAGTATTTAATTACATGACATACAATATAGCACATAATAACTTAAACCTTATACGAATTTACCTCGATTCCTAACATTGTAAAAATAAATGGAGTTGACAACTAATCCACGACTTTGGTCTTTCCCCAGTCAAAGTTTAGTTGACTCTTTTCTTGATCTAAAATATAACTTAACTTAATTAACACTCAAAATATAACTCAAATATTCTATTTAATTATTATTTCCTCATTTGGGTAAAATTACGAATTTGCCTCTATTATTTTAAACTTTTAACAATATAGTCCTTAACATCTTAACTTGAATTTAATCATTTTCTCACTAAACTTGAGTAATCGAATTTTCCCTTTACTAACAACAACCCATACTTTTACTTATTCTATAAAAATATACTTAGGATCTTTTAATTTAACAATTTAATACCCATTTGAATTCACTAAAATCTAACCACAATATATGTTCAACACCCCTTTAAGATTATTATCTAACTCATAGTCTCCCAAAAAATGCAAGGATTTCATTCATGATAACTCCTCAAACTTTCACCAATTTATAAATTAACACATGGGCTATGTAGATTAAGTTAAAACTAGCCCATAAACATAAAAATCATAAAAATAAACTTAGATATACTTACATTCAATTTGACCAAAAGAAAAAATAGCTTGAAGCTTTTCCATTTCCTTTTTCCATGGTGAATTTCGATGGTTGAAGAAGAATGAGAGATATGATATTTTGTTTCTATTATTTTATTCCTTATTTACTTTAATTTCACATATTCATAATTTAATTTAATCTTTAAAATTATTAACTACTCATAACCATGCTCCACCAAACTCCACTATCTTTACTTTCGGGAATATTGACATGCAAGTCCAATATTTAACTCTTCTATGCTATTTAGTTCATTTGACTTCTTTAACAATTATACTTCAATTTTTGTTTCTTTTAAGATTAGCCCTTTTAACTAAATTAACTATTTAAACATTAAAATTTCTGTTCCAACCTTTAATACGCCTATATAATCATTTCATAAACATTTAATAAAAATGTTTACAAGCCCGATTTATAGAAACGAAATCCCAATTCCTCAATTTCTAAAATCGTATGACTTTAAAGATTTACCACATAAATCAAATCACTCGATCAAATAACATAAATTGCCAATTCAAGATTTATTTTAATACAATACTTGACTCGTAAATATTAAATTATAATATTTACGAACCCACTCGTCGAATTTGTGGCCTCGAAACCACTGTTTTTGACATCTTTGAAATTCGGGTTGTTACAAATAGTCTCATGTCCATGCAAAAATTAAAGTAAGCTTTAATTTATTAACCCTTTTGGTTTCACTGCAATAATTAAAATATATACAATTAATATATAGCATGAATTAATTAAATTATGCACAAAATTAATACAAAATGGCATAAAACTACATACTTTCTAAATCCATGCCCTTTATCTAAATATAAACAAGAATAACAGAATTAACTCCTAAATACTTGATCCTAGTTAGTTTAAGTAAAGAGTCATAAACTCTAAAAAACCTCTCTTAATTAGGGCACAACATAAACTTTATCATTGCTAATCATGAGGTAATCTTTATGCTCACAAACTCTTTATGTTGATAAGTCGCTTTGATTGCGAACATTGTTTCTAAATTTTATACTAAGTGTAAGAAAATGCTAACATAAATCATAACGTGCATGCATTTCAATGTCATATGTACTATTCAACATTCAGCAAAGTTTTCAGATCAATTTAGACAAGACAATCACAAGGTTTAATTAGTGGCATTCATATGTTGATCTTAACAATTTCTCTCCACTAATGTAGTTGGCATAATTATCAAATCAATAAGTCTTTTATTAGGTTGTAAGGGGGCTAGGTTAAAGGTAGGGATAAAGAAAAGTGAATTTTTAGGTTCAATAATCTTAACCCTAACTTTGTCTTAGGTCCCTTTTACGTCACAACCTTCCTACGAATGGGTCTTTGGAACACCCCCAAACTTATTTTGAACTCATTCTCATCAATTTTTCCAAAATTTGATCACAATTTTCATTGCTTCTTATTTTTTCAAAGGAAGAGCATGCTCATATTTTTGAATTATTCCTCAAATTTTGATCACCAAGACAAGAATAGTTACGATGGGTGCACAAAATATGATAAATTTAAAAAGATAGTAATATAACTTATGATGTAGGTAATTCACAATAAAACAAACCGTTTAGCTCAAAATAAAGTTTTAAGGGTTAAATTGATAAGGTAGGCTTGAAAGGCTCAAATGATCCAAAAAAAAATGTGTCTATATCATGTTTAGATTCTTATGCCTCCTAGGATTTTGCCTTAAGAAAGTTACTATGTCAATTACAATGACTTCAGCCTTCATGCATGTCCATTTCTAAGGAAATTAAATTTTCATGGCAAGTACCAAATAAGACTAAAGAACATACAAGCATTGCATAACTTAATATAACATAAAAATAACTTAGATAAAATTAGAAATCATGCTTGCATTTGAGCTAAATTATGAACACAAATTTTCTTTGAACATTCATTTTATTTCATGCAAAGATTGCCTTACCCCTTTTAAAAAGAAACAATGTCCTCATTGTAAAAAAAAGTAATGAAGGAAAACTAAACACTAGGTAGAGTTGTAAGAAAACAGAGGTGAGTCATGAAGGCTGTTTAAGTACCAAGTCTTTCTTAACAATCCAATCATATACATGTTAATTCTCATTACCACATTACTCTACTTTTCATAATAAAGAGGCATTGAGCTTAATTTATTCATGTTTGCAACTTCTTATTTATTATGCGAAAGCAAAATACTAACTATGAAAGAAAATATAAATGCCTAAAAATAAAAACATGAAGAATGAAACAAGATAAATTCAGACCTCACAATCAAATCTTTGAAATGAGAATGTAGAAGAAATGTAAATAAACCTCACATTTGAGCCTCTAAATGAAATAAAAAGTAAATGGACCTCCACACCTAGGCCTCTAAATGCAATGAAAAATAAATGGACCTTCACACTTGGGCCTCTTAATGTGAGGAAAAGTAAATGGACCTCCACACCTGGGCCTCTAAATGCGATGAAAAGTAAATAAACCTCAACACCTAGGCTTCTAAATGCAATGAAAAGTAAATGAACCTCCATACTTGGGCCTCTAAATGTAATGAAAAGTAAATGGAACTCCACACTTGGGCCTCTAAATGCGATGAAAAGTAAATAGACCTCCACACATGGGCCTCTAAATGCAATGAAAAGTAAATAGACCTCCACATTGGGCCTCTGAATGCAATGAAAAGTAAATGGACCTCCACACCTATGCCTCTAAATGCAATGAAAAGTAAATGGACCTCTACACATGGGCCTCTAAATGCAATGAAAAATAAATGAACCTCCACACCTGGGCCTCTAAGAGCAATGAAAAGTAAATGGACCTCCACACCTATGCCTCTAAATGCAATGAAAAGTAAATAGACCTCCACACCTATGCCTTTGAATGCAATGAAAAGTAAATGAACCTCCACACATGGGCCTCTAAATGCAATGAAAAGTAAATGAACCTCCACACATGGGCCTCTAAATGCAATGAAAAGTAAATGAACCTCCACACTTAGGCCTCTAAATGCAATGAATGCTTCCCTTTTTTGAATTTTTCATAAAAGGTCATCATTTTAAGAATCATGTTTTTAGGTTGAAAAGATCAAATCCTTATCCACACACAACTGATCATGAAAATCAAATTCCTTGGGATATCACCTTAATGAATTTCAAAAAATGATTTTATGACTCGTAAATCAAATTCTCAGATGATAATTCACTTAACAAACTTGGCACTACCGATTTCATAAATCCACCATTGAAACATAAATTTCTTGCATTGAGAGTCAACTCGTTAATTCTCGTGAGGCCGAATTTCCTTTCCTTGACATTGGACTGTTTCGACTGGGAACTTTGTACCATGCTCGTTTTCAAAATTCTATCTTAATGTAGATATTCTTTAATATAGTTCCTTTCTCTTGCTCTATCTATTTTTCCTTCTTTTTTTGTTATTTTTTTTCTCTTTTTTGTGTTTTTTTTTATTTAAACAAAATATTCTTTCTATAGACTCTTGCATTCTCCAAGTAGATTAATACCCTAATTTAAACCAGCCATAAGCAATCAAAGATGAACTTGTTCCAAGGTTGTAGTGTCGGCCAGAGTTTGGGTGCCAAAGAAAGGGCTAAAATAGGCTAAAATAGATGACTTCAGGACTCGTATTGGAGGATCAATTTCTTCTGAAAATTTTCATTATCCTCTAGGATATCTCGTATCATTTTTTTTTTTTTAGAAATCTCTCTGAATAGCTCATTTTTGAGTTTTCACCCCAGAGTTCATCTTCCTGTTTTATGCTCTTGAAAATGTCACAATTTCTCAAGTATTAACTTCTTGATTTGAATAAACATATTTCATCAAAATGGTCTTTTAAGGGTTGTAACGTTCTAAGGGTTGAAGGTCAATTAGAGAAAGAGTTTCCAAGTTAAAAAAATTATGTGAAATAGTATAAAAACCATGAGAAATTATTTTGAATTTTTTATTGCTCCTTCCATCTCTTAATCACTTTTCTTCATTCTTACTCCTATTTCTTTTCTTTTTATTTTTTATTCGCTTTCACTATTTCTTTTTTTTTCTTTTTTTGGAAGGAGATTAAAAATTAAGAATTTTGCTTTCATTCTTCATGATCTTTCTTGTCAATCCATGATGCTTGATAAATGCCTTTAATTAGGGTTTAAAAAGAAGATACATCAGACTCAAAATGAGGTAGCAAGGGATATAATTTTCTCTAAGTGACGGGGAGAACAAAAGGATGCCATTTATCATTTCAAAATATGATTAATCTCATCACAAAGGTCATTGTTAGAAATGTGCTCATCTTTTCAATTTGAATTACGCATAAGCTCATGGTTGCCTCGCAATGTTGTAAAATCATCGATTCATACCCAAAACCTCATAATTTGGCCTCCAATGTGAAGGGTGATCCTTCGATAAGGGTTAATTTTGAACAAATAAGATGACCCAAAGTGGTTAACAGAGGATGAAATCTTTTTCAAGTGAAGGATATTTCAAAAATGTCATTCGTCACTTTGAACATGGCCAACTTATTATGTAATAACCTTAAGGAGAATGCAAGATTCCAAAGCAAAACGTAACTTCAAACGTGATGCACAAAGAAAAGAAAAAAAGAAAAAGCCAAGATTATTTAATGTGAATAACTCTTTATGAACAATCAAGCTTAGTTTTTAAGTATTTTTTACTGCATCAGAATTTACAGGGTTTGACATCTTGTCTCCATCCATTTTAGCGAGAATCAATGCTCCACCAAAGAAAGCTTTCTTCACCACATACGATCCCTTCCATTTTGGCATCCATTTTCCCTGATGATCATGAACATATAACAAAATCTTCTTCAGTAACAGATCCTCTTCTTTGAATTGCCTTGGTCGCACTTCTTGTCATAGGCCTTCATCATTCTTTGCTGATACAACTGACCATGACATAAAGTTGCTGATCTCTTTTCCTCAATTAAATTTAACTGCTCATATCTCTCTTGCACCTATTCAGTCTTCTCCAGTCGCACCTCCCTCAACACTCGTAAAGATGGGATTTGCACCTCGATAGGTAAAACGACCTCCATGCCAACACTAATGAAAATGGAGTAGCTCTAATTGATGTTTTCATTGATGTGCGGTATGCGTGCAGAGCAAAAGGGAGTTCCTCATGCCAATCCCTAAATGTTTTTATTATGTTCAAAATAATCTTCTTAATATTCTTGTTTGCAGCCTTGATTGACTCATTCATTTTTGGACATTATGTAGAATTGTTATGCTTGATCTTAAATTATTCGCAAATGTCTTCTATCAAGGCATTGTTCAAGTTATTGGCATTGTCTAAGATGATTATTTTTGGTAAACCATACCGAAAAATGACCTCTTTTTTAAAAAATTTGCAGATGACTGATCGAGTTACATTGGCATATGAAGCAACTTTAACCCACTTAGTGAAATAATCAATCACTATAAAGATAAAGAGATGCCTTTATGATGCTTTTAGTGTGATGGGGCCAATGACATCCATGCCCCCACATTGAGAACGACCAAGGAGGCGTCAAGACATGAAGATTAGTAGGAGGAGTGTTAAAATTGTCAGCATAAATCTGACATTTTTTTACACTTCCGAGCATAATATAAAGAATCTTGTTCTAACGTCAAACAAAAACATTCAGCCCTCATGATTTCCCTTGCCCCATTACTATGTGCTCCACATACTCCATCTTGAATTTCCTTCATTATCTGATTCCCCTCTTCTGTGTCAACACATCTCAACAGTGTTTGGTTACTTCCTCTTTTGTACAAAAAATCACTGTCCAAGGAGAAACCCATAGCTAGCCTCTTAATTATTCATTTATCACTTTCTTAGGCGCAATTTGGGTATTACTGGTATAGAAAATTCCGACTGATGTAAAAATAACATTGTTTCCCATCCGTTCTTGATTCTACTCCCACGTAGTGGGCCGGCGAGTCCTTGACCCTTAGCTGTATAGGTTGCACTTCTGTGTTGGATTCTACTTTGAACATTGCGGCTAGAGTAGCTAATGCATCTGCTAACTATTTTTTTTTCTCTTGGTAAATGAAAAAATTGGACATCATCAAACTTTTTGATTAGTCCGTGCACATATGTTTCATAGTGATTTAGTTTGGAATCTCTTGTTTCCCATTCTCCTCTTAATTAGTAAACAACTAACGCTGAGTCACCAAAAACTTTTAAAACCCTAATCTTTTTCTCAATGATGATCTAAATTGCCAAAATGCATGCCTTGTATTCAGCTACATTGTTCGTATAGGTGAACATCATTTAGCTGTAACAGGAGAATACCAGCCACTTTGAGAGATTAGTACTGCCCTAGTCCTATGCCGAATCATGTTGGATGCTCCATCAAAATAAACCCTCCAAATTTCTTCTTCGCACTTTGAAATTGACATGATCTCTTCGTTTGGAAAATCAAAACTCATGGGCTCATATTCCTCTTTTGCGTGATCCGCTAGAAATTTTGCGACTATGCTTTCTTTTATAGCCTTTTAGGACATGTAGACGATGTCATACTCGGACAATACCACTTTCCAACAAGCATCTCTCCCTAATAATGATGGCTTCTCGAAAATTTACTTCAAAGGGTTCAACTTTGCAATGAGGAAGGTGGTGTGATACAACATGTATTGCCTTAGTCGACACGTGGTCCATGCTAAAGTGCAACACATCTTTTCCAGATGGGAATACTTGTTCATATTCCGTGAACTTCTTGCTCAGATAATAGATTGCGTGCTCTTTCTTGTTTGAACCATCTTATTGCCCGAAAACACAACCTAAAGAATTATCCATCACTACCAAATACAAAATCAAAGGTCTTCTTGGCACCGGGGGAATCAAAATTGGTGGCTTAGCCAAATACTCTTTTACTTTCTCAAATGCTTTTTGACAATCTCCAGTCCATTCACCATTACCATGTAAGAGCTTGAAGATGGGATCACATTTATCCGTCAATTGTGAGATGAAACAAGACACGTAATTTAACTGTCCCAAAAAACCTCTTACCTCTTTTTGAGTTTTAGGGGATGTCAAATCTTGAATTGCTCGAACCTTGTCTGGATATATTTCAATTCCCCGTTTACTCACTACGAAACCCAACAGCTTCCCCGACTTTACCTTGAAAGTACATTTTATTGGATACGAAACCCAACAGCTTCCCCGACTTTACCTTGAAAGTACATTTTATTGGATTCAATCTCAATTTGTATTTCCTCAATATTTCAAATAGTTTACGGAGGTTTTCCAGATGACTTTCCTCTCTAGTGAAGGTAACAAGAAAATATCCTTGGGGTTGGCTCGATTCAAATCTCTATAATCAATGCACATTCTAACTTTCCCATCCTTTTTAGGTACTAGAACAATATTCGTCACCCACTCTAGGTATTTAGCTACTTCTAGAAATCTCGCATCGAATTGTTTCTTGACCTTTTCTTTAATCTCTAATAGCATCTTAGATTTCATCTTTCTCAACTTCTGGTATACAAGCTTGGAATTTGATTTCAAAGGTAGCCTGTGTTCCACGATATTGGTGTCCAAGCCCGGCATGTCTTGGTATGACCATGAAAACACATCTGAGAACTCAATGAGTAGATCCTTCAAAAATTAACTTTTCTCTGGCATGAGAGTCGTTCCAATCCTAATTTCCTTTCTTACCTCATCATCACTCAGATTGATTAAATTTGTTCCCTCCAAGTGGGGTTCTAAAGGCTTCTTTTCTTGTCTAAAAAACTCCTTTGGTACAACTTCCTGATCTTTTGTCTCATGATCATTACAGTGAACATAATTATGAGAATTTGATTGAAAGATGTCATTTGGATCATTTGTCAATTCATGATTTATATCCCTAAAATAATTATGAGTATGTATATTGGTATTTGAACGAAAACGATTAAAAGAATAAAACTCAATAGGGACATGATCCAAATCTGATTTCATCAATGAGAAAATAATTTTACATGAATTTTTGAAGGAAATTAAATTAGCTGAATGATATTAAACTTTGACATAAAAACTTTTAAAAATAATTACATCTTGAAGGACTCAAGGGCATCAGGTAATTGTATGAGCTGCCAATTGTCCGAGGTGGAGGGTTCATAGTGAACCCAATCTCTTGACATCGACACTTGATGGTATTACAAATGACATATATTTTCTCCCTAGATTTGGATATTAATTGTCTCTTTTGTATCATATTTAACATGCATTATAAGTATTTCATACTTAGTTTTTATAATTTCTAACTCATTGCTAGTTGGTTTAAATTCTTGTTATTTTTACCTCTTTTTGTACTAAAGTCGATGCAATCAGCCAATATATTACGCCTTAGAATTGTCAGCGTAGGAATCAGCCCAGGAGCTCAATTATGGAAGAAGAATGCAGCCACAAGTATAGCTTGGAATTACGACCAAAGATGTCGATGCATTGAAAGCTTTACTTTGTTTGAGTGAAATCAAGCCACAAGCACATCTGGAAGCGTCAGCATAGGAATTTCACGCGTTGTCGCCGCAATTAAAGATTTCAGATTGCAACCAGAGATGCAGAGACAATTTGCAGAGTTATAAAGATCACACCAGATCTGCGTGAGTGCACAGCTGGAATTTAACTAACCGTGACAGCTGTAATTAGATCTGGATCTCAAAAGAGATGTCCAGAATTGTGGCGACATTCTGCAATAGCCCAGCAAACAAATCAGATTTACATAGTTGTCAATAACAAACTTTTACAATTGTACAAACTTGTTAGATCTAAGAATGAAGAAAAACTACAATTTCTTGAGCTTATAAATAGAGGAAATAAGAATGAGATAAATATAAAGGAGTGAAGAATTTAAATCCAAAAATCTCTGAAATCTTCAAGGAAGCTACCATGGAAGCTTGACGTCGGAGGAGGGAAAGCTGATGGAGCAAGTGTGCAGCAACTTTTCATGAGGAGTGCTTGATGCAGAAGCAAGAGGAACAATTAGGGAGTAGGCCTAGTATTCTAGAGATAGTAAGCTTCGTTGTACTCTTTAATTCTTCTTAAACGATGATGGATTTTGATGATATTAAATGAATACGAGAGTATCTTTTGATGTTAGATCATTTTCATTCTTACTTTACACTGCTTATCCGTTTATTCTTGGATCTAACGGCTCTAAGCACGAGAGTGACATTGTAGTACACTGACATCAAGAGATGCGATGACAGGTTAGATTAACAAGTGGGTTAGGATAGAACTGCTCGGGACTAGGACAAACTCCAGTTAGTTGTTCTTGGATACACATCACTGCTTGCACCAAGAGGTGGAGTAGTGTATTTGAGTCGGGATTCAGTAGGGAGCTATTATGGGTAAGAACTCAAAGGGACTTCATTACAGCAACATTCCATCTATACAATACCTTGTCGATGCATCCAGCATTGCTACCTCTCCAACTCTTTACACTTGATCAAACCTTTACTTTTATGCATTTAAATATTCAACACTCAACACTTCAACAACACTTTGATTTACTTTCAGTTACTCTGACAATTAACCTTGATTGCATTGACAATATTAACAGTTTAAGTGTGCAGATCTGACTTAATTGTGTTGACATCCTTACTCACATTTTATTTAATTTCTATATTAGTTGCTCTAACATTTAAACATCAAGAACCCATTCCTCGTGGGATTGATATCCGATAGAATTGTCTATCAACTATACTTGCATCAACGTGTGTACGCTTGCACATTGCTGTGACGTAAAACACCGATCAAGTTTTGGCGCCGTTATCAGGGAATGACTTTTGTTTGATGTTTATTTTTGCCGTTGCATTTATTCTTTATTATCTAAATTTTATTTTTCACTAACTTGTTTTCTTTTTGTTGTTTACTTTTACATTCTTTCTTTTAGAAAAATATAGCAAAGAACGAGGTATATAGAACCTCAAGATGTTGGATGAGTAATGCTATAGAAATGGAGCTCGATGTCACAAACACCAAGGTATCTTCTTTGACTAATATGAGTAATTCAATGTAATATCCTACAACAATTGCAAGATGGAAATTTGCAGTGACAATTTGTAATTACTTGGGGAGAACCATGAGTTTGAAGAATGCCCATCAAATCAAGCAATTGTGTACAACATGGGGAATTTTGGTCGGAATAAAAATCCATATTCCAACACTTACACGCCAGAGTGGGAGCAACATCCAAATTTTTGTTGGAACAATCGAAACCCTGGAAGTATAGACAATGATGTTAGATTTGAGTGAACATTGCCCAATTATGATCAACCTTCATCAAGGCAAAATATCCAACAAGATGAAGCATTAGAGTTTTTATCAATTGAAAATTTGCTGCGACAATATATTTCCAAGACTGAATCTGTGCTTCAGAGTGAAACTGAATCCATACGAGCTCTAGAAAATCAATTTGGCCAGATTGTGGGCGCAATAAATTTGTGACCACAAGAAACTTTGTCGGTTGATATTGAGAATTCGATATCACAAGGGCAAGAGCATGATGAGGAAATCATTCTTAGAAGTGAAACTTAACAAAATGAAGTTGTTAGAGATGCTATAACAAAAGAAGATAATTTAAATCTCAATAATGGAAAGATGTCAACGCAATCTAAAAAGCAAACTGCAGCTGAAGAGGTTAAACAAAATATTGTGGCGACAAAATCAGATCACTTTGTTTCCACAAATGCTATAACAAAATAGCCTTAGAAACTGGAAGACACATTGTCAAAGAAGAGAAGATTGGAAGATGTCGAAACAATCACACTTACTGAAGGGTGCACTATCATGACAATTAAATTGCTCCAAGAATTTCATGATCCCAAGATCTCCTCAATACGCTACTCCATTGATGATAGGTATATTGGAAAGACATTATGTGATTTCAATGAAAGCATAATTTTGATGCCTATATTCGTAATTAAGAAGTTACAGAATTGGAAAAAAATGCAAGAAAGAGTGGAGATTTTTTTTTGGGACGGTGTGATGAATAAAAAAGTACAAAGCACTTGAGGAATAAGTAAACACCATTGTTGACGCTTTAGGATTCTATTGTCAACGCATTTTACATTTCCTTTTACCTTTTCACTTTTACTTTTGTCAATGCATCACAAGAACAACATGTCGGCGCAATATATAATGACTCACCAAAGCTTTTCAGTAAGAGTCTCGTTGGATGATTTTCTTCTATCCCCATCTGTTGGATCAAGCAAAAAGGTTATAAACCCTTCTCTGTTGACTTCATGCTTTCCACTCACAATCGCCATTGCTGTTACATTTATCCTCTCAGTATTCCTAAAGTTTTTCTGTAGTTGTCTTTTTACCTTTTATACATAGCACTACGGTGACATTAGATCGCATGTGTCTCTTGCATTCAATCCTCAAAAGTCGCCACATCGATGTCGGCATAATTCTCCACGACCAGATTGCTGAAGTTGCTTCTAAGCAGACAGGTATATTACCATTTCTTTCTTTAATCATGCTGCTATGTAAACAACGAGGTATTATTCCTAGAGATGGTGAAGAGGTGCTAGAGAATAAAATCCCCATCAATGAAATCTCAATAGAGAGAATGATGAGAGGGCAAGAGACACCGATAGTGAAAGAAGCACCTAAGAAGAAGGAGAAGGGAAAGAAGAAGGACAAACATGAGAATGTGTCCACAGATGCTCAGTTGCAAAAGAGGTTGGCTGTAATGGAAAAGAACATTGATCGTATCGGCATGCGTCAGATTCATATTTTCGACGCATTAGAGGACATGGACTACAGACAATATCCATTTTATGAGTACACCAGAATATGGAACAAATCTATTATCGACGCATTGAGAAGAATGAGTCCAAATCCCCTACTAGAGTTCCTTGTCTTCCCACCTATTATTAAGGAAGATACCTCATCCTCCGACCAGCCTGCTCTTGATGGTAGGCCGCAACATGTTCCCTCTCCAACAAGAATCCACACTTCAGATGACGAGGAGCATGAGGGTTATTCTAATGCTATGGAGGATTGCTACAGAATTATAGTCAGCTTGTTTGAAGAAGAGTTCTCGAATAGCCTTGGGGCTAATATCACAAAGTTCACAACTATAGTTAAGGAGGTGCATACTCCAATTGTATCCAAGGATGTCGACGCAGAGGAAGGCACTGACAAAGACACCACTGAGTAGTAACAGCCTGAAGAAGGAGAACCAGAATAAGAAAAAGGCCAAGAGAAGGAGAAGGAAAGAGAGGAAGAATTTGAGAAGAAGGACCTTGCAGGGAAGTAGGAGGAAAAGCAAGATGATGCCTCAACAGATATCACTGAGGATATTGTCGAAGCACCCGTAAATGTGAGGGCATCCAATACAAACGTGGCTCCACTTGAAGCGAGCCAGACTGAGGCAATTACTAGTAGTGCTGAAGATTGTAATCATTTGGCCATAGTGCCTTATATAGCACCACTTGCAGAAGTCCACCCATCAGATGTGATTGTCAATGAGGCTGCCATCAAACCAACTAAAGAGGAGCAATCCACTGATCCGGTTGGTACAAAGGAACGAAGGAGGAAGTGCACCAAAGACAAGAAGCAACGCAAGGAGGAACGAAAGCGTAAGAAGAAAAAGACCAATGCAACCACATCTTCGACTGCAGCGCACTCAATTAGTTTTTATTTTTTTTAGCACTTAGTTTAGTTTTCATGCATATCATGTAGTTGTAGTATAATTGTCCATGCATTATTGATGTCATTGCATTTTTATTTGTCGCTACATTTACATTGGCATTGCATTTTCATATATATATTTATTAATGTCAGCGCATTAGGGATAATGCACACTTTAAGTTCAAGGGGAATTTGTGTGAAATGGAAATGCAATTGCACCCACATTTTTGAGAATTTACTTGTGTCTTTAGTTAATTAAAGTATGCAGAATTTCAACAAAAATGTGACGACATTTTATTTGATGCGTAAATATTAAATTATTTGAAATACTAATATGTGAATTGGGTGAATATGAATGAATATTGAATCCTTTATTTTTGGATGAATGATTAGAATTGCTTCAATAATATATGGATAGTATTACTCTTTGAATCTTGAACTAACTTTCCAATTGCAGCGACATTGTATTAATAAAAGACACTCTAATGTGAGTGCATTGTGACTTTTCAAGGGAGAACACTCCACTGCAGGTTTAGCAAAATCATCTAGCCAAAGGCTATCACTGTTAGAGTGTGTGTCGGTGCAATTACATACCTCCTAGGGGTTTGTTGCACCCCATCGTTACTGCGTAGGAACAAAGGTAGAGTAATTCAATGACATCTCTCAGTCACTTGAAAAAGAAAAAAATGAGAAAAAGGAAGAAAATGAAAAAGAAATTTTTTTTTTGTTGTATTGGTTCAAGGAAGATGAGGATTCAATGCATGATACTAACATTTATGAAGTTGCAGTTTTTAATTGTTCATGCCTATAAATTGTCGGTGCATTATTCTATCATGTGAATACAATTTGTGCATTAGGATTTCAGAAAATTCAAGTTCCGAGAATAATGATTGCGGTGATATGTTTGCTTGTTATTTTGTTAATTTTTGTTTACTCGAGGACAAGTAAAAACTCACGTTTGAGGGTGTGATGGTATTACAAATGACATATATTTTCTCCTTATTTCTCCCTAAATTTGGGTATTAATTGTCTTTTTTGTAGCATATTTAGCATGCATCATAAGCATTTCATACTTAGTTTTTATATTTTCTAACTCATTACTAGTTGGTTTAATTTCTTTTTATTTTTACCTCTTTTTGTACTAATGTCGATGTAACCAGTCGATATATTACGCCTTAGAATTGTCAGCGTAGGAATCAACCCAGGAGCTCAATTATGGAAGAAGAATGCAACCAGAAGTATAGCTTGGAATTACGACCAGAGATGTTGACGCATTGAAAGCTTTACTTTGTTTAAGTGAATTCAAGCCACAAGCACATCTAGAAGCACCGGTGCAAGAATTTCACACGTTGTCGCCGCAATTAAAGATTTTAGATTTCGACCAGAGATGCGAAGACAATCTGTAAAGTTATAATGATCACACTAGATCTGCATGAGTGCATAGCTAGAATTTAACTAACTGTGACAACTGTAATTAGATCTGGATCTGAGAAGAGATGCCCAGAATTACGGTGACATTTTACCGACATTTTACAGTAGTCTAGTAAACAAATCAGATCTGCATAGATGTCAATAACAAACTTTTACAGTTGGATATGAGAATGAAGAAAATTTGCAATTTCTTGAGCTTATAAATAGAGGAAAGAAGAATGAGATAAATATGAAGTAGTGAAGGATTTAAATCCAGAAATCTCTCAAATCTTCAAGCAAGTTACCATGGAAGCTTGACGTCGGAAGAGGGAGAGCTGATGGAGCAAGTGTGTAGCAACTTCTGATAAGGAGTGCTTGATGCAAAAGCAAGAGGAACAATTAGGGAGTAAGCCTAGTAGTCTAGAGATAGTAAGCTTCATTGTACTCTTTAATTCTTCTTAAACGATGATGAATTTTGAAGATATTAAATGAATATGAGAGTATCTTTTGATGTTAGATCATTTTGATTCTTACTTTACACTGCTTATCCTTTTGTTCTTAGATCTAACCACTCTAAGCACGAGAGTGACATTGTAGTACACCGACATCGAGAGATGCAGTGACAGGTTAGATTAACAAGTGTGTTAGGTGAGTGTTGCTCGGGATTGCGGCAACTCCAGTTACTTGTTCTTGGATACACATCATTGCTTGCACCGAGAGGTGGAGTAATGTATTTGAGTCGGGATTAAGTACGGAGCTATTGTGGGTAAGAACTCAAAGGGATTTCATTGCAGCGACATTCCATCTATACAACACCTTGTCGACGCATCCAAGATTGCTACTTAGCGAAATCAGTGATCCTCTCCAATTCTTTACGCTTGATCAAACCTTTACTTTTATGCATTTAAATATTCAACACTAAACACTCAACACATTTTGATTTACTTTCAGTTGCTCTAACATTTAACCTTTAAACCTTGATTGCATTGACAGTAGTAATAATTTTAGTGTGCAAGTATTAATTTGCACTGACATCCTTATTCACATTTTACTTAATTTTTGTATTAGTTACTCCGACATTTAAACATCAAGAATCCATTCCTCGTGGGATCGATATCCTATAGAATTGTCTATCAACTATACTTGCATCGACGTGTGTTCGCTTGCACATTGCTGTGACGTAAAAACACCGATCAACACCCTATCACCGATCATGTTTAGATTCACTGCATCTCCATTAGTCATTAATTTGACCGAGGTCCTTTCTTGATGCTCGAATCCCACTATAAAAGGTCTAAGATACTGGAGGACAGATCAAAAGAGGTTCTAGCACCTTCTTTCTAGCTATGCGGGCCAACCTCTTTACTCTCCACTCTTTACACATTCTTTCGACATCCTCTATTATAGGCAACCCATTTACTCTTAGAATTTGAATGGCCACAACTAATGCCTGAAGCGGTAAATCTTCACGATATATCCCTACATCACTGCAAAGAGGGATTGGATAGTCCAAACTGTCACTTCCTTGTTACCCTCACATCAAAACAAACATTAAAAGAAAAACTATATGCAAAAATTCCTATGTTACTCTCCACACTTTAGATAATACATTGTCCTCAATGTGTAGCCTCTTTAATAGTAAGGAAAGAAGTTACCCGATTAATCTTAGAAAACTCATCTTCTTCTCATGGTGGTTGTCCTTCCTCCTTTTCTTGTTAATGCTCAAAATATTCGTGTTTCCAAAGTGTGAGGTTCCTACAAAAAGAATTAATGCATATATGCAAAATTAAATTCTAATCCTACTCTTACAAATTATATGTCTTAAAAAAAAATCCAAATTTACATGTCTCAAAAATTAAAGTCTTAAAAATACTTCATTTGTCCTCGTCCATCTCCTCCTTATCACTATTGTTCCCTTCTTCTGGTTCCTCCTCATTATGCTCCTCATCCACTACCCCAAACATGTTCAGTGTGTAGTTAAGGACCATAATATTGTGTTATCGAGCAAACTCTTGAAACATCGGTCCCTATTCTTGCATCCATTACATCATCCAATTGAGCTTTGGATCACTCATTTCACTAACTTCTTGTTGGGCTGGTGCCAATCTTTATGTGGAAGTTGGCATAACCACCGAGTCTTATGATTTCCTCTTCCCCTCTTTCAGTTGTTTAGCACAAAGCTCTCCATATTATTGGAAGAGTGTGTCACCAATAACCCTTCTTGATGGCTTCAATGTTTGGTCAATGGATGTCGTGGGCACACTCACCCTTCTACACAAAGCTGTGATTAAGAAAGGAAAGAAAATCCCCACTTTTTGGTTTCTCACACATCTACTCATTTTTTTATGGCTCCATTTCCCTATACAAATTGCTTTTTCTGCAAAATTGCATATAGTATACTGCTCGAAAAACATTAACGTTAGACACATTTAAAGCAAGTATCATACGTGTGCATATAAATTAAATCCACATTTTGGCTTCAGGGAACATAATGGCTTGGTTGAATGAAGTAGGGATACTAGTGCATGGCCTTAATTTCCATTCCTTCCTTTAGCTTGTAAAATATGAAATTACTTCGTTCATGCTTATATCACTAAAAGATTTTAAGTCGATTTGGTCTAAGAAATCCTGTTCATAATAAGGAGCATCGAAGAATTTACATATTATTTTGGGGGTTAGCTTGACTCCAACTCCTCTAATCTCTAAAATTTCCCAATTAAATTCACCATTAGTCTTAAAAATATATTCTTTTAAAACGACATAAAATTCTTGGACTACAGAGATAACTGCATGTTCTGTGGGATTGTCCAAAATTGTTCCCACCTATGATACCTAACTAGAGGCAAGATTTATCTGCACAGAACCAATAAGGGTCAAAACCCCTCTCTTGAATGAATGTCTTCCCTTGAAGCTCATTAAAACATCTTTCTACATTTGCGTTCAAAAAATTTGAAAGATGTGTACCCAATGATGGTTACAGATTCATAGTTCGTCTAGCTTTTCTAGGAGGTATTTCAAATCGAAGAGTGTAGAGGAGGAAGTTCAAATCTGTTTCGTGTGCTTCTCCTATTGTTTTAAAACGGAAAAATTAAAAACAGAAAATAGGAAAAGAAAGATTTTTCAGTTTTTAAAGTTTTTGCTAGTTAAATAGATGGAGTAGTCAAGTTGTTCAGTATATATAGGGATAAAAATTAGGGTTTTAGGCTAAGTTCAGCAGCATCAGCTGTCAGGTCGTACAGTCTCAGGCTGGTCTATCCTGTAAAATTTCATCTATGTCATGAGACAATATCCTACTTACTAACACTCAGTTTTATCTTGTTTGGTTGTGTTAATTTATGTCGTGACACCTAGTATGTATGCGAATATGTCTCTGCCTTCCCACGACGTGAATAAAAACTTGTTAGTAATATATACAATAATATAGAGCCAAGTTAGTAGCACCATTTTACCTTTAGGATTTCACTACCGGAACTTATCCGGTATGCTTATCCTCGTTGAGCGGATCCAATTTTGTTCTCTATTTTGTCTATCTCCCATTAGACTTTTCTATTTCTTTCTATCAATCCCTTTCTTTAAATCTATTAATGCGTTCTTTGTTCATGAAATGGATCCGATTGTGCCTTTCACTTCCATTTAATTTTAGCAAGTAGCACTGCTCATTGCGCTTTTTAGTTTCATCGTTTTTGTCCCCACATTTGAAGGTCTCTACCTAACCATGAATTCACATAGTGAGTTCATTATTGTTCAAATCAATGGTAGACCTAGATGTGACTAGAAATGGTCTTCCTAGCAAAATGGGTAATCTCTATCCTCTTCAAAATCTAGAATCACAAAATCCGCAGGGATGATGAAACTTCTCACTTGGACTAGCAGATCCTCTAGAACTCCCTTTGGCCTTATAGATGACCGATTAGCTAGTTTCAAAGTTACTTGGGTATTTTTCAAATCTCCGCTCACAAGTTTCTTAAATACCAACAAAGGCATTAAGTTTATGCTTTCTCCAAGATCACATTGCACTTTGCTAAACCGAAGGTTCCCAATTTTGATTAGAATTTTAAAACTGTTAGGATCCTTCAACTTTTGTTGAATTGCTTTAGAAATAATCACGTTGCATGACACATTCACTTCCACTTGCTCTCCTACCTTGATCTTCCTACACCTTGACATTATCTCCTTTAAGAACTTGGCGTACTTGGGTACCTTTTCTATCAGTTTAATAAAAGGTAAGTTAACGTTCAAAGATTTGAAAAGGTTTAGAAAACTTACAAAATCATCATCGTCTTGTTTTTAATTTTCTTCTAACCTTTTTGGAAATGGAATCAAGGTACTTTTATCTTCTTTAGGCATATCTTCTTTCTTTTTCGATGCCTCTTTTGATGGTACCACTTTAGGTGTTATGACTTTAGTGTCATTATGAGAAGGAATATATATAACCTCATGAGAATTGATTGATTCTTCTCCCTTTTTTGATTGTTTTGGGCTACTCAATACTATTCCCGATCTCAACTCAATCATCTTGACTTGCTCTTTACCTTCTCTTCGAGGATTGTTCTCAGTATTGCTAGGGATGTCAGAACCAATTTGCCTCATAAGATCACTTACAATACTCATTAATTGGTCCATCATCTCCTTTAGCTTTACTATTGTTCTGGTAGTATTAGTGCAATCAGAATGCATTTGTTTACATCCATCCTTATGAAGTGCATCTCCCCTTCGATCCTATCCAGCCTTTGACCACATGAAGTATGGTCACTTTGAACCGCTCTTTCTGACTGCTTCTACAAGAATGGGGGTTGGTAACTAGGATTTCTTAACAGTGTGTTGTTGTTACTCCTTCCCCCTTGACTTCCTCCCCATCTAAAGTTAGGATGGTCTTTCCATCCTGAATTATATGTGTTTTAGTAGGGTTTTCAATTTCGAATGCAAATATAATTTCCCTCTTCAGGGTTGGTGAGATAATGGTATAGAGGCTTGTCTTTTCCTTGTGATGGTGGTGCCCTTATAGCAGGCTAAATTTAGTTTAGTCTTTCCAGCAATTGTTTTTATTTTGTCATCCACTTGGATCATTTTTATCGAAGCAGTCTTCTGCACATAGGTGAACCTCTCAGTAGGCCACTAGTAAGTGTTCATTATCATATTCTCAATTAGCCCATAAGCATTGTTATAGGTTCTGTTCGTTAGGGCTCCTCCTACTGCACCATTTAAAGTTGATCTAGCTGATGCATCCAACCCATTATAGAATGTTTGAAGTTGCATCCACTTCGACATACCATGATTAGGGCATTTTCATACTATCATCTTGAACCGTTCCCATTTTTCATGGAACCCTTCGCCTTCAAATTGCCGAAATGTTGACAATTCTCTCCTAAGTTGGATTGCTTTCCCATAAGGTAAAATTTTTGCAAGAATTTCCTCGCCAGTTCATCTCATGTTGTAATAGAACCTAGTGCTTACGCATTTAGCCAAGAAAAGACATTATCAGTTAAAGAGAAGGGAAATAGTCTAAGATGTATGGCAACATCAGTAATACCATTAAACCAAAAAGCATCACATAATTGTAAAAACTGCTTCAAATGTAAATTGGGATCTTCAACCATTGTCCCTTTAAATTGTAAATTATTTTGTATCATTTGAATCATAGTGGGTTTTATTTCAAAATTATTAGCAGTGATAGTAGGTCTAACAATACTCCCTTGGGGTTAGATCTAATGTACGTAAAGAATACTCCATCAAAGTTCTTGGTGCTTCTGCCATTGATTTGTTTGCGGAGAATTACGGAGGTATGTGAATGTTGATAGTGGGATCTTCAACTGAATTTTCTATTTCTTCTCTTTCCTCTGGTGGTGGTGGGTTTTGCATCGATTGTTGGGTTCTTCAAATTTCCCTAATCAATGCTTCAAGGTTAGGAATCGAATCTACCAAGTTTCCTTGGCTCCGAGTCATAAACCAAATTTAAATAAATAAATAAAAATATGAAAAGCAAATGAAAATAAATTAAATAAAACAAGTAAATAAATAATATCGTATCTATAACCTAAAACTTTCTTAATTATTTATTAGCAAAGAAAGAATGAAAATCACTAAAGCGTTGCCCCCTGGCAACAACGCTAATAACTTGACCACCTTCGAATGTACTCCTGTTTGGTATAGAGTTTAGGCTTCCGTAAGTGTACGGGTTAGGTTGTAAATATAGTGTGTAACAACGGAACACTTGGTAGTATTCCGAGGATCGTACCCAAAACAAGCGTGAGGCAATAGTAAATTAGATTCCTACAAAGAATAGAAGTAATTAGTAATAACTTTAGGGATTATAGTACGAAATAAAATAAAAGTTTGTTTATGCAAAGTATAAAAAGAAAAGAAATAAAAGTAAAAAGTTGAGATGTAATAAATCGATAAACAACTTTGGGGATATTAGGTTGCTTAGTATGAGATCTTCAATTGTTAGATTTTGGGGATTTTCTTCAATCAACTAGTCACTACCCCAGTTGGATCTTCCGCCAGCATAGCAAGTCGATAGAGACTACTTATCGCTAGATGTCACAGTCTAAACCAGTTTCAAGAAAAGATTTTCAGGATGGGCAATACCAATTTTGGGTTTATTCCCACCTAAATGACACTCTAGGGTTGTCAGGCCTAGTGTTTGTTTGATGTTCTTTCTTTCCCAAATAGCTGATCCAAAATGAAAAATTCCTATAAAACAACAATTAAATAATCATACTTCCACTACCTAATTCCCTAAAATGGAATTAGTTCCTCATGGTTTTCTTAATCATAACCAAAATAATAATATATGAAAACATAAAATTGAATAGATCAAATGAAAAAGAAACTTTTGATTATATTGACAATCTGTCGAGAAAAATTCCTTAAACATTTACGCGAGTTCTATAATCTCGTTTCTAGAATGAAAATACAAAGTAAAAACTAAAAGCTAGTAAATGGTTTCTTTAAACCTAGTGCCAAAGGCCTTATTTACAGCCTTGGCCAGCCGTTTTCATCAAATCTAGGTTAGCTGTCATCCTTCGTGTTTAAGTGGCTTTGTAAAGATTGAAACACCCTTCACTTGGTGCAAAAAATGCGTCTAGGGGTCGATGTCGTGACACACCATGACTTGTGTCGCGACGAAGCAACTTCTTAGTTGTCATTGTGCAGACGTTGTCACGACTTAGCCCATGATGTCGAGACAAAGAAGTCAGTTCACTAGTTCTCCGAGTTTAGTCCCTTTGTTGCGACGCAAAACATCCTATGTCATGAAGAAATGATCAACTTCTCTTTTGTTCATAATTTAAAGGTCTTCTACACACTCACAAAGTATGTTATCTAACCTTTAGGCCTCAATTGACCTTAAAGATAGTAAAACATCCTTTTAACACTTAATTTACACATTTTATTCAAAAAGATAAAAACTAGATTAAATCCTAGAAAACATAAAGAAAATACTTAATTTCAAGCTCTTCAAGTGTGAAAACTAGTTCAATCTGCTAGATATAAAACTGGTAGATCAAATATCAGCTATGGTCCAATCGATTGCTCTTTTAAATTCCTTTAAAACGTCAATTAGTTTCTCCTCTTGATTTTTATTAGTTCTACTGAAATGATTACTGGAAAAGTAGAACAATTACCCAAATAAGCGTATTTCAAATGAGAAGGAAGTACCTTTAGTTCAAGTTTAGGCGGTTCTACGATTGATAACTTGGGTTGTGTGTATACTCGAACTTCCAACTCCAATGGTTCAAACTATACTGGTTGAACATAATCCCTCGAAATGGCTTCCATCAAAGCCATGTTTTCATTACCTTTTTCATTTTCAAATGGCTCAGACCCTCAAGTGTTCTCCTATCAGTCTTTAACAAAATTGTTCTCCCATTCCATAAAAACTAAAGTTTCTAACTCCTCCATCGTTGAACATTCTTCCGTTAGATCAAGAAATTTCATAACTTTAAGAACATTAAACATCACCTGATTGTCTTGAACTCTAATTGTGAGTTCACCTTTTTGTATGTCTATCAACATTCTTCCCATGGCTAGGAAAGGTATCCCTAGGGTGATTGAAACTTCCTTATCTGCTCCGAAATCTAAGACAATAAAGTTAGCAGCAAAAATAAACTTATCTACACATACCAAAACATCCTTGATCTTTCCTTTTGGGTATCCCAAAGATCGATCTGACAATTGAAGTGTCACAGTCATGGGTTTTACTTCACCTATTCCTAACAACTTGAAAATAGATTTTAGCATCAAGTTGATGCTCACTCTTAGGTCACATAAAGCTTTACCACAGTATCTCCAATATTACAAGGTATAGTAAAGCTTCTAGGGTCCTTCAATTTTGGAGGTAGTTTGTTCTATAGGAACGCATTGTACTCCTTTGTTAAGGCTACAATCTTGAACTCACTAAGCTTCTTCTTTTTGGATAGAATGTCCTTCATGAACTTGACATAATTGGGAATTTGTTCCAAAGCTTCAACCAATGAGATATTGATGTGAAGTTGCTTTAGAACATCCAAAAACTTCTTGAATTGCACCTCATGTTTTCGCTTACGTTGTTGGAGTCTTTGAGGGTATGAAGGTGATGCAACATTAGCTTGGACTGGACAACTTTTCTAAGGTGTTAAATCCGCATCTAAAGAAGGTGTTAACTTATCATAAATCACTAGTTTAGATTTTAACTCATGAGACTTTGCATATTCTGGCTCTTCTAGTATAGGAATTTCAACTATTGGTTGATCTTTCTACTTCTCAATAGGTTCTTCTTCAACATTAACCACCTTGGGTTCCGAAGTTTTACCACTTCGTAAAGTAACTACCTTGCAATTTTCCTTACCTAAATTCCTTGGATTTTTTGTATCACTTAGCAAGGGTTTTTCTGGTCTACTACGAAGCTCCGTAGCTAATTGACACATTTGGTTCTTCAAATTGTTCAATGTTGCTCTTAGCTTCGGATTAAGGCATCATTATTTGTCATGATTGCCTTCAACAAGTTCTCCAAGCTATTGGATGATTCAGCATGTGCTGGTTTTGGAACTTGTTGATTATACACTTGGGATTGATTTGGTCTATGCTGCATGTAAATGTTGTTCACTCCATTTCCTTTGTTACTCTAAGAAAAGTTTGAATGGTTTTGCCATGAAGTATTGTAGAAGTTGGATTGTGGTCCTTATCCACTTCTATTTTTGTGTTAATTTCTTACATAATATACTAATTTAGGATTTGAAGGACAATTCTCGAAAGAATGATCGTCCCCACAATATACGCAGGAAACATTATCGAATTAACCTAGTGACTGAGCTATAAAATTATTTAAACCAGTAGTGGTAGTCTGTTTCAACATTGAAGAGATAGAAGATACCTGAGATGAGAGTGAAGTGAGGGCTTCGACTTCATGCACTCCAGCTACTCATATTCTTAAAGTTTCTCTATTAGTTAGCCACTGATAATTGTTACTTGCTATCCTCTTAATGATTTTGTAAGCCTCATTATAAGACTTAGAAAGGAGAGTACCATTCACAGAAGAATCTACTATCAACTTTGTGTGTGTTGAGACCATTATAAAACATCTCCAATTGGATAGAATGTGGAATCTCGTGGTGAAGGCATTTATGAAGTAACTCCTTTAATCTTTCCCATTCCTCGTATAAGGACTCGTCATCCATTTTTTAAAAAGTGGTGATCTCATTTCACAACTTAGCATTTTTGCTAGGTGGGAAATACTTAACCAAAAATCGTCCAGCTTGCTCTTGCAATGTAGAAATTGAGCTAGATGGAAATGAATTAAGCCATGGTTTTGCTCGATCTCGCAGTGAGTATGGAAACAACTTCAACCTCAATGCACATTCAGTAACATCGACTATTTTGAACGAATCACTCACCTTCATGAATTTTTGAAGGTGAATGTGTGCATCTTTTGTTCGCATTCAACTAAATTTGTCCCATCGTTTGAAGTATTTGAAACATTAATGGCTTCAATTGAAATTGGGGTGCCTCAATCTCTAGTCTCCTAATTCTCGGATTTAAATCATTAAAGAGTGGCATGATGTACTATCATATGGCACGATCCCTATCATCAGAAATAAGGATTTGATTGTGCACATTAACGACTCCATTCCCTTGGCCATCATTTTGATTTCCAAGGTCCATATTGGCTTGTCTCTGGGCTATTCTTTTGCTTCTTCTTTCTCTAAATGTTCACTCAATTTCAGGGTTTACAGGAGTAAATCGATGGTTTGATCTCATAAACATGTGAAAAGAAATTCACAAAAATTAAAGAATTAATTAGTAAAGTTAGAAATAAAATAAAGTAAAAAACAAATTGCAAAAATAATTTCACAAAAATGATTAAGGAAACAGTCCCTGGCAACGACTTCAAAAACTTGTTACTCATAGGTTTGTGCAATTGTATACAGTTTTTATCAAGTAATAAGTAAGTAAAAGCGTTATCATCTCTATAGGGACTGTGTATGTTAATCAATTAATTGTAAAATTAAATATTTACAAGTTGGTATAAAAACATAATATTTTTTAGGTGATTGATGATTAAACTAAATTAAATGATCTAAATGCACTTTAACCTAAATGAAATGTATGAATAAAATATGTATACTACCATGATCATATTAAACTAAGGGTTTCTCAGAATTTATGTGAAGTATCAGGGACAAGGTCGTTTTGAAACAATTTAATCACATAAACCTAAAAGCTATGTAAGGTAATAGAGCTTCGTCAAGTTATTATGAACCTTTAATTTATTCTGGGTCGTATATAAATTAAGCATGCACCTTCCAATTATTATGTTCATTAATAACCATCTAGGTTGAGTTAAGCAAATAATTCTAATGCATTCAATCACATTTTAATGAATGAAATACATGCATGATTTTATTTGGACGCATGAACGATTGAGACACAAAACACCATAAACATGATTCTAATGAACTTTATTGAATTGATGGCTAAACAAATTTCAGCTACCATTGATGATGAAAAAAAAATAACAAAATAAGTTTCGAACATGATTAATATTAAAAGTAAAACAAAGATAAGGAATAATAAACTTTGATTGATTCGGTAGTTCTATAGAATCTGATCGTAATGGCTTCATCTAATCCCCGTGTTTGCTCCTTCGCAAAATGCTCCTCAAGGTGGCCGGCCAAAAGCGTATTTTCTCAAGGATTTGCTAGTTAATGGAGAGGGAAAACGGGGATGGCTATGTGTGAAAGTAAGAAGAAAATGTGATTAGAGAGAAGAATGAGAAATGAAGAATGAATGTTGAGTTAGTGATGATGGAATGAGAAGTGAGTGTTTGTAATTATGGTGAAGGGTGGTATGGATGTTTGCTAAAAATAGCGTGATGAATCCCATGATATGCTCCCTTGCTTGGCTGAGGGGAGTAGTTTTTGGTTACTTGATTCATGCATGAAATCATGCTTGAATCAAGCAAGGTGGTGGCCGGTTTCAAAGGTAAAAATTGTGTATTGATTTTTTATTTATTTGAAAGTGTAGGGACCTCTGATTAAATTTCCCAAAATTGATTTTTTCGCTACTCATATGTCTTACAGAATTGGGCTTCTTTCCCCCTTGTTTGGACAATGTTTTGACCCAATTAACTTGTCAAACTTGTCCTTCATTTATTCCATCTTTAATCTTATCAAGGCGATCTCTTCATGACCCACTTTGCATGCATTTATCATCCAACTAGGGTAAAAATAGTCTCATGTCCATGCAAAAATTAAAGTAAGCTTCAGCAACAATTAAAATATAAGCAATTAATATGTTGCATGAATTAATTAAACTATGCACAAAATTAATACAAAAAGATATAAAATTGCATTCATTATTAAATCATGTCCATTATCTGAATGTAAACAAAAGTCACCAAATTAACTATCCAATACTCGGGATTAGCATTATTTTTAATTAAAAAGGTACCATAAATTACTAAAAAAACCCTATATGAATTAGAGTTCACAACGCCCCAAACTCAACCGAGACGGTCCAACCCAAATTTTGAACGTCACATTTGCCACTGAGGTGACTCTCCATTGAAAATTTTATAGACCACACTAACCAACCATACACACCACACATTTGTAGAATATTTCATATAAGAATTAGTCCTAAGTGAATGTTTTTGTAAATTCATTATTTCATTCACACAATCAGAAGGTATAGGGCATACCTTAATACTATACAGTCTCCCTTAGCTGCAAAAATTCATTAGTTCATTTAATTATCATCACATTAAACTTAAAATAAAACCATTCTGATAAGCAATAAAACATACAATTAAAATGTTAAAAAATCCCCTAAAAACAACAAATAGTCTGTAATGTCCGTTTACAACCCATTGAAAATTTTATTTAAAAAGTCTAAGTCTAATTCTAGTACTAAACCTTTGGAGCGACCCACATTGCCTTCACTTTAGAGTGCAAAAGCTCAATACACATACTCTAAAAAATATTGCATTGCGATAGATCACCAATTTGCCACCCTCCTTGCTAACCCGCGAGATATTTATCTGTAAGGTAAAGTAAGGAGTGTAAGATTTGTAAAGCTTAGTGAGTACACATGCATACAACACAAGTAAACACACCAGACATGTTAGGATTTAAACATACTTAAACAATTCACATATAACACAATTTTTTACTCAACACATGATATATTGGCAATTCGTGAATATGAAACATAGTTATGTTATATACTCATTGGATAAACGAATATCCAAAACACTCCACATGACTCATAAAGTCGTTTGCTATCTCCATGTAAGTGTAACACGTATGCTCACTCTCCAAAAACTCCACACTATCTAAGATGAATGGAGCTATGCTCGACATTCCCTTATCTCTTCAACACTATCTTTGGGCCACAATGCCCAACACATAATAAGAAAGGGTGAGTACTCATAGTTCTATGGCATGACAATGATATCCTATGATTTCAAGTGTTCACATTGCCAACATATCTAATTAATCACATTTTATTACACAATATTACTGGCTCGCATTACTGTTGAGCTCATACCTAACATTTCACAATAATATAATTTTACACCAATCAAAACTCGTAGTATCGTACAACTTATAATTCACTTACGATTTCGTGCATACATAATTATGCATTACCAATAAAATGTGCATGTTATAAAATTCCACATTATATTATTTATCTTTTTATTATATTCATTTACAATTATTACATAACTACATATGAATATATATATATATACACACTTATTTAGTGACCTTTGTCACATTAAATTTTAGCATACATTAATCCATAAGCATATATATTATATAGCAACAGACCCCTAAATACATAAAATAAGATTCATATATATAAACCCACTCATATATGTATATATTAAATAACCCCAAACTCATGCATATATACATGTTTAACACCAACAAACCCTACTCATATATATTTAACACCTACAGACTCACGCATATATATTGTATATCTGTTACTAACCTTCTATTTCTTCAACCAAATTTTAATGTTTGTTCATCCACACACGCAAAAGTTAATACTCCAACCACCTAGGTCAATTCAGGCAGCAATAACAAGACCAACTATGCATACATATTGTATATACATACTTATTTACACATATATATCGTATAAAACAAATGCACTCACCTAGTCGATGCCTTTCACACAACAATTTTAAACGAATTTTTCTTTCCCTTTCGCCTTGCTCGTAAAAGTTCCTGACGAGTTTGACGCTTTGCATCCACATTAAATACATTACAAACAAATTTTAACTCAAAAAAAAACCCAATAGCAAAACCACTACTCCAACATCACTTTCCTCATATCGAAAATCAACTCATTTTGTTCCTAAACCTTAATTAAGTTTCTAAACATCCTATTTAACATAATATATAAACATATGAACACATTTTAATACACTACGAACTTATCTAATATATTTGGCTAACGAGCTGACTTGTAAGGACTAATCTGTGATTTTTCCTTTTCCCTGGTTATCCTCCCTACGATTTAATCCTTGATCTATATAGTTAAATTCAATGGATCAATTTCAATTTCATTATCAAACTCATTTTTTATGCACATTACCTATAAATTTTATTTTACAAAATTTTCCTAAACTTTTACACTTTATTCAAGTTAGTCCCTAAAGTCAAAACTATTAAAAGTTTCACATTTAACCCCCAATACACAAAAATAATTCTAATATTATCCATAATCAGGCTTCAAACACTTGAACTTTTACATAATCTACAAGCTAAATTTTATATTTTTTCATATTAATCCCTAAACTCAAAACTAACAAAAATTCCTTTACAAAATAATCCTATTTAACAATCAAGTTTACAAATTCATTATTTAACACCAAGAACATCTAAAAATCATTAATGGAAAGTTTCAAGACCTTCGATAAATTTACGAATTAATCCCCGGGTTAGCTAAATTAAGTTATAATGATATAAAAAACATAAAAATTACGAGAAATGGATAGAAAAATCACTTACATGCAAGATTTTTGTGTTATGCGAACTTCAAGCTATAACTATGGTGTTTCTTCTCCTAATTTTGGTGGAAAAATCAACTAAGGAATATGGTGATATGTTTTGTTTACTTTTGTTTATGATTTATTTATTTAATTACAATTTTACATTTAATATTAACATCAATTTTAACTAATTAGAAACCCGTAATCATTGACTAGTTTATATAATGGTATAATTACCATTCAAATCCTTAAACAAACTTTAATTATACACTTTGGCTAATAATAATCAATAGTGATGAAGTTTTACGTCTTTTACTATTTAGTCGTTTTTCTTAAATTAACTATTCAATCACTAAAATTACTGAAGTAGGACTAAATATAACTCTATAACAGACTCATAAATATTATAAAATAATATTTACTGACTCAATCATCGGAAATCGAGATTTCAAAACCAACATTTTCAGTACCACTGAAAATGAGATGTTACAGTTTTGGAATCCCATTTTCGTATAATGAGTCCGTAAATATTAATTATAAATATTTACAGAGTTGGTATAAAAGAATATTAGAGTTTGATCCTTTAATTTTTGTCTTTTAATTGCTTGGTTAAGGTACAGTGACTAAATTGTAAAACTCTTATCGCTATAAGTTTTTAATTGGCCAAAGACTTAGGGACTTAAATTACAATTAGCCAAAGGTCCCAAAGAGAAATTAAACCAATTTCTAATATTTTTTTAGTGGATATTACTAGATTAAGCTAATTAAAAAATAATTAGCTTAAATAAACTAGGTTAATTAAAGTTAATCAAATGTTAACCAAGGTATAAAAACAAATCTTAAGTGGAAGGAAAGAAAATCATCATCTTCTCCATTCTTCCATGCCCAATTTATTCAAGAAAAGAAAAGAAGAAACTATCCAAGGGTTTCAAGCTTTTGAAAATAAATTGGTTAGTGCAATTAAGTCCTTATGATTTTTATGTTTTTGAGATCATGGGAGCTTGGTTTAGATAGCCCTTATATCAATTTTTAAAATTGTTAAAGTTTTTAAAAGTTATCATTGTTGATTTCTTGAAGAAATTGGTGTTAAATTGATATATTTTAAACTTAGATGTGAAAAAGGACTAGATTGTAATGTTTAATTTTTAGTTTTGTACATGGACTAAAGTGTATAAACTGTAAAATTTATGAGAAATTTCAATAATAATAAATAGTAGGGAGTCTGTTGGGAAATATTCAGATGATGTGCAAGGGTACACAATCGTCAACAAGTAATAAAATAGTAAGAAACCAGTATCATCTCCACAAGAACTGTATATGCAAATATTGTGAAAATAAATCTTATGCAAATTGGTGATGGAAAATAATTAGGAATAAATTGAGTTAACTAATTAACTAGAAATTAACTAAGTATGCTAAAAATGAATGAAATATGTAAATAAAGAGTGATAAGCAGCAATTCACAAGTTTTAATTACTATGACATAAAAGAGTTAGACTAATTGCCTCTTTAACTTAAAGTCATTAAAACAATGCGAATGATGATACAGAAGAATTCCATGGAAACTCAGCTATTTATTAATCCATGAAGCAAGAGTTACTTAATTATTAAGTTTTCTATCATATGTTAATATTCAATCAACTTAGTAATTTTCATAAGCAAACATCAGATTATGTGAGGTAATTGTAATATTTCTATACTGAAACAGTTTAATCACATTAATCCTAAGGTTATGCAATATAATAAAGTTCTTTCGATATTATTACTAATTTGACCTAATTCTTATCTTAGAAAGATCAGACATGCACCATTTAGATATTGTGTCAATTAATTACAATCTGGTTCTGTCACACCCAGATTCGTTAAGTCTTGACATGCAAGGGGGGTTTGTGGATTTAATTGAAAAGTTTTCTAATCTGGAAGGTTCTTTCATAAATAAGGAAAAGTGGCAGGCTGATTGAGGAGGATTGGATTTCAGTTGTAATCCGATTGGTTTTGAACTAGATGGTTTTTAAGTGGGGGACATGATGATTAAAGTACTTCTAGGTGGCTGTGAATTGGTTTTTCTAAAAAGGTGGATTACATTTATATAGAAGAGGTATTCTGTTTTGGGGGATAATCCTTTTATTTTTTTGTTCTTCTTCTTCTTTTCTCTGGTTTGCCATGGAAGAGAGAAAAATTAAGGAATGTTCGTGCATGAAAGGGAGAGAGTAAGGATTAAGTCTTAGAAATTGGAAATCTTGCATGCTGATAAGTTTTCTAATCTCTATGCATTAGCAGATTCAAAAAAAGAATGTAGTTCGGATTTCATTAAATTATTAGTTCTATTTTGTTTTAAGGTTAAGTAGCGGATAATAATTCAAATGGCCTTTGCTTGCAAAGAAATTATGGTTTTTGTGATAATGAATGGTCTTAGTTGGATTTCGATATAATTTTCGTGTTGTATTGATTAAGAAGGCACGTGTAACAAGGAAAAAGGCTTAGAAGATGGAATTGGCGATGACTTTCAGGTAAGTTCCAAAACTTAGCTAGTAAATGGATGTTATAATGCAATTTCATGAGTAGAGTATGTTACTTTAGTGTTATGTGAATGATAAATTATTCAAAGGATAAAATATGAGTATGTTATGAAGAAGTTATGATGATGGTTGGAGATTGTACGCAATGTGGCATGAAATATACAAATGATTGTAAGTTAATTATGTTGAGTGAACGATTTGTTCGGGGTAATGCATTATTTCATTTTAACGTGACATGATTGGCTGATAATAAGTATGTTGATCTTATGTCAATGGAATTGGTGTGTTATATGTTGTATGATTCATAGCCTTTATTGGTAAAATGTGTGTATGATATGCATTCTATTTATGTGGCTTTAAGGAGGTTTGGATGGTCATACACAGGTTAGATATGCATCATATTTATATGGTTTTGAGGGAGGTCCGATTGGATTGAGTTAGGAAAGAAGGTTGAATACAGCCCTTTGTGCGAGACGTATAATAGCCCTTTATGGACGTTTGAGAGCCCCTTACGGGACATATATGTGAGCCCTTAGTGGGATGAATGGAAGTCCATGGCCATGGCGTTATCGTATGGCGAACTCTCCGATAGTGAACTCACCTTTGGCGAACTCTCCTATGGAGAACTCTCCTATGGCGAACTCACTTATGGCAAACTCACTTATGCCGAACTCACCTATGGTGAACTCATTTATGTAAACAACCTTAATACATTCATCTATTTATCAACTTATCTACAACTACAACATTCATCATGTAACGCCCAAAAAATTTTTGTACTTCTCCATAAATTATTACCTTAAGTTGAATTAGTTATTTTTTTCTTCCTTTAACGTATTATTTTCTTTTTCTTTCTTTAATCCTTTTTGTTCCTTTCTTTTTATTTCCCATTAACTATTCTTCCGAGATTACTTGTTTGTTGTTGACTAATTGTTGCCACTATTAACGGGTAAATTGTGTGTCTTATGATTGATTGATCGAAAATTCAGTTTCTTAAGTTCTACGTGTGCCCAGATCATGTAACTAATTATTTTGGGAAATAGAGGCACACGGGTTGTCATACAACTGTGTGGGCCTGTGTTATGAAATTTTCGGTTAAGCCGTAATTTTCATTCGAGGCGAACGTAGGTTATCTGTATAACTTGTATGAAATGAACTAAACTGTATAACTACAATACTGTGATTAGAAATGAATTATGAATAACTGTAAGTGATTATTGTTGTTGTTAACATACCAATATATCTGAAGCATATGTGAATCATTGTATCTGTCATCTGAATCATGCATATGCATGGGGTGGGTATTTGAAAAGAAGGAACTGTTATGTTTTAAAATAGTGACTATGCCACCAATTACCATAAACTAAATTAGCAGCTTGATTGCAACTACTGAACTGTGTCACACTAACACTTTGGGTTGCGCAGGGTTGGATAGGTATTAAATACCTATAAGGCGAGTTGGGATGGACAAAGATGGTGTGTAACGGACGGGCATCATTGGAATCGCTCCTATTGTGGCTGAATATTGGCTCGAGGCAACCGAGTGCATCATGAACAACATTGATTATACTCCTGCTTAGAAACGGAGGGGTGTAGTGTCCTTACTCTGAGACGAGGCGTAGTAGTGGTGGTTAACAGTCGAGTAGGGCACTCAACTTGAACTTATAACTTGGGATTACTTTAAGAGCACCTTTTAGGGTAAGTACGTGGGGGCGAGTTATGTAGAGGCTTGCAGGCATGAGTTTGAGTCTGGTGCAAGGCGAGGGGTCAATGATCGAGTATGAGGCCTAATTCTTGAGATTGAGCAGGTACGCTCAAGCTTTGGTAGCTTTTGAATATGATAAGAAATTGAGGTTTGAGGATTGTATGTGATATGATCTGTGTGTTCTGATAGGTCCTTAGAAGGAGCATGTGTTTGTCGTCTTGGTCGACAAGGCGAAGATCGTAAAGGGAAGTTAAGCTAGTGAGTGCGAGGAGAGGGAATGAGAGAGAGGTCAGTGTATTATGAAGAAAATTTGTACTTTTGGTTAAGGTTTTATGGTGAAATCACGAAACTGGAGAAGCCACTTAGGAACCTAAGGAGTCAATACATCAGCAATATCCGCATTTGTTTGAATCAAGTAAAAATTTCTAGGTCAAAATTTTTTTAGGGGGAGAGAGTTGTATCGTCCCAAAAATTTGAGTGTTTCTTAGTAAGTTATGTTAATGAAATGTATCTACTTATGTGGTTTCGTGTTCTGTTTGCTCATTTGAGATTTGAGGTTCGAGTCGTGTCTTTTGGAATTTTGTGTTTTTACTAAACTGATCTTTAGACCTTGAATTGGTCATATAAGTTACATTTTGTGCATTGCTATTTCAACGATGAGCTTAGTGGTACAATTGTTAAACATCTCCCTATTCTCTGGTCCTGTGTTTGAGTCTTTACGTATATGAAAAGTAAATATGTTTTTGTACTTTTCCATAAATTATTCCTTTAAGTTGAATTAGTTATTTTTTTCTTCCTTTAATGCATTCTTTTCTTTTTCTTTCTTTCCTCCTTTTTGTTCCTTTTTTTATTTCCTGTAGACTGTTCTTCCAGGACATGTTGATTATTGACTAATTGTTGTAATTGTTAGCAACCAAGTTGTGTGTCTTGTGATTGATCAATCGAAAACTTAGTTTCTCAAGTTTTATCGTGTTGCTTTGCATTTGATCTTCATTCTTTTGGTTTAAGTCGAATTTCACCTCAGATGTTTGAAATCTATTATTGAAGTGTATGGATGTTTCTTTTAGCCGAGGATTGTAGGGATAACATCTACCCACCGAGTTAGTTTTATGAATTTCGGCGTTATGCAAAGGTGAGAATGTTTCGTTATTTTTAGTTGTTCATCGAAGTGAGCGACGGAGATTTCGGTTGAGATCTAGCATTTTAGTTAATTTTTGTTGAATTGGTTGTGGGCCAATTTTGTGAAATTTTCGGTTAAGTCGTAATTGTTGTGCGCGGCGAACATAGGATGTCCGTGGGACTTGTATGAAATGAACTGAAGTGTATAACTATTGTACTGTGATTAGAAATGAATTCTGAATAACTACAAGTGATTATTGTTGTTGTTAACATACCAATATATCTGAACTGTATGTGAATCATTGTATCTGTCAACTGAATCATGCATATGCATATGCATAGATTAGATATTGAAAAGAAGTCTTCTATTTTGAAATAGTGACTATGCCATCAATTACTGTAAACTGAATTGGTAGCTTGACTGCAAGTACTGAACTGTGTCACATCGACACTTTGGGGTGTGTAGGGTTGGATGGGCATTATATACCTATAAGGTGTATTGGGATGGACAGAGGTGATGTGTAGCAAACGGGGGTAAGAAAAACTGCATATGTACCTGTTCTGTATCCGTGTATGCATCTGTATCTGTATCTAAATTTGTTTATTTTCTATGCATCTAAAAATTAGTCGTCATATTTGATTTACGAAATGTGAATGGTCGACATATGGACCGATAATGTATCTGAATCTGTTTAACTCTCAAATAATTTGTAAGTTAAAGTAGTTCAATTTCTGTTTTACATTGAGCTTAACACTCACTAACTTTTTATGTACTGTTTCAGGTAAATCCCAGAACTGAATGGGTGGCAGTTGGAGAACTCAGCCGTACAATTATTTCTTTAATATGATATCAAGCTATTTACATAATTTCCCTTGTTTATGTTTTCGGATTTAATTATGACTTTGAATTGTCGTTAAACTATGTTTTCAGTTTTGTAAGGATTTATAATTTTAATTAAGTTTTTATTGGTTTGCTAAATAAGTTTGATTTTATTTTGGGGAAGTCAATGAAGCATTCTAAACATATTTCAAGCAATCATCCAAGCAATATAAACACGCACAAAACATATATAAAAGTCATTGAACAGTCCATAGAAAGTAAATCTACAAATCCAAAACAAAAGTAAAATCTATTCCCTCAAATTTAAACCATCATTGCCATCCCTTATGTACTAAAGACCTTCTCACATACACAATTAAGGTGCCTTTGCCTTGAATCACCAACTTGCTCACTTCACCACTCCACACATGCTATTTCTCTGCAATAATAGACACAAAAGTGTGTGAGCTTAACCAAGTTCAATGAGTATTTAAGATGATACAATTAACCACAAAAACAAGAGTTAAAAACAAGCACGCTAAATACACTTATCTTATAGCTTCGTCAAACACCATATTAAAATGATACATTGGCAACTTGTGAGGATGAAAATACAAATTAAAGATACTCACTGGATTCATGGATCTCCATCATACCAATGACTCAAATAGTTTATCATGTCTCGAATGAAGTGTAACGTGAAGCTAACACTCTCCAACACACCAACATGTCCCATGAATGGAGAGATGTTGTACATTTCCTTATCCCTCGGCATACCCCAATAACGAAATGCATAAATCAGTACTCAAATCCTATGGCATACCAATTATATCCAATGTTTTCAAAGACTCACAAGGCCAATATATCCATTTCACACATTATTTTTTGGTTTATGCACACTCACATATCATATTTATATCACTTATCACTTTCATATAATGCACTAAAAGTGCTAACGTATTGCTCATTGAGCCAAATTCACTTTCATATCATTGGTGTGTGCATATATCTAACTATCCACGAGACATATTCATTCACAAGACCACTCACATCATACTGTTAGACATTCACAGCACATATACTCTTGTTTATAAAATAATCAAAACTCAAGTAAGAATACTTAGTTCTAGGACTTAGATAAGATTTTTTTACCACCTAAGCCCGTTTTAACTCACTGTTTTGTGTATTAATTATAGCACACAAGACCACTCACCGTAGCAAATTGCTTAAAAACAAAGCTTAAGTAAGCTTTTGTTTGCCTTTTCCCTTGCTTGTGGAGGCTCCCAAATGATTTGGCACTTCACATAAACATCAAACATAATGCAAAGGCATTACAAATATCAAAAAACACAATTAAATCACTCTATAATCACAAATCAACGCCTCTTAGCTTCTATATCGAAACTTAACTAGTTTTTTCAAAATAGGTGTTCAACCACTCAAATCTCATTTCTAAGCCTTGATTTAGATTTCATTCATCCTAAACATCATCTAATTGCATACCTAAACCATAAATTTGTCCAATTACACGAATCTAACTTTTCTAGAAAAATTAAGCTTATATGATCTTTCAAAAGGGGAAAACATTTGATTTGTTAAAATTACCTAAGGATTTGTTAAATTAAGATTAAAAATCCTTTAATTAGATCAAAATGAGTTTGAGATCACTTTACAATAGAAGCTTAGCTAAATAATACAAGATCTTCAAGTAAAAAAATCAACTTAAAAATCAAGTGTTCTATTGGAATCTTGATTAAATCATTTATTGGAATAATAGCTCACTTAGTTTAATCGTAAAAAGTCAAAATCTCACCTCAATTTTGCAAAATTGACGAGTTATTGAGCTAATTTGAACTAAAATGTGTGAAGATCTTTTAAGGATTTGAGGATGAAAATGTGATTAATCTTTAAATTTGAATGAGGATTTTGTGTTTGGAGAGCTTGAAAATAAAAAAGGATGAACTAATTCTAGGAGAAAATATTAATTTGGTGTTTGGCAAAATTTTTGAAAATATGAAGAATGGGAGGGAAGGAGACGGTAGCTTGTTTAAATAATCAACCAAATTTTAAAAATTGGGTTTTTGCCTCTTTGACCACCTATATTTTCCTTCCCTTTTCAAATTGGTCATTGGTTTTCAATTAAAACCAATTTCAAAATAGAACTCGATTTTAAAATCCGTTTTAACAAAATCAATTCTTGAGCTCTTAATTTTAATATCTCAACCTAAAATTTTTAATTCTAATGATTTTAATATTTTATTTAATTATTTCTAATTAGTTAATTATCTAACTTATTTATGATTTTCGGCTCACTAACCCACAATTCACTAACCTGATTCTACTAACCCAATTTTTGAGATGTGACACATTAGCTTTCTTACTTACTTTTCCAATTGTCTTCCATCCATTCCTCCATTTCACCATTCCTAGCCTTGATACTCAAATACCGCAATGTCCCCTATGCAAGGCCCGAAGCTTCGCATATCACGGGTGCACTTAGTAACACTGTATGGCGGTATCTAACAGAATCACTCTCTTTTTCTAATTCGTAACTTCGCCTAACCAATCATTAATCCCCTTTTAATAATTCCATATGCAATACACATGTTTCATAAATAAAGCTTCATGGGATCATGTATATTGAGCTAAAATGGTGGATACTCATAGACCTGTGCAATCTTACAGCCTACTCAATATTCTGGGGTTTGAGGGCAAAAACTCACTTGATGCTTCTTCGCCTTGTCCGCTTAGCTTTTTCGGACGCTAGAGCTTCCATTCTACTGGTGATTAAGCAAGACAACCAATTCATGGATTAAACTCAGTAATCTCAGTTTAAACTTAGTTTTCTAGAAACATGCAAAATCCTTAAAATGGTTTCTGGATGCCCTTAACTTTGGTTCTTAAATCTTACGTACATTGAAGAGTTCAGGACCTTACCAACTTACTGGATTCTCTATTTTTCCTACTCAAATCTCTTGATCATCTTCCCATACAAAGCTTCCACGACTATGTCTCCTTAGCAACCAAGGAAGAAGATGAAGAAGAGGAGAGGATGAGACATAATTGAGAGAAAAGTCCCCTTGAGGATTCATTTTCTCAGCTATTTATAATCTGTCATGCATGATGCCTTACCAAATAACAACCATTCATCAATAATCATTTTGTCCCCTACTAAAAAATCGACTGATTGAAATTCAACTAAACTAAAATTGAATCTCAACCTTGTCCAATTTCATTTCTAATTTTACCTGATTTTCAAATAGAGGCCGCTAGCTTACGGTATATTTCAATCTAACCCCTAAATTGTACTTAGTTTTCGGGTTTACAGGATTTTAGGTGAGACACGATCATTGATGAACGAATTTTCAAAACCACAATTTTCGGTACCACTAGAAAATAGGTTGTTACACTACATCCTTATTTCAAACTTCATTGTTGTATAAGTGATGTAAACCTTTATTTTTCTTGTCATCAATTTTTATTAATATGTTATTGGTAATGATTTTAGTAATGCTTTATATAAACTTTAGTTATGTTTTTATTATGATACAAAATATATAAGTTTACAATTTTCAGAGTTTAATTTTATGGGTTATTTCAATTTTAGCTGTGAAATTATTGTTTATTAAAATATTTCTTATGAATTTTTTAATTCTTTTTTATTTTTATTTTAATTTAATTTTAACTAAATAATATTATTTCTAAATAAATAAGTACTATCTTCTAGATTGTTGTTGTCTATTTTTATTACCAACCAGATTATCTTTTACTGCAAAATAAAATTAAATAACCATAATGATATCGTTACATATAAACTTTTGAAACCAAATATTATGTTTGCTAAAATTAACTTTACACAATTACTACATGCCGTTGTGTAACATAAATCGTATATGATTATTATGTCCTATCAAATTAATATTTTGCAGCTATATAAATATTGTTATATAAAAGTATTAACAACCATATTATTATTGTGTGAAGTATTTGTCAACCATATTTTATGGTTGTTAAAATAAAGTTTTGGCAAACCAATGGTATTATTGTTACATAAACAATTTAGCAATCATATTTAATGATTGTTAAAATAATTCTTTTTTTTTAAATGACATTTAGTAATTGCGTAATGTAATACACAATTAATCAAAATATCGTCATAAAATATTTAGCATCTAAATTTACATTGTTACAAATTTTATTTTGCAACCAATAGATTGTTGTGACGTAATAATTTTTGTAACTAAAACATTGTCGTTCATTTATAGATTTCGTAACTAATTTTATTGTAACTTAAACATTTTTACATAAATAAATTAAGTCGCGACTAAAAAAATATTATGGGTTCGTTTGTTTGACTAAAAATAATTTCTGGAAAATGATTTTTAAAAAATGATTTATTTTTTTGGAAAAGTTAATATTTTTTGGTGTTTGGATGAATCTATGTAAAATATTTTCTATTGTTTGGCATATTTTCTAAAAATATTTCATAAAAATGTTTTAAATGAAACAAACATACATTTAAGAATTTATTATCTTTTCATGGTTTAATTGAGTTTATTTTATATTTATTAAATTTATATTTTACATTGTTTTTGCATAAATTGCAATGATTTATTACAAATTATTTTTGTATACATTGGTTAGAAAATAGTGACATTTATTACAAATTGCCAAAACATTATACTAATTGTAGTTCTAATATGTAATACAATGTTAGCATACCATGCAATGCAATGGCAAGGTTTCCATTAGGTACATAATCATATATGAGGAGCTTTTCATCGATAGACCAATAATAGGCTTTGAGAGTAATGATGCTCGGATGCCTCAACTTCCCGATTGCTTCTACTTCAACCTGAAACTCCTTAAACCTTTGAGAGCCACCTTCTCCCAATCTTTTGACAACTAAAATAAGCCCATCATTGAGCCAGAATTTATACATGATACCAATTCCACTCTTCCCCAATACAAAAGCAGATGCTTTAAGCAATTCTCCGAAATCAAATGTCGGTTGTGTATCCAACATCACAAGATTGTACTGGTCTAGATTTTCTGATAAAGTTCCAACTCAACTTTCCAGAAGAATGAACATTCCTTTCCATTCCTTCCCTTTTCAAACCCATTACCATGATCATATTTATTATTATCACATACGCAGACGATTGAATAACAATAGGATAAAAGATCAATACAAACCAAGGAATTGAACCATTGAACTTATTGAATGAAAGATCGAGATTTTCAAAAAAAAAACCAAGCCAATCCCAAACCCATTTGATATGTTTCAAGTGACTGAAGACATTTTTACTAACCATTGTTGGCCTAGATTTGTTAAAGAGGTTACAATCCCAGCAGAACAAAGCAAGCCTGAGTTTTGAAGACTTTCTGTGACCTTTTGCACTAGTTGAATATCTTCACATAAAATGTGTCAAAGGATCTTTCTTAAAGCTTTCTTCTATTTCAACTTTCAAGATGTAAGATAAATAGAAGCTACAAACCTGAGTTGAACAAATCAATCCACAAGGGAACGAAATTTGAAGCAAACACCTTCTGGTTTTGGTTTTCAGCTTTTCAAGTTTGAGGTTCCTATTGGATCATTCATCAAAATTCACAAAACTTTAAAGAATGTTATTAGATAGTGCAAAGTATCATTAGGGATTATGTTCTTCAATGAGGGGGAGCCAGCAAAAAATAAAAATAGGTACTAATACTATGTATTCGATGTACCAAATATTTCATAATATTTAATAAAACCCGTGGTTCCAATATATATTGTTCTTCTTCATTTTATTCCGCTATTTATTTTCTTTTCTTCACTGCAAAAAACAAAAGAAAGTAATGAGAAAGTTGAACATAATCCAACTAAATTTCATTTCATTTTTCTTTTACCTTTTTAATATACTATTCTAAGGTAGCTTCACTAATTGAATATAAACTATTTATTTTATATTATAATCTCGAGACAAGTATTAACATACTCTTAGTATGAATATATTTAAATCAACAGGAAGATTGTTGTTGTGACCAAAGTTGTAAAATCAGAAGAGTTCCTGGAACATTAGAATTAACCACAAAAATCATTAGGGATGGTTCTTCAATTAACCAATAGCATCCTATACATACAATAGTATATATTACATCATCCATCTTGTGCTGAAATCCCATCCAGATTTATCAATCAAAGCCAGCTCACGATAAAATTGTTGTTTCTCAAAATCATTCAAGAACTTGGAAGCAAGTTCTTCATCTTGATAGATTGATCGGTGTTTTTATGACACAATGATTGTACAAGCGTACACACGTCGATGCAAGTATAGTTGATAGACAAATCTATCAAATATTGATCCCTCGAGGAATAGGTTTTTGATGTCTAAATGTTGGAGTAATCAATATTGAAATTAAATGTAATGTGAGTACTGATGTCAGTGCAGTATGTCAGATCTGCACACTAAAATTAAATATCAATGTCAACGCAATCAGAGTCAAATGTCAGGTGTTAAATGTCAATGTACTGAAAGTAAATCAAATGTGTTGAGTGTTAAGTGCTGAATATTTAAATTGCATAAAATGTAAAAGTGATCAAGTGTAAAGGGTAGAAATGGTTCACTGATTCTGCTAAGTTGCAGCGCTAGATGCATCGACAAGGTAGAGTATGATGAATTGTCATTGTAATGAAGTCCCTTTGAGTTCTTACCAACAATAGCTCCCTACTTAATCTCGACTTAAATACCCACAATCACTCCACCTCTCAGTGTGAGCAATGATGTGTATCCAAGAACAAGTAACTGGTTCTTATCCCAGTCCTGAGTAGCTCTAGCCTAACCCATTTGTTAACCTAACCTATCAGCGCATCTCTCGATGTCGGCGTACTACAATTTCACTCTCGTGCTTAAAGCGGTAAAATCCAAGAATAAATAGATAAGTAGTGTAAAATAAGAATCAAAATAAAAGACACTTTCGTATTCATTTAATATCATCAAAATCCATCATCGTTTAAGAAGAATTAAAGAGTACAACGAAGCTTACTATCTCTAGACTACTAGGCCTACTCCCTAATTGTTCTTCTTGCCTTGCATCTAACACCTTCTCGTCAGAAGTGATTGCAGACTTGTTTCAGTAGCTTTTCAATTCCCAGCTCAAATCTCCAAAATCAGACAGAAATTGTAAATTTAGTCCCTTTGCTCTTGATGATTTCTTCATTCTTTATTCGTCTATTTATAACCTCCAAAATGTTGCAAGTTTCAGCCTTCACTCCTAGATCCGGATCTAAATTTTTTCAACTATCAAAATTAGTTAAAGTATAGTTGTGAACTCACGTAGTTCTAGTATGTTCTTCAGAGATCTGCAAATTGTTGCTGTATTACTCGGCACATTCTGAAATCATAAATGTAGCGACATCTGCAAAATTCTTGCGTTGGTGCTTCCAACTGTGGATTTAGCTTGATTCTACTCATTCAAGGTTTAGTTGCAATGTGACGACATCTCTTGGTCGTAATTACTAGCTGATCCTGTTGCTGCATTCGTCTAATAATAATCTTTTAGACTGAGTTCCTGCGCTGACAATATTAAGACACAATATATCGACTGCTTGCGTTGATATTAGTACAAAAATGGATAAAAATAACAATAATTTAGACTAACTAACAATGAGTTGGAAAGTATGAAAATTAAATATAAAATGTTAATGATGCATGCTAAATGAATACAAAAGAGACAATTAAGACACAGCAATACATTTTTATGCTAATTGTACTTCGTTCAGTTACGTATACACTAGCCACTACCAACTCTGTCCAGTTTAAAAATAATCAAATATATTTTTATATTAATGCTTTTCTATTTTTATAATTAAATTTAAATAAAAATATTTTACTATTATTTTTAAATGTGAAATGGACCAGGCTTTAGCAGATCAAGATCAGGCTTCAATTTTTTTGAAATCGGATTCTCGTCTCCATCCGACGCATAAAACACTTTAATCTACATTATTATTTTCCAAAATATAGTTAAAATTTTAAGTGTTAGTATTAGTATAATAACAGTAAGTTTTAAAAATGATCACATTTTTTTAAATATTTATTTTTTAATATTTTATTATATTTCTGTAAAACACTTATTAACTGTGTCTAAGACTTCCTCTAACAGTATACTAACTATTTTCCAATATTTTAAACTAAAGAAATTATGTAAGTTTTTAGACTTCTGAAAAGAAGTTGAAATGATAACGTGGCAATTGACAAAATACATAAATGAGACACATGTCATCTTTTCGTTGAAATTTTAAAAATTTTCTTCCACCATGAAATAATTACTTTTTTGAATTAATTTTTAAACTTTAAAATATTTTTATTCAATTCTCAAAATACCAACATGTTATCATTACAATCTTTATCTAGGCTGAGTCATCAACTTGGAGATCAAAATACATGGTTTCAATTTTTAAACATGTTTGCAACCATCATATAAACAATTTGAAGTCAACTTGTTATTAACACTCCTAATTTTCAATCATCATATAATAGGTGTGTACATATATTTAAATATTGTTCATTGTGCTTTAAATTTGAATCCCATTATATTTAAACCGACACTTAAAGTTCATGTTAGTGTTTGTTTGATTAAAAGATTTAATTGATATTAATATTTTAATAACTTTATTAAAATATTTTGAAATTTAAAGATTAATTTAAAATTTAAATCATAATTTGAAAATATATAGTCCTATTACCTTATTTATTGTGCTTTTTATTTATGTTTATTTAATTGATAAAAATATTATTATTTTATTTTTTAGTGAGACATTGTTAATAAAGATGGAAGCTTTGGTCACTGGATAATTAAATTGTAGTCTCATCATGCATATTTATATTACGTATAATTATTATGTAAATATTGTTTTATTTTATTTTATTTATACTTCATATTTATTTGATTTTATTTGAAATTGCGCGAGAATAAAAAGTTAAGATGAAGTCTATAATGATAATATTTAAACTTAAATTATTATTTATTTATTTAATACTTAAAATTGACATCTTTTAAGCATGAGAGTTAAGTGAGATGATAAAGATCTCTCTACCTTAACCAGTGATCGAGGGTTCGATCCTCGTCCTGGTATTAAACAACTTTATAACTCATGACCAATATCCACCCTTAATAAGCCTACAAAATACGAAAAATTTGTTACTGGACTTGCTCCAGTAAATCCCTTGAGAAAAAAAAAAAAAATTTGACATCTTCTATTTTAGTATCTAAATGATTTTCTAACAATATTAATGTATTTTTGGATAAACTATACAACTAATCACTAAATTATGAATAAATTTTTACTTTGATCACTTAATTAAAATAAATTACAATTTGATCATTGAATTATTTAAAAGTATTTATTTAAATCGCTGGACTATTAACTTAAAAAAACTTCTGACAAACTCCAAGTGACTATTCGACTATTTATAGACAAATTAGTACCAATTGACAAGTAAACATATTTTAAGTCCAAATCGATCTAACACTCAATGTCGAATGTCAAAGAAAAATTATTTGAATTTGATTTGCCGATTCATGATATCCAAAATTATTTTATAAAAAAATATTAAACTGTAGAAAAAAAAAATTTATTGATGCAAGTGATACGAATAAAAAAAATTATATAGCATCAATTTTAACAGCCCAATAATTTAATTGAAATTTTTGAATAATTTAATAATCAAAGCAAAAATTTACTTATAGTTTAGTGAAAATTTACACCTTTACAGTTTTTACTTTTTATCATACAATGCTGAGGGAAGGAAAAGAGGTTGACAGGATTAGAGAACACTTATCACCTAAAGTGTCAAGGTCAATATAAATAAAAAACTAAAAAAATTCAGGAAAAAAATAACTAAATTTTTTGAAAATTTAAAGATAAATAAATATCATAAATATCAAATCAAAATAAAGGGTTATTACTGGATAAACTTTTTTTTTTCTCTCCTTCGGTTCTTAAGCAATCCCAAATGAGACACAAGCCTAATAAGGGGAAAAATACAAAGTAAATCCAAACAACAGATTTGTAAAAACCAAGCAATCATGAGTCGTAACACCATTTACTCGCCTGCTGCTCACAGGTCTATATATGCAACACCCCTTTTTTTAGTAATATACTGGTAAAAAAAAGATTTATTAAATCTTATTTTAGATCAAACCCAACTCTCCCTGAATCCAAGTTGGGTTCTTTTCTCAATGAAACCCAAAACGAAAAGAAAAAAAAAACTATTATTTTTGCAACAGAACCAAAATCTCAAGCTTTTTGTAACGAATTTACCAAAGAAACCCAAACTCCTAAATTGGGTTTTAAACGGGTCATTAGCTTGGTTTTTTGTTGACACCCTCAACTTTGACAGTTAAAGAAATGAGGCTGTAAGTAGAATATCTTGGTAGTAATATATTTGCCAGACTTGATGGAAATGAGTCAACTCCACCATCGGTCACTGGACAGTGGTTTGCACTTCCAGTTCCCTTATTTCTAGAAATTCTTGTAGCCAAGACTCAGCTGATGGATTGGACATAAACTACTAAGAAGGAAGATATTAAGAGAATCCGATGCCTACAACACCAACTATTTTATCATGAAAAGGACGACTTATACAGTGGAAGAAATTCATTAACTGCTAATACCCAACATCCACACTTCCATCAAATTAAAAATTATGACAGAAAGGCCATACGTTTCAACGTAACAAATAATAATAATAAATACAAGGCGACCAAAGCATTAAGCTTATAACCGAATGGCCATGCTTCAAGTTTGAAAAACAGCTTGAATCAGCTCTGCTCGGATAGGCAGTATCAATGAATTTCGTTACTAAATAGCAATCTTTTGATCATGGTTACTTATGGTTTAGGTTTAGTTCTACATTGGAAGGGATCTAAATAACACATATAGTTAGTTGCCAGCAGCACTGGCTATATGATCTTCCCTAGTTTTCAGTTTTCGATTTACTTAACTCAGCCATATCTAAGACGGTAACACCTACAAGGTGTGGCATCTATCTTCTGGATGTATAATTCACCATAAGATTTGTATCAAGTAATCGCAACAATATTCTGCCTTTTCCCTACTTGCAGTTTCAATCAAAATATGAAAATGGCTTGATATCGACCCTAAAATCTGCTTGTCAATTTGGACCATTCCTGTTCTCTGCCTCTCACATTCTACAATCTACATCTGGACTCATTCATTTGCCTTATCAAGGCAAAACCATTTTACAGGCAGTTGCAGAAGAAAAAGAAATTCCCAAAATAGCAAAGAAAAATAATTAATGACCCATCCGTGAGATTATTGGGTTTCTATTTTCTACTACTCAGCATTGACACAGAAATGTCAGTTCCACCAGAATTGAAATGAACGTTATACATGTTTATAGCACTTACATTACATATCTCACCATCAACTGTGGTCTATCTCATGCATTCTCACAAATCGAATCTTATATTCCATCTACCATTCATGTCAGCATTGAGGGTCCAATTATTTTCCCTAATCTGCAGATATGGAACCTGAAAGAGCAATATTTACCAAGCGAAACACTACGGTATAAGGGTCAAGCAAAATTTGACTCAAGAATTCTTGTTAATTGTATTGAAGATGAATATTTTCAACATCAGAAATAACTTCGTGTTAAAAAGACTGCACTAATGTTCTTTAATTATCAAAAAGAAAGTGGTTACACAGTGTCCTCAGGATTTAATGATCTAAAAGATTGCATTTAGGCGGGGACTATATGGGGGTTGCAAAGAGCACAGCAGGTAGAACATAGAAATTCAAATGAGATGTTTCACTGCTTACAAACATGACTGGGAAATCGAAATGCAATCCAGATCCCAAAACTCAGACTAGTTCATATGCTCAAGGCACTCCCCCGAAAACAAAATGAAAACCGCCCAACTTTAAGTTCAAATATTGATGAGATTGATCAAGATTGATGATTGGGGTGAGGGGGCAGCACCAAAAATAGAAAAAGCAAGAATAGGAAGACCACTACTTTAGAGTTCAGACTTTCAAGCAGCATTACAAAATGGAATTACCTGCTCAAATACTTCATAGCCAACTTTGAGTCTGACATCTTGGTCTTTTTGGAAATTGAAGATTTTATAAACAAATTCAGCAGCTCCTTCTGACTTCCTCTGTCATGGTAGTTGCATAAACTATTAACAAAAGA